>JBBBDQ010001271.1:927500-1067500 GCA_037127315.1 Ascarosepion bandense
TAGAAGGAATGTTTACCCACTCCCCCACAAGAGTGAGTTGTGATACAAGGTCAGTTTTTAAAGTGGGGAACTCAAGCGCGGACGCTCAGTTCAAAGTTCAAATATTTCCCAACTACTGCTGACGCAGCAGTTGGATAAAAGTCTACCGTAGAAGGCAACGGCAACTTACTGCCCGATAATCTTCTGCCCAGTCAGTAATGTGTCTTTCGAAACATGATCGCCCAAAGTGTGTATCACGTATAGAACTTAACTGACTGAAAGAGAAAAACAAAACTATTTCCCATATTTTAAAATAATGGGCAAATTAAGGATCTACAAAAACGATAATGTAATAATCGATCATGACTTGACATCTCGATTTCAGCCACTTCTCACCGACATGATGTGGCTTCCCTCTGTTTTTTCTACAAATATTTTCATGACAACTGCTATGACGAGCTTTTTTCCCTGGTGCCCCGACCACATGAATTTAAGCGTGCTACTAGATTGGCATCTAGGTCTCACCCTTTTACCGTTGCAATAGTTAAATGTAACCGAAACTTCAACTCTAACAGTTTCCTTTCTCACACTTCCCGCTCGTGGAATTCACTTCGATTTACCTGCTTCACCAATAGCTACAAATCTCCAAACATTTAAATGCAATAACAATTGCCCTATTCTATCTCCTTGAATCCCATCCATCTTTTATCTTTCTTCGACTACTGGACAATATCATCAAAGATGAAGGATAAACTTGAAGCAACTGAAATGTGGATCGAGCAAGTGAGCAAGGATGAGGTTATAGAAAGGATGGAAACGAAAAGGAAATGAATACCGAGCATCATTAAGAGACAGCTGAAGTTTTTGGAACACGCAATGAGGAAGGAAAGCTTTGCGAATCTGATACTCACAGATCAGAGAGAGAGAAAGAGACAAGAGAAAGTGGATAGCATATCTGAAGGGCCTGAGCAGGTTGATGGCAGAGCGGGGTTTGGGTGGGGTACCAGGGATAGGGAGACGTGGAAGGTCATGATCACCTACGTCCTGAAAAGGATATGGCACATAGAAGAAGAATGTAACCCACTGCGAACTATTGGCGGTCCGACCCTGCTTGGGATGAAATGATTAAAAAACAATTATATAAAAATGAAAATAAAAAAAAGAGTTCAGGTTAGCATTATACTTACATTGTAAATCCTCCATGTAAGTATAATGCTAACCTGAACTCTTTTTTATTTTCGTTCTAAAAAAATTAATTTCCTAAATTAATGACTCATGATAAAAGAAAGAAATTAAATTTCCCAAAGAAATGACACAAGTTCATTTAAAACTCATAAAATACAGGGTATTCAAAATTGTACGCACTTTCTCATTTCTTATTACTTCTTAATTTTTTACTTCACAATAACAACAAAAATATTTTTTCCGTTTCATTACGCAAATAGTTTGTCTTATGACTTTGTTTTAATAAATTATATGTTTGAATTACTAGTTATCTTTTAATGCCTATAAACTACGGAAATAATTTTAATAAAACAAAAACAAAAATTTAAAAGTAACTATAAAATATTTAATTCCGATTTTACCACTTTTTATATTTCATGCCTAATATATTTTTACTATGTTTAGTTAATGACTGCCAAAGCTATTGTTATAAAAAGCGTATGGTTGCAAGAAGAATTATGACAAAGGCAGATGTAAATATTAAATGTAAAATATTAACCAGCAAAAGAACCCTGGAAAACATACTCGGAAACAAAACCTGATAAATCTAACAAGCTTATGCGAAGTTTGGTTTCGCTATATAAATCGCCGGGAAAGTTTAATTCGTCAGAAGGGCATACAGGCTGCTACGCGGCAGGTCGATCAGGAACACCCATGCTTTACCTTCTCAACCACCGTCACGTCAAGTCGTTGCCCATCTTCCTCACACGTTGTTGGCAAAGAAGAAAGAAGGAACAACCCGTCAACGTCACGATTACTACTACGGAGTGAAAGAGAACATCACAGGGCTACCGACTACTCAACTCACTCTCCGAACGACACACATTTGTTTATTGAATAAATACAAGCGAGAATATGTGTGGTTACTCGAAGCGGTTGTCCTTAGAGAGAAAGGGAAAGGGAACAAATGTGTGTCGTTCGGAGAGTGAGTTGAGTAGTCGGTAGCCCTGTGATGTTCTCTTTCACTCCGTAGTAGTAATCGTGACGTTGACGGGTTGTTCCTTCTTTCTTCCTTGCCGACAATGTGTGAGGAAGATGGGCAACGACTTGACGTGACGGTGGTTGAGAAGGTAAAGCATGGGTGTTCCTGATCGACCAGCCGCGTAGCAGCCTGTATGCCCTTCTGACGAATTAAACTTTCCCGGCGATTTATATAGCGAAACCAAACTTCGCATAAGCTTGTTAGATTTCTCAGGTTTTGTTTCCGAGTATGTTTTCCAGGGTTCTAATTCGCTGGTTAATATTTTCACATATATGTGTGCGGTAAGAAGAAATTTGCGGTGTTAGCGATCTGGCTGTGGGGACGTATGCAAGCGCATAACACGTCCATTTACGGACCAATCAAACAACGGTAATCAGCAAGTAATTCTCAGAGCCTCTTTTAATAGGTTTCTGAGACAGAGTGTAGAAATCCAATTCGAAGCCAGAATTGCATGAGTGCTGCGCAGATTTGAGTGTTTTGAGTAAGTGACTGTAAATCAGAGGAGATATGGCATTCAATTTTATAATTGTACATTCAGTTTATATTGTAGATTTACCGCCACTAAATCGCTGAAAAAAACAGTATAGTATGAATAAAAAGGCCCTAAATTTAATAAAAACGAGGTTTTTCCATCAAAATGTTTATGTTATTATTAAGAGAAAAGATTAAAGTATTTTTTATTTTTTAAAAATTTTTAATCGCTTCTAAAACGTTCGAAATTTTGGTAAAAATCTTGTTTGATTTTAGTTAGCGAGTAATCAAATTGTTACGAGAGTTTACAATAGAAAACGTAATATTACATGACTTAGTTTTTTTTTTCTGGAGACAAAACATTAATTTAGAAATTCTTGTAAAAATCAAGTAATTGTCGGATTTTAATGAAACTTTCAGGACATATTCTCAAATGAATTAAATTGTTTTTGAAATCATTATTTTAAAAAAAATTAGTAAAAATATGCTTCTTTATATTTGTTATCCCCCTCTCTACGTAAATTCATGAAAGTTTAAGAAATTAAATTTTACAAAAATTGGTTTTATTAGTTAAACGTAGGTCTCATTGGTGAAGGTAAATCATCTATTAATTTTTTGGTAACATTTTGCCTTTATTTCCGAAAATCTGCTCCGAAGAGTAAAATAAAAATGCAATATAACTATGATATTATTTAATTTGATAAGCTTTAAATTGCTTTAATAAATAATATAGATTAAGGACATTATAGCCTGAAGAAAAAACATTTTCGTTTAACAATAAAATTTTTAAAGAATTGTTTTCATTTTTTATTATAATAATATATAAATTTTCAAAAAAATTTTTACAATACTTTAAAGATTTGTTGTGGTCAGTTTACAAATTTATTAAGTGGAGACTACATTTACTAATCAAAAATTAAAAATTTGATTCGTCGTAACTTTGTATTTTTTAAATAATTTGTAATTTCGTTTCTTTTTTGTGTATTTGAAAGAAAGAGAAAGGCACTGGACTGTTGCGTGATATGTGCCTTTCTTTATATGGCAACGAATGTTGGACATTTTTCTCAAAGATGAAGGAAAATTTTCCAGAAGGATGCTGAGTATACCATGGATCGAACGATTATGGCTGCCAATGACGAATCCTGACAAGACTTGTAGTTCTCTCAAAATTGCTTCGTTTTATAAGTTGAATAAATCCGGTGAAACGGCACCTCCTTGTCTTACACCACTTTCCGTTTTGTATATCTGCTGAACTCATTTACTGTGCGTATGCAAGCGGTCTGCCTCCAGCATAGGTTCTTGATTATTCTAATATCTTTCCCGAATGTGTCAAGGTTGCTGAGAATCTCTAACACGTTTTCGTGGTGTAATTTGTCGGATGCCTTTTACCCAGACAAATTTGTTCCTGTTTCATAAGAATTGTTCTTCAGATAGATTACTATCGTAATTTTCTTTTTGTTCTTTTCCAAAAAAATCTTTAACAATGTCACATTAATTGTTATTGCGTTCGTCATATTTTTAGCAATGTCTCATCAAATCCTGCGTGAAAAAGTCAGAGTGAGTATTGCTTAGCTGGAGCTACCCAATCCTCATATTCTGAGCTTGACAGAGTTAAAAATCGTTTAAGCGGCCCTATGAGAGATTGCATATGTTCCACCATACATCCACTTTTTCTAGAGACAAAACATCACAAGCCTATCGCTAATATATCACTATCTTCATGCTTAATGTACAGTTGAGCACTATTCTTTAGTGTTACCAGCTCAGAGAATGTCAGCCAAGTCCCACGTGGCCACCTCCACATGGATAAATCATGTTATTCCTTATAAGAATGTTCCACTCAGAAAGCAAGATTCTTAGTCGCTGCTTTGTGAAAGTTATTCCTCTGAACACTACAATCTTAACTTCTCCATCTAGGGGTAATCGCTGTTTAACTTCCATATCTTTATAAGCTTCACTTCTTACTTCCTCATCCTTCAATAACCCTCTATCTCGAGTAACTCTTTGGCTTTATATTTGGTGAGGGTTTTATATTAAAAAAAAGTTGACCTTCCCCACATCGGTTATCCAGCGATTCTGTAGTTTTAAGTGCAAACACTTAAAAGATGGGGTATAACTTCTTATTTTCTAATCTTTTCATCCAAGCAAGTTGTTAGAAAATATGAGGAAAAACTTAAGAGAGAAAACTATAAAAGAACAGGAATTATGAAAACAGAAAATAATGACTAACATTGGATTTCAATTTTTGAAGATCAAAATTGGTTAGGTAGCAAGAAGGCGGAAGAGAGTTCCACAAGCAAGAAGGGCGAGAAAATAAATTGTTAGCATAGAACTTATGGTTACATGGAACCCTTTCATCAGTAAAATGATGACATCTTGCCGCCATTTTAATACACATTTAGGGAGACATCAGCTGTTTTCCTTTGTGGTGAACTCTTATTTCTCTGGTCTCTTTTTCCATTCCTTGCCTTCATGGGTAGACGCACGAGAAGTACTGCTGACCAGACGGTATGTCATTTCCTGCCTATTCTTGTTAAAACATTCTCGTTCATTTGGACAATGTGAACATTCATCTTGTTTTGGGAGTTACTTAAATATTCTGAATGTATTGTATGGCAATGTATCATGTATACACTAATGTTTATGTTAGTACCATATGTAACTATAGCCGGTTCATAACCATTACTAATACCCACTTAAATTCATACAGTGTAGGTACCATAATTATCTTGAAAATATTTATAGAAAGGGTACATTATTAGTAAGTGACTGAAGCCGAGGTACCTGGTCAGAACTAATAATATTGCAGATTCTTCTTTGTATTTTATCAAGAATCTCTAAATATATAGTAATATTGAAAATATCTTTGTGTTTAACTAATTCTGTAATATTTTTAATTACCTAGATTAATTTTAAAATCTAAAATAACACCGTTTAAATTCAATAAATACGATTTATAAATCAGTAAATAAATAACAATTATTGGAGTTCTACACGATGTCAAATTTTATTATCCTGGTTAATGTGACACTGAGACAGGATATCCACAGAGAATTGTGAATTATCACAGTCTCAAGTGTTTTATGTTTTGTGACCAGCAATGAAGTCTGTTTTTTTTTTTTTTTTTTTTTTAATCACTTCACCCCAAACAAGGCGGTACCACCACTGATGCGCAGGGGGCTATAGAACAGTAAAAGTTTAGACATGGGAAAAGTAAAGAGAAAAACGAACCAGTTACAGGGGGTGTCAGAGAAAGGGCAAGAGAAGGATAGGAACACAGGTGTGAAAACAGTTGCGAAGGTAGAGAGAAAGGAAAAGAACAAGATATACAGGGTGATGTAGAAAGAACTGGAGTCAAGTGGATAAGAGATGGGTATTGACATTGCATTTAAATTCCTATAGGTTGTATCCGTCAGGAAAGCAAGTATATGGAAGAGAATTCCACGGGAGGGAAATGTGAGAAAAAAAAATGATGGAGGAGAATTGTCGGCTGCATTTAGTTGATCTAACTGTACATGGGTAGGACCTTGTTGCTAGTTTGATTGCACGAGTAAATTGTTGTGGTGGGGGCACCAATGAATTAAATTCGTCTGGGGACTAAATATTGATGTCATGAATAAACGATTTTGTCAAAAGAATTTTCTAAATTGCTGCTGTTTACTAAGCTTAGCCTAGTTTGGGTAAAAGGCCAAAAGTATAGAGTACCCAGAGAGGATCAAATTCACCACAAACCATACTGACTAATAATTACTCCATCTAAAGGTGCCTTTATTTAGTAAGCAGTTTAGATGTTTTTTCCTCAAGACTAAAATTACAGCATCTAGTGAGGAACAAAAATTCATTATGCAGTAACAAGGGTCAATCACAGTTGCTCGCTAAGCATTACCCTATTCTGATTTTTGGCATGAGGACCTGAATTATAGGGTTCTCAGTTTGGATCAAACTTGCTACAATGTAGCAGGGTCAACCGCAGGGGTGGCAAAACTGATTGGGGGCCCTCGGGCAGTGTTTTATGACCCTCACTATGTTTTCTACCTAAATTTATATCCCTTATAAATCAAATAAAGTACGATTGAGTAATAAAGCATTTTCTCGGATTTTGATGTCATTCTGGGATTTTTATTTTGCCCAAATCCATGAATTTGTTTTACTCATGCTAAATTTTGATAAAAAACTATCTAAAATTTGCTACTTTTTATCTATAATGTTGAACATGTTAAGATTATTCAACTTTTTAACAAGCAAAATGTCAAGTTAATGTTAGAAATTGCCTCCACATATTGCTGATTTGATTAAGTTGAAATGATCTATTACGACATGTCTCTAAGTTGTATTTAGATACACTATTTATTTTCCATTTTTTCTAGTTAAATTGTTCATATATATTGCATATGATCTATTATTGTATATAGGTTACAATGAAATTTTCTTTCTTTGTCTAGGCTTAACTGCTGAAAACAAGGTTGTCATTAGTCCAAAGAAAATTTCACATAAGCTCACAAATTTGTTTTCGTCTTTTTCTCAGCTAGCCGTCTAATCTAATTTTGTGAAGACAAAATTTTCATTGCTTTAAAGAAAATTTCACAAAGACTTACAAATTTCTTTCTGTCTCTTTTTTCAGCTTGCCCGAATTTGAAGGGAGTGGGTAAAGGGAGTTATTATTATTTTGTACTCACAAGAGTTTTCTAGGAGAAGGGGATGAATATTCGATACCTTATATTTAATAAGAGTTTCTATATCAAGGCCAATAGACATTAATTTCACTGATTGAAAAATGGAAATGACTACTGAAAACACATTTATCCACAAGAAAAAAGTTTCTATAGAAATAAAAAATAATGCAGGATTAGAATCCATCAATTGCTTATATATTAAAGGGAATGAAGAAAGGTTGAGATAAAAAGGGACTTATAAAAATAGTGTAGGGATATATAAAAATAGTGTAGGGAAATATAAAAATAGTGGAGGGAAATATAAAAATAATGGAGGGAAATATAAAAATAGTGAGGGAAATATAAAAATAGTGGAGGGAAATATAAAAATAGTGTAGGGATATATAAAAATAGTGTAGGGAAATATAAAAATAGTGGAGGGAAATATAAAAATAATGGAGGGAAATATAAAAATAGTGAGGGAAATATAAAAATAGTGGAGGGAAATATAAAAATAGTGGAGGGAAATATAAAAATAGTGTAGGGATATATAAAAATAGTGTAGGGAAATATAAAAATAGTGGAGGGAAATATAAAAATAATGGAGGGAAATATAAAAATAATGGAGGGAAATATAAAAATAGTGAGGGAAATATAAAAATAGTGGAGGGAAATATAAAAATAATGGAGGGAAATATAAAAATAGTGTAGGGAAATATAAAAATAGTGGAGGGAAATATAAAAATAATGGAGGGAAATATAAAAATAGTGGAGGGAAATATAAAAATAATGGAGGGAAATATAAAAATAGTGTAGGGAAATATAAAAATAGTGGAGGGAAATATAAAAATAGTGGAGGGAAATATAAAAATAATGGAGGGAAATATAAAAATAATGGAGGGAAATACAGAAACAACGAGGTTAAGCTAATGATTAGTTTGTTTTCATTTGGTTTGTTTAACAACATATCAACCTCTTATTATTTCATTATATCAAAAATTTATTTTCTTGAGAATTTTAGTAATTTTTTTCTCAAGAAATTTATTCTTGGTAATTTTTCATTCTTTATTTTTATTCTTGTAATTTTCTTTAATGTATTTTTATAATTTCATGTTTTGACCACCAGTTAAGTGTTCACTAATTGCTCATAATTGGGATCCTAACAGGTGCTACTATCCTGGGTCAGAGTGGACCTGCGAACAACAATAATTAAGAATTCCTCAAAACCTTTCTGGTATCCTATGCAAATTAGCTGAGTGGTAAGCCGCTAGCTGTTGATGTAATGTCGTGCTACGTACTCCAAGCACTGAAACTGCAAGATATACGACACATAACAACCTTCCAATCAGTGGCCTTGCTGATGGATGAAGTTTATTGCCATACACAGGACAAATAAGTAAATGAGATCTAAAAAAAAGTAATGAAAGGGAATAAAAAAAGATTAAAGACAGGGAAAATGGAAGTTGAGAGGGAGAGAAATTGGTAAGGTAAAGAGAATGATAGGTGTAATATAGAGAGTAAGAGAGTGAAGAAAGAGTAAGACGGACAAACGATAGACAAAGTGAAAACAAATGTGATGTAAAAGTAGAGAGTACATTTTTCAAAGGTCATTGAATGAGAATATATATTAAAACAGCAAAGATGCTAGAATAAAAACTGGAGAAAGAAAATTGAAAAAAATTCAACATAATCTAAAAATGAATTTTCAAACCAAAAATGTCATTTCAAAGATATGAAGTCACTGAAATAATCCTAAAGAAAATAAAAATTTAACTTAATAGTAGACAAGCATGTCATTTACAAGTCATATTCAATTTGACAAATGTGTTAGTTTTTGTTTTGTGTGTGTGTGTGTGTGTGTGTGTGTGTGTGTGTGTGTGTGTGTGTGTGTGTGTGTGTACTTCATAATGCGTGAAAATTAGTATCAGTGAAATGAGACAGTTGTAGCTAAGTTATGATAGAAACTATCTCAATTTTTGGCTATTGTGACATGTGCAGGTTTCCATACTTTGCTTTATTCAGCAGTTTGCAACAATGGAAGTAATCAGAAGGAATCAACCCAAACTACCAGAAGTCATAAAAGCCATTATTAATTTACAAATTACAATTATTTAAGTGAACCTACTGTTGCAAACAATGGAAAAATTTGAATTTCGTGTGTTGACAAAGCATTGCTTTGTGATGAGAAAAATACTGTTCAAGCAAGGCAATGGTTTGATAAATGTTATTCAGACTCTGTTCCGTCAGAAACAACGGTTAGGATGTGGTATGCTGACTTTAAATGCGGTCGTACAGACTCAAATGATGCTGAACAATCAGATCGCCCCAAATCGGCAGTTGTCCTGGAAAACACCAAAAAATCCACAAACTCGTTTTGGCCGATTGTAAATTAATGTTGCATGAGATAGCAGAAGATTGAAACATATCAGAAGTCAGTGTAGTCACCATTTTGCATGAACATTTGCTAATCAGATAGCTGTGTTCAAAATGGGTACCGCGTTTGCTCACAGTCAATCAAAAACAACAGCGCGTTGATGATTCAGAGCAAACAAGAAGTTTTTGCGTGAATATGTGACAATGGATAAAACATGGATCCACTACTTCACTCCGGAGTCAAATCAGTTGTTAGCTGAGTGGAAAACAGCCGGGGTGAAAGACGTCCAAAGCGACCAAAGATGCAAACATTAGCAGGCAGGCAAGATTTTGGCCTTTGGATTTTGGGATGCGCAAGATAATCAATTACCTTGAGAAAGAAAGAACCTTCAATAGCAAATATTATATAGCATTATTGGTGCATCTTAAGGAAGAAATCGCCAAAACAACCAGCCACAAATGAAAAAAAAGTAATCTTTCACCAAGACAACGCACCGTGTCACAAGTCGATCGCAACAATGGCAAAACTACATGAACTGCACTTTGAATTTTTTTGGTATTCACCCTATTCTCCAGGTCTGCCCCCCCCCCCCAGCGACTGTTGGCTGTTTGCAAACCCCAAAAGAAGGTTCCAAGGAAAGAGATTTGGCTGCAATGAATTAGTGATATCGGAAACGGAAGCATATTTTGTGGCCAAAAAGAAAAATCGTTTCAAAAAAAGGCATCGAAATTGTTAGTGAAGCGTTGGAATCAGTGTATCACTCTAGGAGTCTATGTTGATGAATAAAGTCTAATTGTGCCTAAAAGTTGTTGTTTTATTAGTTAGGCCCACAATTTATTGATGTGTTTACTCCTGTATTTTTTGAAAGTGTTATTCTCCATGTAAAATTTACTGTGTTGAACTTATCTTAAAAAATAGTTGCAAATTAGAAATTAAAACAAAAATTAAACGCAATTTCTTTTTCTTTGTTGTGTAGAATAATAAATTTGCAAGGAGTGTGTAAGTTTTGAAACAAATCAGATGAAAAATGTGGAAGTGTATGTTAATAGAAATCAGTGAGAACACACACTGATACGCACACACTGACACACATCTTCAGTTTTATATAGAAGTTTAATTTGATTTAGGAGGACAAAGCTCACTGCTCAGTTATAATGATTCTTAAAACCATTTTGGCATAAATCTATATTTCAGAAGTATTGAGAAGAGAGTAAGTAACATTGAAAGACCAGGGTTTATATCAAATAGAAGATTCATCTGAAATAGTCAAGGTGATGAGATTTTTTCAGATTAAAAGAAGATAATTATTTTATATGTGCCATGTCCCTTCAGGACAAGGGCAATTATTGCTTTCTATAATTTTATGTCCTTTGTGACTCTTAAGTCTATCTTTTCACCATCCTTCCTAATGCATTTAAACAAGTTTGTTAGATAAGTCAATCACTGATTCACTCTGTCCCTCATGTATGTGAGTGCCAAATTCTCCAAGCCCTCTTTCTCCATTATATGTCTTTGAAATTTCATCTTTTTTTTTCTGATGTTAAGTATAAGTGTCTTTTTCATTTTCATTTTTTCTAAAACTTTGCTGTTGCTCACTTGTTCAAGCCACGGCATTCTCACCATCTCTCTGTAGAACTACATTTCTGTTGCTTCAAATATTTTCTTCATCTTTGAGGAGATTGTCCAGCATTCACTGACATATGAGAGAATTGATATTATATAACAGTCCAGCACTCTTTTCTTTGTTTCTAATAAAACTTTCCTGTTTTTTAGGTGGATATAGGGGAAGTGTAATTGATAATGGCTTATATTGGGAAATTGGAGAGCCAAGTTCAAATTCCAGTAGAGTTGGTTACATTCACTTATGTGCCGATACCCTTGGGAAAGGTATGAATCTATAGCCTTCTTCAGGCTTTAGGTTAAATAGTGTTCAGTCACTTAAGTGCCATACGTGATACACAGCTGGGTGATCATGTCTTAAAAGAGATATGACTGACTGGTCAGAAGATTATCCAGCAGTGGGTTGCCATTACTTTCTATGGTAGACTGGTTGCCAGCCATCTGTCCTGTTATTTAACCCATAACTGGAGGGAAGAGACGGATTAATACATTTCCTTAAATAGTGGTACATATCTGAAAAAAAATACTGTTATTCTCACAAATTTGTTAATGATATATTTACTTGCAAAAAATATTATTCTTACAATGCAAAATATATTTTGGCTTTAAAAGGGTTGATAAGCCATAAGAAAGAATCAATCATGCAGTCCTTTTTTCTTAATACTTTGCACATCTTTTGGCAATTGTCTTTCACTATTCCAATGTATTTTTGGATTTCTGCATAACATTATTTTATCCTCTGTTAAAACATTTCCCAGATTTATACATTTTCTTTACTTGCTTGATTTTACCATTTCCAAATTATAGTTTGCGTCTTATAATTTACACACCTATTTCTCAGATAATGGACTCTCCCTCCTATATTAATAAGAGTTAACAGGAAGTTCTTGAGAAGTTCTTGGGAGTTCTATTGGAGTTCAGTAGAACTACTAGGCAGTTGATATCAGTTGATATAGTTAGCCAAATACTAAGGAGTCAGCTTTCAGTGGAAGATTACCAAGTTCCTAACATTTTGGGTACGTTAAGTCGATTAGCAACCAGCATAGCCCGATTATTACCTTCAGTGCGAAAACTACTCCACAACATTTGTATAATATTCCAGGTATTTGAGTGTGTGGGTTGCACTCTCAAATTAATTTCCTGGTTTTTGGCATATTTGAAGATTCTCTGCTAGATATATGTTTCACCTCTGCGCCTGACGCCTGTGAAGTCTCGCAGCTTTGCCCTCTCGGCAACTCCGACCACGCTGTAGTCTCTCTCAGTATTTCTTTCCAATCTCACTCCCCCCCCCCCAGGAGCCTCCTACCTATAGGAACTCCTACCTCTACCAAAAACCTGACTGGGAGGCCTTTCGCGATTTCCTCTGCGACGTCCCTTGGGGAAAAGTGTTCGACCTATCAGTTGATGACTGTGCCTCTGAGGTCTCGTCATGGATGAAAGCTGGCATTGATGCCTTCATACCCACCAGGAAGTATTGCTTAAAACCTCATTCCTCTCCGTGGTTCTCTCCGGCCTGCTCAGCCGCCATTGCCCACAGGAACCTTCCGTCTATTCCGGAAACAGTAAACGGATCACAATAGGCGCCTGTTCATATCTGCTCGCAATGAGTGCAAGAGAACCCTAAATGACGCCAAACAGTTGTTTGCTGAGAGAATGCGACAGCACATAGCTGACCGTAAGTTCGGCTCCAAGGACTATTGGAGGATTTGTAAACGAGTTCTCAACAATAGGAAATCCTCAATACTTCCTTTAATCCATGGATTTGAGGTTCTCACGTCATCTGCGGACAAAGCTGAGTGCTTTGCCCACAGATTCTCATCCAACTCCACATTCGATTCGTCCGGAGTACACCCACCCGACTTCCCTATTAGAACTGAGGCCAAACTGCACGACGTATATATTACCCCGACAGTAGTATCCAGAGTAATTTCAAAACTCAACCCCCATAAGGCGTATGGAGACGATGGAATCCCGGTGATAGTCCTTAAGAGGTGTGCTCCTGAACTTTCCCCTGTCCTCTCTAAACTATTTAACTACTGCCTTTCTGCTTCCTGCTTTCCTGCATGCTGGAAGTTCTCTTCAGTCGTTCCTGTATTTAAGAATTGTGGTGAACCCTCGGACTCATCCAACTATCGCCCTATCAGTCTTCTACCGATATTCGGGAAAGTATTCGAGGCTATAATCAATAGTTCATCATCTCACCGCCCACAAACTGTTCTCCGACAGGCAATACGGATTCCGCTTTGCCAGGTCCACGGCCGACCTGCTAACAACCGTAACGGAGTACATGCTACAGGCCCTTGATGAGTGTGACGAGGCTCGCGCGGTTGCTCTGGACATCTCCAAGGCTTTCGACAGGGTTTGGCACTCTGGCCTCCTATGCAAACTACGCGGTTATGGGATTACCGGTCGCCTGCTTGACCTAATCCAATCTTTCTTAAATAACCGCAAAATGAAGGTCGTTCTGAATGGGCGTGCCTCTTCGTCCTACAGCACGAATGCTGGTGTCCCACAGGGCTCTATCCTGGGCCCGACACTCTTCCTTATTTTCATCAACGACCTCGCAGATGAGATCAAGTTCCAAGTAGGCATCTACGCAGATGACACTACAATATACTCCCGCACCAGTAAGAAACCTGTCGTGGCAGACAGACATAATCTCGCTGCTGACCTTGAACGTGATCTACACTCTGTGGTGAACTGGGGCAAGAAGTGGCTTGTCAACTTCAATTCATCTAAGACCAAGCTGTTGTCTGTCAACCATTACAGGCAACCTCTCCTGCCTCCCATGAGCATGGACCAAGCGATTCTCCCGGAGAGTAATACACTACGCCTCCTCGGACTTACCCTGTCCTCAGACCTCAAATGGAACCACTATATTGAATCCATAGCAAAATCTACTGCTAAGAAGGTTGGGTCACTATGTCGATCCAGGATGTTTTTTCCACCTGAATCCATCCTGCATATATGCAAGTCAACCATCCGTCCGTGGATGGAGTACTGCTGCCATTTATGATCAGGTGCCCCTGCCGTTCTCCTCAGTGTTCTTGACAGGCTCCAAAGGAAAGTCTGTAATGTGATAGCTACTGATCTGGCGGCTCGACTGCAGCCACTTCCCCATCGTCGAAATGTGGCCTCCATTTGTCTGTTCTATAAATACTTTCATGGCTTCTGCTCAGACGAACTTAAGTCACTGATGCCTCCTCAACAGGTGTTTACTCGTGCAACCAGACTGGCAACTGGGTCCCACCCATTCACAGTCAGGTTAGCCAAATGCAGACGACAATTCTACTCCTGCAGCTTCTTCTCTCGCACTTCCCGCCTGTGGAACTCGCTCCCGTATTCTTGCTTTCCTGACGGCTACAACCTCCAGAAATTTAAATGCAAAGTCAATACTCATCTACTAACCACTGGACTCTAGCCCTCTCCCCACCCCCGTATAACCTTCCCTTTCTCTCCACCTATGTATCTGTCATTGCACCTGCTTTCTCAGCTTTCTATTGTTCCTTTCTAACTAGTTTGTACTCCTCACTCTTTTCTAATTAATCTTTTTACATTTATGTAGCCACCTGCACATCAGTGGGGTTTCCGCCTTGCTCGGGGTGAAATGATTAAAAAAAAAAAGTACATCTCTGGTTTGCATGAAGAAAATCTTTTTTTGGCTGATTGGTGTGTTAATTAAATCTCTGATGGCTGTCACAAACTTCACATGCCCACTGAGTGAACTGGGATCAACTGCTATGTACATGTTCACTGTTCTTGTATACTTGCTTAATGCCTACGCATTTCTAACTTGATTTTGGCAGAAGTGTGAGTCATTGGTTGGTTTCCACATGACATCAGTAAACCAAATAAACTATGTCCAGTTCATAATCTAGGTTACCAGAACTATGGAAGACTAAAAAGAGGGAAAGGATGTATGTGTTGAGAGAAAAGAAAGAGTGAGAGTTTCTCTGTCACTTTATTAGTAAAGGAGAAAGAATACCTTTCAATATGCTTTAACTACTACTTTTCTACTTACCACAGGGGAACTGGGGAATGATGAAATCATGAGAAAAGAGTAGGAGGAATCAGGGAGGAATAATAGAGAAACAGCTGGAAAAGTATAGGAGAAATTACGGAGGAATGAGAGAGAATCAATGAGAAATGAGTAATGGATAAGTGAGGAACAATGAGAAAGAGTGGGGGGACTTGCTGAGAATCTCAGAGAAACAATGAGTAAAGAGTGGGTGAATTAGAGAGGAATGATACAAGTCTGAGAAGAATAAGATAAAAATAATGAGAAAAGTGTTGGGGGAAATTAGGGAAAGACAAGAGTCAAACAATGAGAAAAGATTGTAAGGCAGGGAATTTAGGAGGAATGATAAAGAAACAATAAGAAAAGTGTTGGGTAATTAAAGATGGATAATAAGAAAACAGTGTTGGGGAAACTGGGAATGAATGAGAGAGAAACAATGAGAAAATAATGAAGGAATTAGAGAGGAATGAGAGAGAATCAATGAAAAAAGAGTAGGGTAATTAGAGAGAAATGTTTGATAAGAGAAAAGAGTGGGTGAATTAGGAGAGAATGAGATAGAAACAATGACAAAAGCATAAAGGAATTAAGGCGGAATAAGATAGAACAAAAGAAAGTGTGGTGGTGATAAGAGAGAAACAATGAGAAAAAAGAGTGGAAAATAAGAGAAAGATAAGAAAGAAACAATAAGATCAGAAAAATGGTGTTTGGAAGGAAAACAAATTCTATTATAATTCCCTCTTGTTTCCTGCTATCAAAAAGTACTTCCCAATAGAAATCAATAAAGAAAAAAATCTTTTGATAAATTTCTTCAAAGTATTGAAATTTCTGAGACCAAACTTTGTGAGTGCTGAATACAGATTTCTCTATTTCTGATATTTAAAAAACAAACTAAATGACTCATTTCATTTTCTTCCCTCCCCATCAAACAAATTTTAAAGATTTTCCTGTCAGTTATCTTGACTTCTTTTATATTTTTCTTGTGTTCTTTCCCAAACATATTTTGTTTATTTTTTGGATCTATATATTTCCCTGTTGAAATCTTTCTCTATAAATTTCCTGTATTTATTTATATGACTTTCATTTTCTTTTTTTACTTTTTCAAAAATCACTCCTTTACTTATCAAATATTGACATTTTATTTTTTATTTTAATATTGGGTTCTCACTGGCCTCATTTTTAACAGTTATTAAGTTTTTGTTTTTTCTTTCCAATAATATTTTTTATCAATATCTTTTGTACTATTATTTTTATTTTCTCATGTTTTACAACTTTTTTTTCTTCTTGTGACATTATCACATGTTCTGGTATTTTAAAAAATGGTTTTATCAATTTTTGTTCTTCTATGGGATTTAATATTATCATCATCAATATCAATCCCATGACTAGGTGTGGTCATAGGAACTCTGCACTACTGACCAGTTCCCTCAACATATTGAGGATAAAAGTTGAATTCATCAATGTGCAGTATATCTTGTACAAATTAACCTGGTGGAGCATATTCTTCTACAATTCAGCTGAAACATTTTTCTCAAGGCCAAAAACTTGATAAGGATGATATTATCTTTTTCTATTATCATCTTTTAGATTTTGTTTGTTTATCTTTTTATTTCTTTTAGGGTTTCACACATACACTTCCTCAATTTTACATTGTTCAGACTGTTGTCCTGATCTTTGCTGTCATATTCAAATTTTTTTGACCATTGTACACTCCAACCTTCTTCAGGTGATTGGAATTTCAAATTTAACTTTTTATTTCATTCACCAGGGTAGATTGTTCTAGTTTCATGAGTCATGCCTTTTCCAGATGTCTCAATATTAGTTATCTCACTTTAACTCAACTCTTTAAGTTTTGTATTGAATACTGTTGCCATATCTCGTCAGGGAATCCTGTTACTCATCTCCAAGGATCTGCAATGTAATCAACCTTGATTTTCTCACTAATGGCATGTGGCTTCCCTCTGTCTTTTCTATGAATATTTTCACAGCTTCTGCTCTGACAAGCTTTTTCACTGATGCTTCAACCACAAGACTTTTCTTGTGCTATTAGATTGGCAACTCAGTTCCACCCTTTTACCATCAAAATAGTCAAATGTAACTTCCACTTCTACTTTATCAGTTTCTTTTCTTGCATTTCCTGGCTGTGGAACTCCCTTCTGTATACTTATTTCCCTGATAGCTACAATCTTCAAATGTTTAAGTTCAATGTTGATTTCCATTTTCTATCTCCTTTCCCACCTTTTTCTTACCCTTTCTTTGACATTGCCTATAACTTGTTCTTTTTTCTTCTTTTCTCTCACTGTAACCCCTGTGCACCAGTGGCAGTACTGCCTTGCTTGAGGTGAAACAATTTTAAAAAAGGTGCAAAAATATCAATCTGTAGCCAGTTATTGAACTCACAGCCCTTTGGGTTAAGTCACTGCTTTTATCCATTGGGTCATGTGTCCTTGAAAACTTCAGTATATGAATTTTTTAGATTTACAAACCTAATGTCTCAGTAACTATTTTTTTACCAGAGTTCATATTACAATTTTGTTGTTTGTAATTGTTTTTATCTAGCAGTCTGTATTTCTAATACCCGTATAGTATTAATATAGTATTCATTTCTATACTTGACTAACTTAGGAGATTTTCCAATCACCTTAAGAAGGGCATTTGAGGAGAACAGTCTGAACAACCCCCTGCACATCAGTGGTGTTACCGCCTTGCTCAGGGTGATACGATTAAAAAAAAAAAAAAAAATCATATAAATATTTTTTTAATCAATATGGAATGGGAATTTGCATGGGTTGTAATGATATAACATGATTTTTTTACTCAAAAAATTAAAGAAAACTATTCAACTATTACATATTTCCTTGGTATTATGAAGGAAATGCTGGGGAAAATAAAATAAATTGAATAATAATGAATAAACAAAAATGAAGCTAAATACAGTTTACCATAATGCTTGCAATAAAACAAGTGGAAATCTTATTACCCAACTTGGCTTTGCCAAACACCCTGTTAGGTGGCATTGTTTAAGTTCTATAAAAAGTCAAACATTTTCTTTCTTGTTTTCTTTCTCCATCTTTCTCCAAGATGTAGCAGAATGTGGATGAAAACGTCTCCACTGCGGAATATTTCTTTTCCATGGTTAACTAACAACTTAACTTTTTTTCTTTCTCTTGCGCCAAGATGTAGCAGAACATTGATGAAGCTGTCCCTGCTGGGAAAGGTCTCTGTTTTTCTAGGTCATCTAAACTCTCCACTTTTCAACACATAGCATTTGGACATGTTTTACTGAACCTTCATTTAAGCCTTACTCTTATAACCATTCTTATCTTTACTTCTGGACCAGGAAAAGAAAATTAACATACCCAAGAGACAATGAAAACTTTGTCTTCTCAGTTTCTATTAAAATAAAAAAGAATAATTTGTTCTTAGTAGAAACCCAAGATTTTTTGATTCACTATATGTGAACAGGCATACACCTATAATACCACCAACATGCAAACTTTAAATTATGCAATGCTATACATGAAAGGTCACCATTAGATTTTTTTACTCAGTTAAGTGCCATACAGGATACACGTTTTGGGCGATCATGTCTAGAAATAGACATGATTGACTGGGCAGAAGATTATCCCGCAGTAGGATGCCATTGCTTTCTGTGGTAGACCAAGGCTATAAAACCCAATCTATCCTATTATTTAACCCATAACTGGAGGGAAGTAACAGAGTAATACCTTTTTCCCAAGGGTATTTGTGCACAAGTAAATGTAAGGAATTTTTTTTTTTTTTTTTTTTTTTTTATAAGCGTTTCACCCCGAGCAAGGCATGTCACTGCCACTACTGTGCAGGGGGCTACGTAGAGTAGAGAAAGGCTGATTAAATATAGGAAATAACAGAGGGTGGATGATAGGCGGGTGAGGATACCGAGAATGAGGGTTGGGTAGATGAGAGTGTTGTGAGAATAGTTGGGAGTTAGTGTGATAGGAGGTGTCTATTGACCCTACATTTAAACACCTGGAGATTGTAACTGTCGGGAAAGCAGACTTGTGGAAGGGAGTTCCACAGGCGTCAACTGGAATTCGAACTTGTCTCCCCGATTTGTCATTCTGAGTCTAAATCCTCTGCACCACAATGCACATCCATTGGATAATTAAGTTAAAAAGAATGGTAAGGATCAATAAATAAAGAAATGCTTTTTTAGAAGAGGTGTTTCTTATAATGTGCATTATGGTGCAGTGGATATCAGCTCAGAATGAGAAATTGGGGAGCCGAGTTCGAATTCCAGTTGAATTCATTGCATTCACTCACGCGCAAATACCCTTGGAAAAGGTATTAACCCATATCTTCCTTCCTGTTATGGGTTAAATAACAGGACAGATTGGGTTCTATAGCCTTGGCTGGCAACCAGTCTACCACAGAAAGCAATGGACACCTACTGCGGGATAATATTCTGCCCAGTCAGTCATGTCTCTTTCGAGACATGATCGCCCAAGCGTGTTTCACGTATGGCAAATAACTGACTGTTTCTTCTAAAACATATTTATTGAAAAAAAATGCAAGTCATATACATCTAATTTACTGCACATGATGTAATGGTTGGCAAGCTTGTTTCACTAGAACCATTACAACTGAGTAGTGAGTTTGGCTCTAGAATTTCAGTCCTTGTGCCCCATCTAAGCTGCACTTAGAAAATCATTTAGGGTACCTTAATGTGGTGTAATAGTTAGCAAGCTTCTCTTGCTACATCAATTACAACTGAATAGTGAGTTCGACTCTAACTGGGTGTCCCATGCTTTCAGTCTTGTGCCACCTCTAAGCTAGGTTTAGAAAATCACCATATACATCTAATTCACTGGTATTATAGAGAGGAGAATGAATACTGAGAACATGACCTGTGCATTAATTCTAATGAGTATCCATATAGGTTACTTTTTAATGTCATGTCCCTCCTGGTCATAGGCAACTATGATTATCTACAGATTCCTTAATTGCCATAATTTCATGGGATGATAGTGGAATGATCTCTCATTGCTTTTCATACAGTTTTGAATTCAGAGTTGTCCTTCCACTAGACCAGCTGCTAGCCAAAGCAAGAGAGCCCAGTTTACCCTGTTATTTAACCCAAGCCTCAAGGGAGAAAAAGTATATCTATGTGAAAGGGAATGAGACTAGATTGGAACTTGAATTTGGCCTGCAAATTTATCTTTCTGTAGCAATAACCATTGCTACATTAACCTTCTTTCGAATACTACTATACAAAATTTCCAGTAGGTCTCAGTAGGTCTCAGAAGTCATGTAGTAATTTGAGTGCATTATAAATTTCATTGAACAAAGTGATTTGATAAAAATAGTTTTACCTTTAAGCAAGTCCTGACAAGAAAAGTGAAGTTTTAAATTTAACAAACAAAATTCAACAAAATGAAAAGTATTGAAAAAACGTGATTGATTAGTTAGGATTTTTTTCACATGAAACAAATTTAAATGAAATGACTGCAGCAATTAAATTTTAACAAAAAATATTGAGTTCTCCAATAATTTTTTTTTTTTTTTGCTGAAGGAGTTGGAGTAAGAACAACGTTGCAGGTGTTCTATTTATTGTTTTTTTAATCAGATGTGTACTGTCTTAAGTTTTGAAATGAAGCATTGTCATTATTTTATGAATTATTCTTTGTTTTGATCAGTACTTTTTAACTTTTTTTTTAGCCTCCAGATTGTCTGCAGTTTTTAAATAACATATTGTCATTATTCTATGAACTAGCATGGCATCTGTCAAAATGATGCTATTATTTATATGTGTTGGTACTTCTAGTCTGCAATCAGTGCAGTATCTGTGCACTCTTTGAAAAGGGTTGAATAAACAATGCACACACACACACACACACACACACACACACACACACACACACACACACACACACACACACACAAAGATTAAGTAGAGACTGGAGAAGTAAAACTGAAGATTACTGACTGTGAGGAAGGTTAAAAAACCCACCAGTCAAGCAACATAGATAAAGTACTATTTACATTGTTCAGACTATTGTCCTCATCTTTATTGCCATGTTTACGACGTTTTGGCTCTTGAACTTTTCAGCCTTCTTCAGGTGCTAGGAATTTCAAACCAAACCTTTTATTACAATATCCCTTAAACTTAACTCTCTAAGGACACATAGCCCAGTGGATATAGACATTGGTTAATTCAAGTGACTTGTCCCAAAGAGTTGTGAGTTCAATACCAGGCTACAGC
Source organism: Ascarosepion bandense (assembly GCA_037127315.1). NCBI lineage: Eukaryota > Metazoa > Mollusca > Cephalopoda > Sepiida > Sepiidae > Ascarosepion > Ascarosepion bandense. Next base: position 949,059 of record JBBBDQ010001271.1, read on the forward strand.
AGTGGTGAACAAATAACTTAGCACACTTTTGCATAGCCACCAGTGGTCTTTGGAGCCAAACTTTCAGGATGCTATACACTGTTTCATTTTATCAGAAAACAACAGTTTAGTATCATTCATGATCTGCTTGCATTCTTACAAGCTGAGACAAAATGGTAGCCATTGTAGTCTGTAAAGTCTGAAGAAGTGATTCCTGTGAGTAATGGCGGCCATGCAAGCAAGAGAGAACCTAAGGAATGAATGATATTTAAGCTGAAACTTCTTGGCTGAGATGAAAGCATCAATGTCAGCTTTCACCCAAGAGGAGATCTCAAAGGAGCAGTCTTTAATAGGAAGACTAAACACTTTGTTCCAAGGGATATCACAAAGGAAATCGCAGAACAACTCCCAATCAGGTCTTTGATAGCAGTAAAATATTCTGCTGGTAGGAGCTTCCTGTGGGATGTGGGAGTGGAATGAGATATTAATGGGAACTAAAGCATGATCAGAGTTGCCAAGAGGACAGAGTTGTATGGGGAATTGAGGGCAGTGACAGAGAGCAAATCAAGCTGAAGAATAAGAGTTTCAAAAAATAAATAAATGAAGTGCAGGTCTATGCAAATAAGAATTTCTTATCACCATTTAAAAAAATAAAAGACACATGGGCAAAAATTAAATCACACAGAATATTTTGTATACTTGGTAGGAAACTAAAGTAAATAGATATGTACACAAGGAGGACACAAATTCCCCACAGTTTAGAACAATGCCAATAAGTGCAACTTTAATGCAATTCAAATATTAGTTTAAATATTCAAAATATTATATATATATATATATATATATATATATATACTACCGGCAATAATTATTAGATCACCACAGTTTTTTTAAAAGAAATGATGTATTTCATACTATTTTTATTATTTATTACCAAATGAAAATAGAATGGTTCATTTGTTATTATTACTTTGCAAAATTTTACAAGACAAGGAAACAAAAATGAACTCGTCTAAATCACCCTAAAAATTTTTCATTTTTTTATTGATGTAACTGCAATATAGATAATTATTAAATATGTATAATTTCATTTGATGCAAATGTTATTGTGCAGTATTAACAAAAGAACCATTCTATTTTCATTTACAGTTGTTCCTTAGCAATAAATACTAAAAAATAGTATGAAATGCATCATTTTTTTAAAACACTGGGGTGACCTAATAATTATATATAGTGTATATATTAAATAAGAAGAGAAACTGCAAATGATTTTGGTTACAAAGTGGATGTTTTTATAAAATATATTGTATTTTTTTACATTCTGCTACATATGTTTCTGGTCTCGTGACCTTCATCAGGCAAAGAGTGGTTGTTTCCACATATTATTAAAAGGAATTAATTATGCTTATAGCTTTGATGTTCAGTCACTGTCTTGTTTATGCATACACTGAAGCAACAGTTTGCAATTTCTTGTACTTGTGAAGAAATTTTCTTCCACCTGAAGAGGAAAATATATTTTATTACCCCTTAAAGCAAAATATTAAAAAAAAATACAATATTTATTACCTTTGTGTCAAAATATAAGAAATAAAATACAATATATTTTATAAAAAAAACATCCACTTTGTAACAAAAAACATTCAGGGTTTCTCTTTTTTAATTTAAAATATACACTTTTCTCTTGTTAAAACCACTGTAACATCTTCATTATATATATATATATATATATATATATATATATATCATCCTCATCAGATAAAACAAAACTCTTCACCACAGCCTTTGACTCTAACGCCATGTTAGATGTCATAGGCCATCCCCTTGCCAACTTCCTCCAACTCTCAATAATATTTTCATCCATGCCTGAAAAGTTTCAAGATTTATTAAAAGTCTTGACCTGAAGAAGGTTACTGGTTCAAATAAAATCCTAGTAGTTTTCTTTAAGAATATTAATTTGGATCTTTACAAAACTATTTGATCACTGTTTGAAGTTGAAATTCTTCCCACATTTGTGGAACATGTCAAGTCTATGCCCTGTTTTCAAGAATGCTCATTTATGTCACAGTATAAACCTATCAGCCTTGTCAGTTTTAGCATTTTTGAAGCTATATAGTGATGACTTTAATTAAAACAACTCTTGAACAACAAGTATGATGAATTTCAATCATCTTGATTCACTGCTGATATCTTAGGTGTCATTACTCCCAGAATCAATGAGGCACTAAACAATAAATACATCTCAAAGACAATTGCATTAGATATTTCAAAGACTTTTGACAAATTGTGGTAACAAGCTTTCTCATTGTGGAAACAGTTTTCTCAATTATCAAGTCTTTCTTGAAAACCAGTACTCTGAACGCCACAAGATTAACACAACCCCTCCCTGCAAGGCTCATTTGTTGGCCCTCTTTTTCTAGTTTATATAAAGGATCTCCCAAAGGGTACACTGTGACCCTTTGTGAATATCTAGACTGATGATACAAGTGTATATGGGTGCACCTCCAAAATTCTAGATTATCAGAGCCTGGCAGTCAATATCTTCTCTGACCTGACTCAAACAACTCAGTGGAAGAAAAACTGGCTGGTCATAATCCATATCTCAAAAACTAAATATCATCACTGAATAGACTCTAAACTCTCTCTCATCATGATGAATAGGTGCTCTCTTAGATTGGCGTGTAATGAGAACTCAAACCCTATTTCCAATAACATAAAAAAGTGGTTTTATTCAGGACTTTGTTTGCACAGTCTGGGTGGGTAAGTAAATGACACTTGAGACAATTTTTGCTATGTCAGTCTAGCAGCTCGGTTCTTCTATGTTACCAAGTCTTCCCTCATCTCAACATCATGATACATTGCTGGCCATACAAAGAGGCAGCATCATAACTACCTGAAGAAGTTTGAAGGAGAGTTTGTTATCAAAGCTATGCCAGAATAGTCTTTCCCAATTCCAACTGAGATTGTTAATATAAACAAGAAACCAGATGTTATCAATATCAGGATTTGTTATCACATGACCCCCCCCCACCTGCTTAATGCTTTCTTTAACTTATTTCTTCTTTTGTTCTTTTTCAATCAGGTGGATGCACTTAGAAGACACAACTTCAATGACTCTTTTCTCAGGTTATCTCATTAGGAGTTTATGTAGGTGATGTCTATTAGAAGATGTCTATTAGAAGAGGAGGCTTTTAAAAATCTGTAAAATTATTCTATGTAAGTGAGGCTTGTAGCGAACAATTTCAAAGACTTAGTTTATATAGATGATGCTTAGAAGATGTCTGAAGAGGAGGCTTTAAAAATCTGTAAAATTATTCTATGTAAGTGAGGCTGAGAAGGAACAATTTCAAAGACTTAGTTTATATAGATGATGCTTAGAAGATGTCTATTAGAAGAGGAGGTTTTAAAAAAAATCTGTAAAATTATTCTATGTAAGAGGCTTAATGAACAATTTCAAAGACTTAGTTTATATAGATGATGCTTAGGAAGATGTCTATTAGAAGAGGAGGCTTTAAAAAAAATCTGTAAAATTATTCTATGTAAGTGAGGCTGAGAAGGAACAATTTCAAAGACTTAGTTTATATAGATGATGCTTAGAAGATGTCTATTATTAGAAGAGGAGGTTTGTAAAAAAAATCTGTAAAATTATTCTATGTAAGTGAGGCTGAGAAGGAACAATTTCAAAGACTTAGTTTATATAGATGATGCTTAGGAAGATGTCTATTAGAAGAGGAGGTTTTAAAAAAATCTGTAAAATTATTCTAAGTGTAAGTGAGGCTGAGAAGGAACAATTTCAAAGACTTAGTTTATATAGATGATGCTTAGAAGATGTCTATTAGAAGAGGAGGTTTTTTAAAAAAAATCTGTAAAATTATTCTATGTAAGTGTGAGGGCTGAGAAGGAACAATTTCAAAGACTTAGTTTATATAGATGATGCTTAGAAGATGTCTATTAGAGAGGCTTAAAAACTTTTGTAAAATTATTCTATGTAAGTGAGTAGGCTTGGAGAAGGAACAATTTGGAAGACTTTAGTTTATATAGATGATGTGCTAATATTCATTAGAAGAGGAGAGGCTTTTAAAAAAAAATCTGTAAAATTATTCTATGTAAGTGAGGCTGAGAAGGAACAATTTCAAAGACTATTTATATAGATGATGAAGATGTCTATTAGAAGAGAGGCTAGAAAAAATCTGTAAAATTATTCTATGTAAGTGGAGGCTGAGAAGGAACAATTTCAAAGACTTAGTTTATATAGATGATGCTTAGAAGATGTCTATTAGAAGAGGAGGCTTTAAAAATCTGTAAAATTATTCTATGTAAGTGAGGCTGAGAAGGAAACAATTTCAAAGACTTAGTTTATATAGATGATGCTTAGAACAGTTCATTAGAAGAGAGGCTTTAAAAAAATCTGTAAAATTATTCTGCGTAAGTGAGGCTGAGAAGGAACAATTTCAAAGCATTCTTAGTTTATATAGATGATGCTTAGAAGATGTCTATTAGAAGAGGAGGTTTAAAAATCTGTAAAATTATTCTATGTAAGTGAGGCTGAAGGAACAATTTCAAAGACTTAGTTTATATGCAGAGGATGCTTAGAAGATGTCTATTAGAAGAGGAGGCTTTAAAAAATCTGTAAAATTATTCTATGTAAGTGAGCTTAGAAGGAACAATTTCAAAGACTTAGTTTATATAGATGATGATGTCTACCTGTTGAAGAGGAGGTTTTAAAAAATCTGTAAAATTATTCTATGTAAGTGAGGCTTAGAAGGAACAATTTCAAAGACTTAGTTTATATAGATGATGTTTAGAAGATGTCTATTAGAAGAGGAGGTTTTTAAAAATCTAAAATTATTCTATGTAAGTGAGGCTTAGAAGGAACAATTTGAAGACTTAGTTTATATAGATGATGCTTAGAAGATGTCTATTAGAAGAGGAGGCTTTAAAAAATCTGTAAAATTATTCACAAGTGAGGCTGAGAAGGAACAATTTCAAAGACTTTATTTATATAGAGATGATGTTTAGAAGATGTTCATTAGAAGAGAGGTTTAAAAATCTGTAAAATTATTCTCATGTAAGTGAGGCTTAGAAGGAACAATTTCAAAGACTTAGTTTATATAGATGATGTTTAGAAGATGTCTATTAGAAGAGGAGAGGCTTGAAAAATCTGTAAAATTATTCTATGTAAGTGAGGTTTAGAAGGAACAATTTCAAAGACTTAGTTTATATAGATGATGTTTAGAAGATGTCTATTAGAAGAGGAGGCTTTAAAAAAATCTGTAAAATTATTCAGGTGAGGCTGAGAAGGAACAATTTCAAAGACTTAGTTTATATCGATGATGTTTGGAATATGTCTATTAGAAGAGATATTTAAAAATCTGTAAATGACTCATGTAAGTGAGGCTTAGAAGGAACAATTTCAAAGACTTAGTTTATATAGATGATGTTTAGAAGATGTCTATTAGAAGAGGAGGTTTAAAAATCTGTAAAATTATTCTATGTAAGTGAGGCTTAGAAGGAACAATTTCAAAGACTTAGTTTATATAGATGATGTGCTTTAGAAGATGTCTATTAGAAGAGAGGTTTTTAAAAATCTGTAAAATTATTCTACAAGTAGAGGCTTAGAAGGAACAATTTCAAAGACTTAGTTTATATAGATGATGTTTAGAAGATGTCTATTAGAAGAGGAGGCTTTAAAAAAATCTGTAAAATTATTCTATGTAAGTGAGGCTTAGAAGGAACAATTTCAAAGATCAGAGTTTCATAGATGATGCTTAGAAGATGTCTATTAGAAGAGGTTTTAAAAAAATCTGCAAAATTATTCTATGTAAGAGGCTTAGAAGGAACAATTTCAAAGACTTAGTTTATATAGATGATGTTTAGAAGATGTCTATTAGAAGAGGAGGCTTTGAAAAATCTGTAAAATTATTCTATGTAAGTGAGGCTTAGAAGGAACACTTCAAAGACTTAGTTTATATAGATGATGTTTAGAATATGTCTATTAGAAGAGGAGGCTTTGAAAAAAATCTATAAAATTGTTCTCATGTAAGTGAGGCTGAGAAGGAACAATTTCAAAGACTTAGTTTACATAGATGATGTTTAGAAGATGTCTGCCAAAGAGAGAGGTTGAAAAATCTGTAAAATTATTCTGCGTAAGTGGGAGGCTTAGAAGGAACAATTTCAAAGACTTAGTTTAGTATAGATGTTTAGAATATGTCTATTAGAAGAGGAGGTTTTAAAAAATCTGTAAAATTATTCTGTAAGGAGGCTTAGAAGGAACAATTTCAAAGACTTAGTTTATATAGATGATGTTTAGAAGATGTCTATTAGAAGAGGAGGTTTGAAAAAATCTGTAAAATTATTCTATGTAAGTGAGGCTTAGAAGGAACAATTTCAAAGACTTATTATATAGATGATGTTTAGAATATGTCTATTAAGAGGAGGTTTAAAAAAATCTGTAAAATTATTCTATGTAAGTGAGTTTAGAAGGAACAATTTCAAGACTTAGTTTATATAGATGATGTTAGGAAGATGTCTATTAGAAGAGAGGCTTTAAAAAAATCTGTAAAATTATTCTATGTAAGGAGGCTTAGAAGGAACAATTTCAAAGATTTAGTTTATATAGATGACAAATAGAAGATGTCTATTAGAAGAGGAGGCTTTTAAAAAATCTGTAAAATTATTCATGTAAGTGAGTTTAGAAGGAACAATTTCAAAGACTTAGTTTATATAGATGATGTTTAGAATATGTCTATTAGAAGAGGCTTGAAAATCAGGCAATTATTCTATGTAAGTGAGGCTTAGAAGGAACAATTTCAAAGACTTAGTTTATATAGATGATGTTTAGAAGATGTCTATTAGAAGAGGAGGCTTTAAAAATCTGTAAAATTATTCTATGTAAGTGAGGCTGAGAAGGAACAATTTCAAAGACTTAGTTTATATCGATGATGTTTGGAATATGTCTATTAGAAGAGGAGGTTTAAAAAAAAATCTGTAAAATTATTCTATGTAAGTGAGAAGAGAAGGAACAATTTCAAAGACTCTAGTTTATATATGATGTTTAGAAGATGTTCTATTAGAAGAGGAGAAGTGAAAATCTGTAAAATTATTCTTAAGTGTAAGTGAGGCTGAGAAGGAACAATTTCAAAGACTTAGTTTATATAGATGATGCTTAGAAGATGTCTATTAGAAGAGGAGGCTTTAAAAAATCTGTAAAATTATTCTATGTAAGTGAGGCTTAGAAGGAACAATTTCAAAGACTTAGTTTATATAGATGATGTTTAGAAGATGTCTATTAGAAGAGGAGGCTTTAAAAAAATCTGTAAAATTATTCTATGTAAGTGAGGCTTAGAAGGAACAATTTCAAAGACTTAGTTTATATAGATGATGTTTAGAAGATGTCTATTAGAAGAGGAGGCTTTAAAAAAATCTGTAAAATTATTCTATGTAAGTGAGGCTTAGAAGGAACAATTTCAAAGACTTAGTTTATATAGATGATGTTTAGAAGATGTCTATTAGAAGAGGACACTCAAAAGATATCTATAAAATATGACACCAAGAAGACTCAACTTTAAAGATTCTATCCACTTGTTTATTCATCTGATTAGGTTTTTATGTTGGTGACATATAAAAGATTTCCGTTAGAAAAGGAAACTTTAAGAATATCTATAAAATAGATCTATGTACATCACATTCAGAAGACTCAACTTAAAAGACCCTATCACCCAACCATAAAACAGAAATACTTGAGTTTGAGATAACATCAGTCATTGCTCTTCTCTGTGGGTGTTGAAATCATAGCATCACACTATGATGCCCACTAATTTTATTATTATTATTATTATCATTATTATTATTAACAGTATTATTCTCTTTACTAGAACTAACAATGAACAACCATTTATCTTTAATCTATTCTTTAAAAAAAATCAGACAATGATTCTGAAGGTGATCAATACATTTATTGAGTGTTTGCAATGAATACTTCAATTCAAAAGCGAATATTGAACTTGAAAGAATCAATTGATTTAGCAGCAAGCATTATTGGGTCACAACAAATCTCTGTGACACTCTTCTTTTTCCAATTATTTTACTTAATCGTATTTAGCTCCTCCCATTTATATTGCTGCGCCTACTTAGATATATAATAGTTTATAACAAAATGTGTGGCATTTCTAAGAGAATTTTAAAGCCAATATGTACTAATAGATTTATTCAACCATATATCTGCCATTTTGTTCCACTACATTTCACTTTTCTAAGAGAAACCACCATTTGACCCATCATAGAAAGGGGTTGCAGATTCAATCCTTGCCAGAGAGTCAAGTCAGTTAGGTGCCATACGTGATATACGCTTGGGTGATCATGTCCTGAAAGAAACATGATTGACTGAGCAAAAGATTATTCTGCAGTAGTTTGCCATTACTTTTTGCGACAGACTGGTTGCCAATCAAGGCTATGAAGCCCAATCTGTCCTGTTATTTAACCCATAACCGGAGGGAAGAGACGGATTAATACCTTTCCCAAGGGTATTTGCACGGAAGTGAATGCAATAAAATCAACTAGAACTCAAACTTGGCTCCCTAATTTCTCATTCTGAGCCGATATCCACTGCCCCACAACACACATCAAATGCCAGAGGGTACACTTTCTTTATTAAGGTTTCCCAGATATGCAGGCTAGTAGACATAATACACACTGTTTAAAGCAAAAAATAAAAATGGGCACCTATTTCCAATAAAATTTATGTCCAAAGTAATATCACAGGGTGAGTGAAATGTAGCTCTGTATTATATGCATGACTGGTCAACTAGGAGTTCTGATTTAACAGCCTGTGATGTTTTCCTTTGTGGTTGATTAAAGGGAAAAATCTACTGTACCAAACCAACACTTTGAAAGAACTTGAAGGGTGAATACAAGAAACTATGTCTTCCATTCCACATAAGTTCCTGGTGAAATCAGTTAATGTGATTCCTTGGTGGCTCGAGAAACTAGTAGAGAAATCTGGTGCCAATATCAAATTCCAGATAAAAAGTCATGCTAAATGATTTCCTCTCATATTCATTTCTCGGAAAAATTATAGTTAATGTTTTTATTCACTTCATCTTTAAATATATATATATATATATATATATATATATATATATATATATATATTTTCCATTTGTAAACAAGTTATTACACAACCTAGGTTTCTACCATGAGTGGCACCTTCAGGCGATTTTTAATAACTGATTTTGCCATTTACCATTTTCTTTTTTAAGAACGCTCATGTAACAGTGTTTTTTTTAACATTCACGTGGCAGGGAATTTTTGAATGTGCAGTTGTTGAAATTACAAAGAACTATGACATTTTCATCCATGGTTGTATGAACTTAAGAGGTATTTTTTTAGTATGGTCACACTTAGTCATAATTTCTGTTCTTTCATTTAATAGTTCATTTTTGTTTGGGAATAGCTTAATCTTTAACTTTTCTTCCTGGCACAGTCTACATATTTTGCCATCGTTGTAAGGCTTGGCTGTTTTTACTATACTCCACGTTATATCTTGGTCTTTTCCATATTTTGATTTTAATTTCCACTCGTGGCTAGCCAATTTTGTACAGTTTTTTAAGTTTTCTATTTTGAATGTAGACTTGTGATTGAACTACCTGGTATTAAAGGTGTCTTTGGTTGAGCCCAAATATATTTTATTTTGGCCATTTAAGTCATGTATATTGTGGATGTGCGTTGTGGTGCATTGGATATCGGCTCGGAACGAGAAATCGGGGAGCCGAGTTCGAATTCCAGCTGAATTCATTGCATTCACTTACACGCAAATACCCTTGGAAAAGGTATTAATCTGTCTATTCCTTCCAGCTATGGGTTAAATAACAGGACAGATTGGGTTCTATAGCCTTGGTCGGCAACCAGTCTACCGCAGAAAGCAATGGCAACCTACTGCAGGATAATCTTCTGCCCAGTCAGTCATGTTTCTTTTGAGACATGATCACCCAAGCGTGTATCACATATGGCACTTAACTGACTGATATTGTGGACTGAGCATGCAAGCAACGATGAGGTGCTGGAAAGAATGGCAACAAAAAGGAAATTAATACTGAGTATCAGGAAGAGACAACTGAAGTTCCTGGGACATACAATGAGGAAGAAGAGCTTGGAGAACATGATACTGACTGACCAGATAGAAAGAAAAAGAGACAGATGAAGGTAGCGGATGACGTATTGGCAGGGCCTGATAAGGTGGATGACGGAACGGAGGTTGCGAGGTGTAATAGGAGCAAACATGCTAAGAGCCACAAGGGACTGGGCCCATAGAAGAAGAAGAATCTTTGCTTTGTAAATGACTTCTTTTGTGTTGCAAATTCCTTGAAGTGGAAATTTATTTTTGTCCCTGCAGTTGCATTCTTTATTAGTGGTCTTGTTTTGTACACTGCTAAGTTTCTGGTATTTTGTTTATTTATGAAACTATCTAAATTACTAGTGCAACTATAGCTTAGCTTGATTGTGTTTCTGTTAAAAATTTTGTTTAGTTCTGATTCTTTTGGAAAGTGTCTATCCATCAGTTCAAAAAATATTTGTCCTATTTTGGTCTTTACCTCTAAATTAAATGGTAGGTTGAACCAGATAATGTTCCGTTTTCGATTATCATTTTTTGTTTGTCTGTGTGGTTGAGAATTATATTGTAAAATGTTTTAATAGACAGATTTTCTTACTGCATATTCATATATATTTTTCTTTTCATCAAATATTGTTTTGATGATGATGAAAGTAAAAGAGACAGAGGAAAGCAGCGAATAACATATTTTCAGGGCCTGATCAGGTGGATGACGGAACGGAGTATATATATATATATATATATATATATATATATACTGTAATTGGCTGTCTGGTCTTTAATAACTTCTGATTCATTGTATTATCATATTGAAAAATCATATCTCTCAACTTCAAATATAAGCTAGCTTGAAAAGCGCTGTCCTGAGATTTGACAATTTATGCACATAGACGTCAGAATTGATAATCAAATAATATGAGTCTCTCTTCTGTTTCCCAAAAAACAGTGGCCATCACTTTTCTGTGGAATATGTTGCCAAAAACTTCTGAGAAATGTCTTCATATCTTTGAGGTGGAAGACTAGAGCAACAAAGAGGAATATTTATCATTTATAAGAGAACTATACACTGAAATATGGGAAGTTTCAGCTAAAATACATATTCAATCATTCATGTCAATTCGAATCAAATATTATTGCAATAATTCTTTTTAAACTAGAAAATATTTAACATGTTTAATAGGTTCTCATCATACTCAAACTACAACCTAATAAAAATATTCTTCTATGTACAATCATATCTCTTCACAACTTATTGTGTAATCTTGGGTAAGACAATAAACTACATCTTGCAGCAAGAGATTGGAAGTTTTGATGAGTGTGGAACCACCTCTGAATTGGTTTTGTTCAAATATATATATATATATATATATATATATATATTTAATGATGAAGTGAATAAAATCATTCAACCTGGTTATGTCTATTTGAATTGATGGCAAACAATTATTAAACAGTTATTAAAAATCGCCTGAAGGTGCCACTCATGGTAGAAACCTAGGTTGTGTAATAACTTGTTTACAAATGGAAAATATATATATATATTTAAAGATGAAGTGAATAAAAACATTCAACCTGGTTATGTCTATTTGAATTGATGGCAAAACTTTGGCTAATTGTCAATTGATTCGAATTTTATAAAATGGTAAATATTAAGAATAACAATAAATATTGCATTTCATTAGTTTTAATAAAATTTCATAGTTTTAGAATGTTGTAAATATAAAATTAGTCTTGTATATAAACAATATAATGAACAGTGTTTAATATTTTTGTTCTAAATTCTCCAGAAAAATAAGAATGTATAAATTCACGTTCATCTTATGTTTAGGTTTTATGACAATTCAATCATCACTTTTCAAAATAATAAATATTGTTGGGAAGGTAGTTAAAATAATAGCAGTGTCAAGGGAAAAACTGTACTTTTGACATTCTGTTATTTTGCAGACATAAAGGTTCGAAAATTTCAAATTCTCTATCAAACATTTATACTCTTCATGTCACAACATTTTGAAGAAATCCTGATATTTTCCCTGGGATGCAATCTTTTGATGCCAAAGGCACATTTAATGATCTGACTTACTAATGACTTACTGAACACACATGTTTCATAAAGAAACTGGTCAGTGAATATATTTATTAGATTATGGCTGGGTTGAGAAGGAAGAAAATGATTCTACAAAAAATTTTGGCATGTTCAGCAAATAGAAAAAAGAGACTATACCCTGAAAGCTGATTATATCTGTGAAAAATTCTTTATTATATAAGTTCATGTAATAAACACACGCACATGACTTCAATATCCAGTAAAATTTTGTCTTAATGTTTCTTGACTATTGACTAATCATCCACCACAAAGCAAACAGTAAAGAGGTTAATAGAAAACTTGTCTACTTAAAAGTTGTGGATAGTGAAAAGGTGTGGCCAAAGAGGGTTGGCAAAAATACAAAAGAAAATTTGAGAAGAAAATGGTTAATGATGGATTTGTAGAATAAACTATGTAAGTAAAAGAATAAAATAAAAAATGGTGAAAGACAGATGTTGAACAAAGAGGAGGTTGAAAAAAAAACAACCATAGGGGGATAGAAAGAAAAGAAAAATTAAAGGGAAGGAAGAAATGGTAACATGTATTAGAGAACTTTTTCTAAGTGGAGAGAAAAATAATAAAATGAATAAAAAAGAAAGGATGAACAAAGAGGAAGATAAAAAAAAGACAAGCAATAGAAAGATAGAAAGAAAAGAAAAATTAAAAGGAAGGAAGAAATGGTAACATGTATTAGAGAACTTCTTCTAAGTGGAGAGAAAAATAATAAAATTAATAAAATAAAAGAAAGGATGAACAAAGAGGAAGATAAAAAAGACAAGCAATAGAAAGATAGAAAGAAAAGAAAAATTAAAGGGAAGGAAGAAATGGTAACATGTATTAGAGAACTTTTTCTAAGTGGAGAGAAAAATAATAAAATTAATAAAAGAAAGGATGAACAAAGAGGAGGATAAAAAAAGACCAGCAATAGGGTTTGACTGATTATTTTTTTTTTTATGGCTTATCTACAATATGCAGGTGATTTAAATCCAAAACATTTTGAGGACAATAAGAATAGTTTTTATTTTCACAATTTTTAACCTTCATGTCCACAAAAAAAAAATAGTGTATCAAACAGACATTTTTTTCATTTGCCACCTATATTATTTTAACTGACTTTAGCAATTTTTTTTAAAAAGTGTGATTAAAATTGTAATAAAACCTAAACATATAATGAAAGTGTTCTTGAGAGAAACTTTTATAATGCTATATCATACACAAATTTATATTTATATACATATACACATGTCCTATACAGAAAACAATATATCATATATATCAACACAGCAAAGCAGAGTGTAAGGAGAAACTAACAGGAAGTGCCTTACATATAATATGGAGATTCTCCTTTGTCAGGGGAAGCCATGTTTAAGACTCCAGATTCAAACAGGCTGAATTCATCTGCTATGTTCCAGGGGAAGACATATTCCACAAGAAACAGTTTTCCCAAATTGAGGATTGCAATTTTCTATATCTGAAAAAAATGTATTCTCAAAAGAAACAGCACTATATACTTGTAATTTACTAAGAAGGGAGGAGGATTTAGCGCAGGACAAAAGAAAACAATCTTTATGGCTGCTGTAAACTAACTATTGCTTTTGTCACTCTATGGAGTGATATCACATAGCAGTCCATCATGTGACCCATGTATCTTATCTCCACCAAAGGGAAATAATAAACTTCTGTATCCCTACACAGGTATAGACATCAAAAGTCCCAAAGAGAGATGAAAGGCTTAAAAGTTAGTATTATTTCCTTATCTTTAATCAGAGTTTTCTCATCACAATGAATAGTCACACACTCAATGAGACACATTTTTAAAGATCTATTAGGTAGCAGATTGACGCAAGACCTTAAGTAGAACTTAAATACACAATCCATCAGTAAGGATGATGGAAAAAAGTCTGTTCCTTTTACATTTCTACAAGTGTCTAACTCCTTTTTGCTATGGCTTCAATCCTTATGACTACAATCTTAAACTCTTCAAATTGAGAGTCAATTTTTATCTATCCTTCTTTTTCTCAAAACTTCACACTTTATCATCTATTCTTACATTCATATCACACACTTCATTCAGTTACATTCCACCTTAAGTGAACTTCAAGTTTTCTTTTGGATTAAAAAAATAAGTCATGGTTTGCTGTTGTGGCTTTTGTGGCTGAATAGTAAAATATAGTACAATTGGCTAAGAATTGGTTTCCCAGAATAAGGAGAATGTATGTTTGAACTTTTTAAAAAGGTACATTCTTTTGTAATAAGACTTCCTGTACCTAGGCCAGTAACTATCAATTTCACAATCTGAAAAAAAAAACACCAAAAACAAACACGGATATCCACATATTTATACAGTAAAATAACATTTATAATAATGCAAAATATATATGCAGATACATATATGTTCATATATTGTGTCAATTATGCATTAAATCATGTATTTAAATGTGTTTATATATATATATATATATATATATATATATATATATATATATATATATATATATATATATATATATAACAGAGACAAGAGGAATTTAAATGCAAAATCAATTCCCATCTCTTATCCACTTGACTCCAGCCCTTTCTACATCACTCCATGTATCTTGTTCTTTTCCTTTTTCTCTACTTTTGCAACTGTCTTCACTCCTGTGTTCAAATTCTTCTCTTGCCCTTTCTCTTTCACCCCCTGTAGCTGGTTCATCTTTGTCTTCACTCTCCTCCTGCCTAATACTTCAACTCTCTTATGTAACCCCCTGTATAGTGTCATTAACACCTTGCTTGGGGTGAAATGATTGAAAAAAAAGGGAAAACTATATTTTGTTTTAGCTGACACTTTTTCTCCACTGACGATCTTTATCAAGGTAAAAAAGTGAAGTGAATTTTATCTTAAATAAAGTATCTATAAGCAAAAAATTGTTACTTACTGGAGAAAACTTTGTGGTTATAGATACTTTTTTTTAAATTCATTTCACTTTAAAGCCTGTCAGTGTATGAAATGTGTAGGCTAAAGCAAAGTATAGTTTTCCTCTTGTTTCTTTTTTAATCATACTGTTCCTTTCCACAGGTTATAACTAAGAATATTTATGCACATGCAAGCACACACACGCACACACACACACACACGCACACGTGCACACACATGCACACGCGCACACACACACACACACACACACATATATGTTTATTACTTCAAACTTTATATTTAGTGGATATCTGTATTTCTTTATTTTATTTTAAACTGTATTTATTTTGTTTACTGGCTTGTGTATGCAAGACAACTCATTAAAGAATGGATTCGAAATCCACCCCCCTTTGTAGAAGAAACCACCATGTGATCCATCTGAACCACTTAGTCATGAAGAGCTTCAGCCACCATCTGATCCATCTGAACCACTTAGTCATGAAGAGCTTCAGCCACCATCTGATCCATCTGAACCACTTAGTCATGAAGAGCTTCACATTCAAGTAAGGTTCTATTTTACTTTAAACCAACCCTACTCACTCAGATTTATTTGATCACTCAAAATAATAATTTGAGTCATAAAAATGTCAGATTAAAAGACAAAATTCACCAATTCTTTGTAAATTGCTATGTTTATGTTTCAGATCTGAAGCTGAACAAACATACCTTTCAAGAAATCTGAACAAGTGAGTGTGCTTTATAGACAAATGAAATTTTGCTTGATTCGGAAGCTATTCATGGCTGTGGGGTTAAAACATACCACATCAAACAGACAAACTCATGTTTGAATCCTGCCAGAGGAAAGATTTTCTCATTATGTTTTCTTGAGTATGCAGACCAGCAGATTAAATAAATATAATTATATATTATTTATTATAAAAAAAAATAGAACTTTGTGGTGATAATGACTCGGAATGAGCATTTGGAGGAGAAGAGTTTGAATTCCAGTTGAATTCATTTCATTCACTTATGTGTAAATACCCTTGGGAAAGGTATTAATCCATTTCTTCTCTCTGCATCTATTGGTTGAATATCAGGACAGATTGGGTTTTATAGCCTTGGTTGGTAGCCAATCTACTGCAGAAAGAAATGGCAACCTACTGCAGAAAATCTTCTGCCTTGTCAGTCACTGATCAAAAGAGACATGATCACCCAAGTGTGTATCACATATCAACTGACTTACTGGCTTAAATATAGGCATCTTCCAAAAATAATGTTTAACAATATATCAGATTAAAAAACAAAATCTATTAATTCTTTAGAAATATATATATTTATATGTGTGTTTGTGTGTATATAACAGTAAAAAAGAGACACTCTCCAGCCAATGTAGCTTTTGAATAACAGAATAAAAAACTGGGAAGTGTCACTGCAATTTTTAGGATTACAGAACGTCGAAAGATAAGAATGAGCCAAAATGGGAAGATACAGAGAAAAGAAGGGATAAAAGAAGATATAAAAGGGATAATAAAGCAAAGGACCAAGAAGAAAGGATGAACGAAAGATCGAGGAGAATGAGTTAATAGCGAAGAAGAAGTCAGAAAGAAAAAGAAAATAAAAAAATGATAAAAGAAGTCAGGACCAGAAAGTGTAAGAATAACAAAATGGAGATTGGGTGGAAGTAAAGGTAAAGCAAGATAAGAAATCAATAAAAAGAGAAAAAAAATTGGAACAGTGATAAAAAGAAATGAAGTGATTAGAAAAAAATTGAATTAAGAAGAATGAAGCAACAACAAAAAATCAAATATTATCTCTAACTGAGTTAAGTGTCATTAACATTTCAGGTTTTGTTCAGACATTATACAGATAGATAATTTGTAAGTCAGGCCAGTATAGATTTCATTTCTTGACTCAGCAGGAAAGAGATTGGATAATTCTGTGGATAAATTAGAATTACTTATATTACATGCACTGAATGATATAAAAAGAATTCTTCTCAATAACTTTCTTTGTTAACTTGTGTTTATATCAGAGTTAGCCTTTCTGTCAGTATATATAGATATATACATCTGCTTCAGTCTCAGTTTGCTTAGCCATCTACCTTGACTTCTCTATATGCCATTCTACCTTTTGGCATCTCTCTGTCTATCAGCCAATTCATTTGTCTTGATCTCTTATATATGATATACCTTGCATATATCTCATATAACTTAGCCTCTCTATATGCATTTGCATCTATCATAGTCTCTCTGTCTAACTATATCAAATCAATCTATCTGTCTACAATTGTGGGAAAAGAGCAGCTATTTGCAGTAGCCATCTTTGTATATGAACAACAGGAAAATAAACCATTCTCTTTATGAGTTAAAGAAGGCTCAGAAATTAGAAATTATATACCTAAGGAAGGTTAAAATCTTATTATACATATAAAGGAGGTTAAAATCATATGAATTATATACACAAATACGGCTTTATGAATTATATACCTAAAAAAGCTTAGATCTTAAAAATTATACAACTGAAGATGGTTGAAACTTTAAGAATAATATACCTTAAAAAGCAGAAACTTTATGATTTAGTACACATAAAGTAGGTTAAAACTTTATGTATTATACTCCTAAAGAAGGCTGATACCTTATGAATTAAACATCTAAAGAAGGCTGAAAAATTATAATGAAGACTAAAACTTTATGAAAAAATATATGAGTACAGGAGGCTAAAATCATACAACTAGAAAAGGCTTAAATGGTATTAAGTATATGCATAAAAAAGGCTGGAATTTTATGAATTGTATAACTAAATAAGGTTGAAACTTGATGAATTATTCACAAAGATGGCTGAGACATTATGAATTATATACAGGAAAAGAAAGTATTACTTGTAATACTAAGTCCAAAAAGGTTCACCAGGCAAACCAAATTCTCACTGCTCATCTTTATCACCAGCACGAATGAATGACTCAAAAAGACAACCTCACTTAAATGATCAGAGCATGTTTTATACACTCAACCCGGCTACTACTCAGCCAATGAGCACCCAGAACCAGTCAATAAAATGGCTACAAGTGACAACACCTCTGTGCTGTCCAACACACCATCTGTCCGAAGCTCATTGATTCACCATCTTCACATTCCCTTGCAAAACATACACGTGATTATGGCCCTTTTAGGTTACTGAGGTAAGTCACTGCTACATATACATCTAAAGAAGGCTGAAACTTTATGAATTATTCATCTAAAGAAGGCTGAAACTTTATGAATTATTCATCTAAAGAAGGCTGAAACTTTATGAATTATTCATCTAAAGAAGGCTGAAACTTTATGAATTATAAACATAATGAATGCTGGAATGTTACTCCCAAAGAAGACTATTATTTTGTGCAGACTGAGTTTTTCAATTATTACCAGCATTGAACAACTAAGTGTTGCTAAAAGTGGCTTTATTAAATATTAATTTGCTGAGTATGTTGCTTATTTGTTAGTATATTATTCCCTTCATATTTCATTAGTAAGAAAGAAGTTACTTTCAGAGAGCATCTTCCCAAAAGTTGCTGCTTTGTGAAACTGACTCCTGAAGGGATGCTTCCTTGACCACTACAATCTTAACCTTTTCTAGTCCAGAGTCAAATGTTATCCTTATAATATTAAATACCCACCAAAAATCTTTACAGATTAATCCAGAAAGTATCTAGTAATTTTAAACATCGCAAGAACTGATTGCCTAATGTTGATGTAACTTGATAAGCCATTAAAGACCTTATTGCATGTCTCTAAAAAGACACACTCTCATTGGATTACTTAATTGTCAATGAGTTGCTACTGTGTGAGCTTGCATACTGTATGACCATAAAATTTGCAATGGCTGAATCAGTAAATCAGAAATGTTTTATGCAAAGATTTTTGGTGCCCCCACAAAAAATCCCTTGGGTTTACTAGCCGTTTTACTGTCTGATCTTAACTGCTTTCAATTTCTGGTTAATGCATTTGAAAAAACAGAGATTTTTGACTGTGGACAAGGTTAATGAACATGTGACAAGCCTTTTGATGGCAATCTTAAAAGTAAACTTCAAACACCGTTTTTAAAATTTGCAAATAACACTACCACAAGAATCAGCACACGATTTCCCTAATAGATTTTTTTGAAGATGATCAAGTCCCCATTGTCCTCAGTAGGCTATTTCTCAGCAGGATTAGATTTAATATTAATTGGTTGAAACATTTTCTTTGCTATTTTTCCACCCACTTTTTGTATGAGTGTTTAGTCTGTTCATGTTAGATTAGTGTAGGATAGTGTTATATTAATAAGGCAGTCAATGATGATTTTGCTCTTTATCTATTAAACTTCAGTCGTCTGCAAATTACAAATTGAAAATACCAAAATCAAACAAATACAAACTTTTAAACTGAAAAAGATTTTAACAAACAGCAGAAAATTTAACAAAGCAACACCAAAATCCAAATCAAAAATGCTTTCCAAACGTGAAGCAAGGTATTAAAAACAGAATTAGTTATGAAAACAGAGAAGACAAGGCAGATTGGTAGGTAAATAGAGAAGGTAGAGAGATGGATAATCAAAAAGAGAGTGTAAGGCAGATAGGTATGTAAAAGGTGAGGATAAGACAGATAGGTTGACAAACAGAGAGGGCAATACAAATGGAGAGGGTAAGGCAGATGGGATGGCAAATGGAAAAGGTAAAGTAGATGGGTAGGTGAATAGAGAGGAAAAGGCGGACTGGTAGGTAAATGGTAAATTAGTTGGGTAATCAAACAGAGAGGGCACGGCAGATGGAAAGAGCAAGTCAGATGGGTTGACAAATGGAGTGGATAAAGTAGATGGGTAGGCAAATAGAGAGGGCAAGGCAGATGGGTAAGTAAATGAAGAGGGTAAAGTAAAGTGGGAGGCAAATAAAGAGAGCAAGACAAAGAGGTAGGCAAATGGAAAGAGCAAGTCAGATTAGTTAGCAAATAGGGTAGGTAATGTAGATGGTTAGACAAACAAAGAGGGCAAGTCAGATGGGTAGGCAAATGGAGAAGGTAAAGTACAGAGGTAAGCAAATAGAGAGAGCAAGGCAGATGGGTAGGCAAATGGAGAGGGCAAAGTACAGAGGTAAGCAAATAGAGAGAGCAAGGCAGATGGGTAGGCAAATGGAGAGGGCAAAGTACAGAGGTAAGCAAATAGAGAGAGCAAGGCAGATGGGTAGGCAAATGGAGAGGGCAAAGTACAGAGGTAAGCAAATAGAGAGAGCAAGGCAGATGGGTAGGCAAATGGAGAGGGCAAAGTACAGAGGTAAGCAAATAGAGAGAGCAAGGCAGATGGGTAGGCAAATGGAGAGGGCAAAGTACAGAGGTAAGCAAATAGAGAGAGCAAGGCAGATGGGTAGGCAAATGGAGAGGGCAAAGTACAGAGGTAAGCAAATAGAGAGAGCAAGGCAGATGCATAGGCAAATGGAAAGAGCAAGTCAGGTGGGTTGGCAAATGGGGAGGGTAAGGCAGACGGGTAGGCAAACAGAGAGGACAAGGCAGATGCATAGGCAAATGAAGAGAGTAAAGTAGAGGGGTATCCAAATAGAGAGGGCATGTGAGATGGGTAAGGCAAATGGAAAAAGCAAGTCAAATATGTTGGTAAATGGGGAGGATAAGGAAGAAGCAAAAAGAGAGGGCAAAACAGATGGGTAGGCAAAGAGGTAAAGGCAAACAGAAAGAGAAAAGTAGATTGATTTTAACAAAGTGAGACCAAAGCAAGAGTATTAGGCAACCAGAAAAGTTTCACTTTAAACAAAGATTACTGAACTGTTATATAATATTTGTCCTCTTTTATAGCAGTAAATGCCAGACAATCTTCTCACTGATGAAAAAGAAACTTGAAGCAACAAAAATGTGGTCACACAGAAGTATGCTGGGAATACCATAGACTGAACATGTGAGTAACAACAAAGTTTTAGAGAAAATGTAGACAAAAAGGATACTTATACTTAACACTAGCAGTATAGCCCGGCATTGCTCGGGTGTAATGAAAGCTTTAAAACTAATCCATGGTCCTGGACTCTTTGGACGTTGGCACGAAAGACTAAAAAGCAATAGTTGTTTCCAGTTAAAGCGAAACCGTAGATTGAAAGAAAAATGAATGAATGTAAGTCAAATTTTGATTTCCTTATATCGATATCAAATTTTCTTCACTATTGTAAAAACTGCAGCCTTGAAACTTCTGAATATCATTTCTTATGTCTTTGTCTATGAGTGTATCAAATTTGATTAAAATCAGACCACTCCTTCTATAACCCAATTTTTTCGATTATCGATTTTTGATATTTATCAGGGGTACCTTGACACAAAACCTAGCTAAGAACACTCGCAGACGCTTATAGTACAACTGTGTAAATTTTCAAGAAAATCGGTTCACCCATTTTAGAGTCTATAGGTAATGGACACACACACACACAAAGACAAAGTTCGATTTATAAATAAATTTAGATTAGATCAGAAAGAAACTGTTGAAATTTCTAGGACACATAGTGAAGAAAGAGGGCTTGTAAAATTTGACACTGTTTGAACATATTGAATGCAAGAAGGAAAAAGGAAAACAACAGATAATCTACCTAGTGATCTTGTGTAAATGGATAGTGGAACAGAATTTAAGAGATATAACAAAAAGACAAAATTTATTAAGAGATACAAAGGACAAGAAGATTGTGGATATCCATGTTTGCTGATGTCCTGAAGATATATGCCACAGAGTAGTATAAATAAATATCACACAGGAAATTTTATAAATTTATCATGATTTACCATTTATTTCTTCTGCTATATGCCATGTCCATGGCTCTCCACAACTTCCTATCTTTTGCAGTTTTTAGTAAGTTTTATCTTTTCATTACCTGTTATGTTGTCCATTTATATAAGGTCATTAGATAAGTTAATCACTGTTTCCTTTTGTCTCTCTTGCCTTCAAAATGTTCTGTGTGTGTTAAATTCTCCAAGTCCTCTTTTTTCATTACCTGCCCTATAAATTTCATTTGTCTCTTTCTGATACTAAGCGTAAGTTTTCTTTTTATTTTATTTTCCTTAAACTTCTTCATTACTCACCTGTTCATTCAATACTATTCTCAGAATTCTTCATCAGAATCACATTCCTGCTGCCTCACTCTTCCTTTTACTTTGAGAGGAGATTATCTAGCATTCACTGATATAGAGGAAAACTGATATTGCATAACCATACAGTACAGTTTCTTTTGTTTTTAATGAAATTATCATTTTTTTTAATATTGTGCTTCAATTTTGGAAGGCATCGTTTGCTATCCTAATGAGATCATACATTCTCCATTAAGCTTTATCAGAAATTCTGGAGGAGAATTTGCTTAGTATGTTATAAAATCCAAACTGGCTTACACTACATAGTGTTCCTAAGCAGATAACCATTTAAATACTGATCACTTAGGATTGAACTCACAACTCTAGCAATAAGAAAACCGAATGCCTAGTCATCAGTAAAAAGAGGTCCTCAAAATGCCAGCTACACGTCAAGAACACTAAAATCAAACAGGTACAGAAATTTAAATACCTGATAAGCATTCTGACAGAGGATGAAAAGTGGGACACTGAGATCTGAAGGTGGATTCACAAAAATGGCCAAAGATACATATCAAAGGCTAAGCAGAAAATTGAGAGACAGGAAAATTTCACTGAAGACAAAGAAAAAAAGTATTAGACTGTTATGTGATAGCTGCCCTCCTATATTGCAGTGAGTGCTGAACAAGCTTATCAAAGATGAAGGAGAGATTTGAAGCAATAGAAATGTTGTTCTACAGAAGTTTGCTGAAGATACCATGGGCTGAACATGTGAGTAACAATGAAATTTTGGAGAGAATGCAAGCAAAAAGGGAACTTATACTTGGTACCAGAAAGAGAGAGCTGAGGTTTTTAGGTCATGAAGGATACTGCGAATCTCATGGACCAAGCATGTGAGCAATGATGAGGTTTTGGAAATGATGGAAACAAAAAGGAAATTAATACTGAGCATCAAGAAAAGATAGCTGGGACATGCAATGAGGAAGGAGAGCTTGGAGAACCAGATAGAGGGAAAAAGAGACAGGAGAAAGCAGTGGATAACATATTTGAAGGGCGTGAACAGGTGGATGACAGAATGGGGGTTGCGTGAGAAAGTGTGCTAAGAGCCACCAGGGATTGGAAGATGTGGAAAGCCATGATTGCATACATCCTGAAAAGATAAGGCACATAGAATAAGAAGAATGAGGAAGGGGGCTTGGTAAATCTGATACTCACAGGACAAATAAAAAGAAAGACAGGGGAAAGCAGTGCAAGATCTATTTGATAGACTTCAGCAGGTAGATGGCAGAGCGTGATTTCAGAGAGATACCAAAAAGAAAATTGTTAAGAGTGATAAGGGACAAAGGCAAGTGAAAATTCATGATTGCCAACGTCCTGAAAGAACATGGAACATAAAGAAGAAGAAGAAAAAGCTAAGTATTGATCTATGGTAACTTTTGTGCAAACAGAATTAGGAAAAAAAAATATTAAAAATACTCATCAGTTAAAAATAAAGTGGCAGAGTTATTGGCAAAGAAAATATAAAAAATAAAATCAAGAGTTTCACCAGAAAGCTGAGAAGTTTGTTTATCTTGTATGCAAATTCAATTTTCAGCTCAGCCAGAATTATTGTGATGGCTGCAGCAGACAGAGTATAAAAGGAAAACTTAATAGTAATCTAGTCCTCTCTGGACACATAACCTCATAGGTTTATTTTTGGTAACTTCATTAATAATTTACAAGCAGATGTTTCATATCATTTGAACATTTAGTCATTTTAGAAATCCTAGCTCAAATTTTCATCCATCTGGTTAATTAAAGAAGATTATAAAGACCTAAAACTTGAATTAAAACAATAGTTTTCTGCCTTCTTTCTTTAGTATTAGTTTTAACATATATCAGTCTTAGATGTCAAGCACACCTACACATCTATCTTGGCCTGTTATATTGTTGAATATAACAGACAATGAATTTAGACAGATTTTAGTTGATAACACAATAATACTCACACATACACACAGTTAAAAGAATCTTCAGATGTTGGAGGCCATCTACATTAATCAAAGCAACCCACACTCAATAAAATCACATTTCAATCTAGTCACAACATAACATTGCATTTAAATATATGGTTCTGTTGTTAACATTTCGGTCTCTCATGTGGTGTGATGTCATAGAACCGCATTACAAATTTACGACCTGCGTCTGCTATTCAGTGACTGTTATTGTCACATAGCAATGTTTTATGTCAACACAAGATAAAATCATCTTTGATAGTGGATGTCTTTATTCTCACATCCCTGCAACCACTCTGAAGATAAGCCAAAAGCATAAAACCAGCATAATCAAAAAATAGCCAAATGTTTGACAATTTTTGTCTATTTTCACTTGAAATTAAAGCCAAAATACAAGGTTTAGAATGGCTCATGATTAAGCATAATAGATATTCATTGTCTGTTATATTTAACAATAATATATGTTTAGAAAATTATCTGCTGCCTCGATACACTATATATATAGATAGATAGATATACTAATGTATATTTGGGCAGCAATCATTCATTTAAACATGTTTCATTAAAAATGACTGACAAGAAAGATTTTATTAATTTTCACTATAAGAGAAGCACTATATATCAAACAATTTTCTCCTACCATCAACGTTACATTATTTAAGAGTGGAAATGGAGTTTTGAAAGTTTTTTAAAAAATAGACAGACACTCACAACACACACCATGCACATCAAATGACAGCTTTAAAGAACTCACTTTTTCAAAAAAAAAACCCCACTAAAACGAAAAATTACATTACAGTCAAACATGAGAATATAACAACACCAGAAAAATAACATCCTTGAAAATGGCCTGTGAAGAGATTGAAAGCATTTGGAAAGTCAAAAATTATGGAACATTTTTACATTCCTTATCTCTAGCAAAAAGGAAACATATAAGAATACTGGAAAAATTAAATCAAAAATTAATAAAATCTTCCTTGCCGGTTGTTTTTAACAAAATGTGTTTACATATATATATATATATATTTGTAAATTCAGATAAAACTTAGCAGGGAAATAGCCATTTTCAACATGTCATTTTAAGACATGCATTTTTCAACCCCTTATAAACAGAGAATGAGGAAAAATTCTAATCCCAGAGATTAGCTCTAGTAAAGGAATGTGTTGGGAGGCATTGGTTTTTATAGGGTTAAGCTAGAGGAATTTTAGTAGTAATTTCCTCTTTGGTAGTGGAAGGCATGTGGCTTGATCCTTGAGTAATGGTAAATGGTGGTAATGGAGTAAAAAATGGAGTAATGGTAGATGGTGGAGAAGTAACTGCTTAGCCAAATTTTTTAAAAACCTTATTGTGACTAATTGGAAGAATAGAATAATTATTGTAATTTATACTGTAACTGCTTAGGCAAATGAATGATTGCTGCCCAAATATACATTAGTATATCTATCTATCTATATATATAGTGTATATATATATATATATATATATAGATAGATAGATATATAGATAGATGGTTATATGACTGTTTGACATTTTGGTCTTCCAACTAATTTTCTTTGGTCTTTCTGTTTGTCAACCTATCTGCCTTGCCCTCTTTGTTTGCCTAACAAACTTCCCTGTATTTTCCACTTACCTAGTCATCTATTGGGTTTTTACAAAAATAATGGCTGATTTCAGAAACAAAATTTTCTTCTTGAAAAATTAACTGTAGAAATGTTGAAATTAATCAAAATATGAGCCTGAGCATCTATGCACCCCTGCCATTGTTTGACAAGATTTTTTATTCCTTCTTAATAAAATGTTATTGGCCACAAAACCTTTGAAAGCTGAATTCACCTCTGATTTGAACCTAAAAGTTTTACAATTTAAAAATGTGCTTAAGTGCTTAAAAATTTATAATCAGTGGATGAAAGATCAGAAGAATATGGAGGATGTGGTAAACTTGCATCCAAAGTCTGTCAGTTTTTTCAATATCATTTGTGCAACATATGGCCACACTTTATCATGGAGCAGAATTGAAACATGTTAATTCACCAATGTAGGTCTTATTTTTTGCAGGCATGCATGCACTTCAGCAAGTTGATTGCAATAAAGCTTTGCACTAATGCTCTGATTGGCTTCAAGAAAACTGTACTGGATTACCTCAATTGCAAACCCCCAAACAGTTTCTATAATCTTTTGCTGGTGCAATTTTGGCTTTGGGAAATGTTTGGGTGAATCATCGCAATCAAGCTATTGACTTGATCATTTAAGGTGATCATAAAGGATCCACTTTTCATCACAAGTGACTATTCAGTCAAGAAAGGGCTCATTGGTGTTATGCTGAATGAGTATTGAGCACGCTTCAAAATGCCTATGTTTTTGATTTTCATGAGGAATCCATTTCCCAAGCTTTTTCACATTTTCAATAATCTGCAAATAGTGTGAAACTGTTGCATTGCTGATACCAAGCATCTGAGACATTTCTCTGATACTTTCACATGGGTTTTACCTAACAATTGCTTGCAATTGTTTGTTGTCAAGACTGCATGACTGTCATCTACTTTCTTTATCTTCAAGGCTCTTACCACCTGTGTGGTATTTCTGGAATCACCTTTATACTGTCCAATCACTTGTGAACCCATCTCTCCATACTCTGTTAATATTGGTTTGGGAGGCAAGTTTGGGAAGTTTGAACTCAAGCAAGAAAAGTAAATGAAGATCATGTTTTATCATGTTCATAATTAACAGCTGCTATGCTTCAAGAATATTTCTGTCTGAAAATAAGTTAAAACTATTAAAGAGCACACATTAATTATTACGTATACCAAAGTTCACCTGATATGTACTGTGTTAAAATGGCTTTTCAAAATACAACACTTTGAGCAGCTATTACTTTTGCAACAACCTAATATTTTCACTATTTATATCATTTGAACTATTGTCCTCATCCTTGTTGTCATTTGTAAAACATTTCGTCTGTTGTGATCTGCCCTTCAACAGGTGTTAGAAATGTTGGACTGAACCCTTTATTACTCATTCACACAAGGAATGTGAATGATATACTCAGTGATTGTAATGAAGGGTTCGGTTCAAAATTCCTAGCACCTGAAGAAGGCTTGAGTGTACAGCAGCTGAAACGTTGTACAAATAGAAACAAAGATGAAGACAATAGCCTGAATAATATAAATACTACCTTATTTCAGAAATATAGACAAACCTAATGTTTTGTCCATGCAAATATTTATAGAAAACACAGAGGGAAGTCATTTTATTGCAGTGGGAAAGTGACTGAAGTTGAGATGCTAGGTCAGGACTGAAAACATTAAAGACACTTTTTTGGATTTACTATTGAAATATCCAGATGCAACCATAGGTTATTTTCTAATATTTTCTTTGCTCATGTGTTTCACCTGTGCAACTCTCTTACCTGTCTCAATCTCCAAAATTTAAATACAACATTAACCCTCATCTTCTATCTTCTTGAATCCAGGTTTCTTATTGTTATTTATCCTCACTAATGTTTTCCCATTTTCTTTCATTCTCAGTAACCATGTCCATCTTAAAAACATATATAGGTGAAATGTTTAAAAATCAAAAATATATCTCTAATAATGTCTTTAAATATTAAATAGCATGATATGTTTTATATTATTTGTCACTTTTAATTTTTTCCATTTCTTAGACACCTAGTGAAAAGATTTGGAGAAAATGTTGCTCTCAGAATGGGAAGAATATTTTATATAATATATATATATATATATATATATATATATATATTTTATATTTTATATAATATATAATATATATATATATATAAGTTATTGTATACTGTATAAAATTTTCAAAATTTCTCAATATTATCCAAATTATTGTAATTCTAAAAAAAACTTATAGTTATAGAACATGCAAAAATCAGCCACCTTATCAAACCAGTTTTGAAAACTATTTTATTCAGACATTCATCGCTTTTTTTTTTTTTTTTTTGCTAAACATGATGGCGCACTTCCATCTGATTTTTTGGGATAAAGAATTATCATTATTTAAACTATTTACATGGACTCTATTGACCTTGTTTTTGTTGCTATTATCACACCATTTCAGCCATAATGTCCTCTGGCCTTCATAAAGTGTATCCCAATCTGTGCAACCTAAAGAGAATTCTGAACTGTACCCTTTATTTAATGTACATGGTTAAACCATTCTTGTTCTACTGCTTAAGTCTAGGGATATCATAAATTTTTTATTTGCTTTATGTACTGTAAAATCTGTCAGTAGTATCATGTCCAAGTTAACTTATTATAGGAGATGAGGAAATTGAACAGAGGAAAATGTAAACCAAAACATTAACCTAAGACCTAGAGTTATATTATAAAGTATTTAATCAAAATAGAGACTCTTATAAGGCTGCCATGCATGGCACCAAGCCTCTTCAGCAATATCTAAATTGCCAACTGTATACAATCAGTTTCTCAGATCAATGATTAAAAATGGCTTTGAGCAAAAGGATTTCATTAAGAAGTTGACTTATTCTTATAATTTTTTCCAGTAAATGTGGGGGCTTCCTTCCTAACCTTTGACTTTAAAGTAATGTGGAATGTTGATAGCTTGATTATGTCATTATTTTCTTTTTGAGTTACATGTTCTATTCATTTCAATTGTTCTTGAAAGTGACATGTTTGACTGGGTAGATTTTCCCAGTGTATGTTGCCATTGTTATCTCTGGTAGACTGGTTGCCAACTAAGACTACAAAATCTAATCAGCCATGCTATTTAACCTATAGCTGTGGGGGAGTAGATATGGATTAATACCTTTTCCAAGGGTATTTGTGTGTAAGTGAATGTAACGAATTCAACTGGAATTCAAACTCAGTTTTCCAATTTCTGGTACTGAGCTAATATCCACTGCAAAACAACATGCATCCTGCTTACTATTGTTTTTTCTCTATTTGTACCAGTTTGACATAAATATAGTAAATATCTATAAAGAATTCTGACTATAGAGTGATGGCTAACAAGCTTAGCCACATTGACCAGTTTAATAATGCAGTGAATCCTGTGATCTTTGCTTATTCAACTATTATATTTAAAATTTTCTTAACAAAATCTTCTCAAATGAATAACTGTTGAAACTGATCCTTAACTGTGACATTCTTGCAAAGGATATTAGAAAAATCTATATCCTGTACTGGCAGCAAACCATCATTTATGTAGATAGAAAACAAATTCTAGAAATAAACAGGGTGGGGGTAGACAAGGATATGTCTTCTCACTAGGTCTATACAACCTGTGCAATGAGGTGATTCTGAAATAATTAGAAAACCTACAAGGATTATTGGTGATCACAGTCTTAACAGTATGTAGATGTCACAGTGTTGATAGCAGACACTTAAAGGAGATACAAGACACTCCTACAGGAGGTAGTAAAGAAAAGCAAGAAGAGAAGACTACATCCTTGTGCAAATTAAATGAAAGAAAGCAAATAATATCTCCCTAGGATCTTTCACACTTTCCCTGATAATGTATACATCCCTTTTTTGGCATTATTTTTCTCTTTTGACTGCATTTTCTCTTTAGTTTTGGATTGATGGATCCAGATTTTTCTTTGCCTTGATGAGACAGCTGACAGTTGAAAGGCCGACATCAATAATATCCACAATCTCTCTGTAAGGCTTGCCAGTGTGTTCATGCAGCATTACAATTTTCATTGGAGTAACATCCATCACAGACAATAGCCATAGGACAAATAATTGATAGAACAACAGTGTCTGGGCATGA
Organism: Ascarosepion bandense; assembly: GCA_037127315.1. Classification (NCBI taxonomy): domain Eukaryota; kingdom Metazoa; phylum Mollusca; class Cephalopoda; order Sepiida; family Sepiidae; genus Ascarosepion; species Ascarosepion bandense. Next base: position 978,935 of record JBBBDQ010001271.1, read on the forward strand.
TAAAAATCTGATGCAGTCACGGTTGAAGCAATATTTTCATGGCCAAACAAATTTCATCATACACCCCAAAGAATAGATTCATATTATTGCACCTCACTCCAACTGACCTCATCTGAGGAAAAATAGAAATTGATTACACACTGTCACTTCAGTGGGTCTGAAACTGATCGTATGATAAAAGAAAGGAAACTAAATTAGTTGTTTCAATTAATTAATTCAAGTTACTATAGCCTTGTTTTCAGATGAAACTAAGGTTAGTTGCAAAATTAATCTTTATTATGTTTTTATCTCTTTATTCTTTTTTTCTCTTATTTTATTTTATTCTTCTTTCATTTCTGCATATATCCTGTTAACTCTACCTGACTGATTTTCAAACTGAGAAAAATAAAGGTATTCATGCTTTTGATCAATTTCATCCAACTGAAGCCAAATAAATTTTTTATACCATATTTCACACTTATCTCAACATTCATCTCTTTCCATTAAGGTATAAAGGCAAACAGTCTGGAAAGAGAGTAAAGATGGAAAACAAGCAGGTAAAGATGATTTCAAAACATTTGCTCTATAAAATCACAACCTGAGATGAACAGATTTTTTTTCCCCGACTTTTCCAGTTCCAACCTTTCTGACAATGTTTGTTCTAACCCACCCATCCTGAAATCTGCTTTGCAAATGATTTGGAAATGGTAGTTGGTGCAGAAACCCTAGAAAAGGCTCCTTTCATTTTATAGTTTTTATTTTATTTTTTCTGCATGTTTTTATTATAGATGGTGCACAGGGAAATAAAATATCTTAAAACCATATTTATAGAATATTCACTCTAAAAATGTTTGCATATTTTATCATTTGATGGTGTTTTGTGAGGACAAACTCACAGACAAACATATATAAAAACACACACACACACAAATATGTCATAAAAAAGATTGTGTTTTATCAAAATATATGGTTGACAAGTGTTTGTTTTGGACGATAACATTTTTTGGGCAAGCAATTCTTTGTAATTAAAGTGCTCAATATTAAGAGATAGAGCATTCATGATTCTGCTAATATTGCCTACTCTGCCACATTTCTTCAGGGTATGGCCCTCCAAAACATGCTATCTGTTGTGGCCTTCAAATTTTTTTTCTCTTGCTAAGATTCCTACCAATGTTCTGCCATCCATTTAACAAGCTCATCAGTTAGCTGGGTCACGGCCTTCCCTTATCTCTCTTGCCTTCAATATGTACCAGGAGGGTTAAGTTTTTTAAGCTATTTTTTTATGCATTCAAGGATTTTCTGCATTCTTTTCTTAATTCTAAATACAAGTATTCTTTTTATATTCCTTTTTATTTAACACTTCCTCATTGCTTCATCACTCTGTCCATGAAATTCTCAGCATCCTTTTCTAGAAACACATATAGATCGACATAGAAAAAAGAACATCAAGGCAGACAAAAGAAGGAAGATCAACGTAGACAGACATGGAAGAAATAGCATCAAGACATAAATAGGAGAAATATCAAGGCAGGCAGCCAGGCAGGTAGGCAGACATAAAAGAAGAAATATCAAGGTAGACAGACATGAAAGAAGGAAGATTGAGAAAAGCAAACATAAAATAAGGTACATCGAGACAGTCAAACATGGAAGGCATGTCCTTGATAAAAAAAAACAAAAACTGTCAAATAAGAACAAAGAAAATGTATTACTTCACTTTCATATGTTTAGGTTTTATTAAAATTCTGTTTGTCATTTTTAAAACAATAAACATTGCTGAGGAGTGAAGGTAGTTAAAATCCAACTCGTGTCAAGGAAAAGTCACCCTTTTGATGATCGATATTTTGTAGGCATGAATCTTCAAGATTTTTGTTTATTTTATATAGGAAGGAAAGGGAGAGATAGTAAGGCAAAAAACATTACCTAGTAGAATAAGAAGTTGTGGCAAGCCACAATTGGCCATGTTCTGAATGGACACTAAAAAAAAAAGATTTTATTGGATCTGCACTCAAATTAAGCTGAAAACTGTTTCTCATTCGCTCACAGGAGTTAAAAAGGATCAATCCTGGTGAGTACTTAGACTACTTGGGAGCACCAGGTCAGTCAGTTAAGTGTCATACATGATACATGCTTGGGTGATCATGTCTCAAAAGAGATGTGACTGACTGGGCAGATGATTATCCCATTACCATTACTTTCTGTGGTAGACTGGTTGTCAGCCAAGGCTATAAAACCCAATCTGTCCTGTTATTTAGCCCATAACTGGAGGGAAAAGATGGATTAATACCTTTCCCAAGGGTATTTGTGTGTAAGTGAATGCAGTGAATTCAACTGGAATTCGAACTCGGCTCCCCGATTTCTCGTTCCAAGCCGATATACACTGCACCACAACACACATCCAGATACTGGAATGATTAACCCCAACAAAAAAAATCTTACCTTTTAAATGCAGAAAAGTTAAAATAGATGATTGTGCATACAAGGACAGACTTTTGTTTGGGATTAAATCTTGGTGAGGAGAGACTGTCTCTAAAAGAAGACATTACAATATTAAGTAGAAGTTGTGACTGCTAGTTGTACCAAGTCATTTGGAATCCAACAGAAAAACAAAGATTATTGAATCTAATGTTTATTCAAGTATCATACGATGTGGAAGATTTTTTAAGATTTCTTTTTTTAATAATATTTTCCCAGTTGCAGATCTTGTTGTGTATTTACTGCTGCAGTGCATTATGGGACATTTCATTTTTTTTTTTTAATTAGGACTTACACAGTTTTCATTTTCATTTAAGTAATTTTTTCATAAAATATATGTACTGATTCTTTTGCCTTTGCTAACTCTACAAATTTTCAACCATTTTCACTTTGACTTGGAAAAAGCATTAAATTTCATTAGCTTCTTTTATGCATTAAAAAAATGGTGATTATGATAATTGCATACTTGAAAATAAAAGATTCCGGGTGATTTTTAAAAATTTTGGTTATCCAAGTGAAAAAACCCAGTGTGAAAAATTTCAATTATTTTTCTTGTTGGCTTTTACACTTTCTATATTTTCTATTAGAATGCACACCACCAGCAAGCTCTTCTTCTTCCATATTTAAATGTTCCTGAAAGGAAAGAAATAATTTGTAATCTCAGCTGCAATTCAGAACAAATTTGAAATTTCATTTTTACAGTTTTCTATCAGACAGGAAAATACTGGCATCCATAATATCACTTTATGATGAGGGAAGATTTCTTTGAAATAACCAAGGAATACTCATGCAAAAAGAATTTGAAATTTGATGTGGAATGGAATGAAAATACAATCAATACTCTTATAAATCTTTGCAGAAAATAAGAAAGCATCTCAACTCTGTATACACCTTATTTTTAGATTATGAATAAAATTTTGCATCTTTTTTTTCACATTATTCACAGAATAAAGCTTCTATTTAGATGGAAGAGGATAAAAGTATTAAAAACAATTTTATTCATTCTGCAATTGCAACATTTGAATCAAGCACGTAAAGAAATTTTAAACTGAATTTTGAATTTTAAATAAAATGTCAATTGTTATCTTCTATCTTGTTAATTTCTGTTGTTTATTGTTCTCTCTTCTTAATAGCATCTTTTTTTCATATTCATTTACACTCAGTGACCCCTTGCATGTTAGTGGCTTAATTGGCTCACTTCTCATTTGTTACTTTCTGATCTACTTTGAACTTCAAACATTTAAATGTAATGTCAGTCGTTATCTTCTATTCTCTTAATTCCTGTTCTTTTATTGTCCTCTTTTCTTTCCTTAATAACGTCTTTTTTCATATTCTCTCACACTCCGTAACCTCTTGCATGTTAGCGTCTTTATTGCCTTACTTCCAGCTTTTTACTTTTCAATCTAATCTTCCAAAAATGTAAATGTAATATTAATCATTAGCTTCTATTTTCTTAATGTCTATCCTTTTATTTTTCCCTTCCATAATAGTGTTTTTAATCTCGTATTCTTTGACAGTAACCTTTTTGTGGCTTTATTGCCCTGCTAGGAGTAAAATGATTAAAATTAAGTAAACTAAAGTTTATGCTGAAATACAAATTTTTATTTTCATTAAAAAAGCAAGCATATGAATATATAATAAATAATTTTCTTTTGAAGTATTTGACTACCAAATTTCTTAGATATTAAAGATGTATTTTATTTTAACTTTAGTAGAAAGAATGCTGTGAGTTCATGTAAATCCGAACTGTGACCAGTCATTCACCTCCAAAAATGGCTTTACCTGCAAATCTATAATTTGACTTGAAAATCACATCACTAGCAGGGTGTCTTTACCTTTCACCTGAAAACACTAACCATGAGTATATAGTACCCAGCGCAAATGACACCATTTTAATTACAATTTAATTAAATTTTCAGTACCTGATTTTCTTACGAAGCAATATGTCTTTCAGTTCCTATCCTTAAAGTACAAATTTTGAAGTGCCTGCATGTAAAATATTTCAAATAAATATTTATATGTAATATTTTTTTGATATTTTTAAAATCAGGTATGATATATCCATGATTAGTAGTGGTGTAACTTTAATTGATGGTTAGTGTTCCAGTGTTAAATCAGTATTGTGAACAGATAGTTACCACCAGAGTGCATTTACCTCTAAATCAAAATACTGTGATTTGTAATTCATGCCCAGGAAATCTTTACATTGCTGAATCTTGACAGTCACAGTCACCTCTAGTCTATCTTTGTAATCAAATCACTATTTTGGTGTGGCAGTTACAATCATGGTGCTTTTTATCTTCAAAATGCTGAGTCCTGACATAGATGTCCAGAGCATCTTTACTTCCAAATCAGAGTTGATACTGTCATTCATATTCAAGGCATCTTTACCTCAAAATCAGTGATGAATATTGATAGTCACCTCCAGTGTGCCACTTCCCCACCGATGAGATGTGGCCTCCCTTTGTCTGTTCTATAAATACTTTCATGGCTTCTGCTCCAACAAACTTAAGTCACTGGTGCCTCTGCAACAGGTGCTTACTCGTGCAAGCAGATTGGCAACTGGGTCCCACCCGTTCACAGTTAGATTAACCAAATTCAGATGACAATTCTACTCCTGCAGCTTCTTCTCTCGCACTTCCCGTCTGTAGAATTGGCTTTCATATTCTTGCTTTCCTGACGGCTACAACCTCCAGAAATTTAAATGCAATGTCAATACTCATCTATTAACCACTTGACTCTAGTTCTTTCACCACCCCATATATCCTTTCCTTTCTCTCCACCTTTGCAACTGTCATCACACCTGTATTCCCATCCTTCTCTTGCTCCTTTCTAACTGGTTCGTCTTCCTCTTCACTCTCTTCTACTTAATTTTTTTACTCTTCTGTAGCCCCCTGCACATCAGTGGCATTACCGCCTTGCTTGGGGTGATATGATTAAAAAAAAATTAAGAAAAAAATATTTAATGATATTAATATTATTGTATTATTCTAGTGTGAAGCGACTATCTCCCATCCATTTTATCGCATTCCAAGAAGTGTGTTATGGTGGGCAATGAGAAAGTTAGGCATTGATGAATGGATAATTCGCACCGTCCAAGCAATGTATGTCAATGCTAGATCCAGTGTCTGTGTGAATGGTCAGTTCAGCTCTGAATACGATGTGAAGGTTGGTGTTCACCAAGGCTCTGTCTTGAGTTCGCTCCTCTTCATCATTATCATGGAAGCGCTATCATGTGAGTTTCGTACTGGCTGTCCATGGGAGATCCTCTACGCTGATGACTTGGTCATCATTGCCGAGACTCATGACTAAACTGACTGCCTGGAAAAACACAATTGAGGCTAAAGGCCTCCATGTGAATATGGGAAAGACAAAAATCCTTTGTAGTCAACATGATGCTTCAAAGCCCATCAAAAACAGTAAATATCCATGTGGAGTGTGTTGGAAAGGTGTTGGTCATAACTCCATACAGTGCACAGCATATGAACATTGGGTACACAAAACCTGCACTGACAGGAAGGGTCAACTCATAGAAGACCCCAGCTTCAAATGCAGACACTGCATGGATTTGATCCCTAGAAAAACCGCTCCAGCTCTTACCCACTTGGAGTTAGATGGAGAACAACTGGAAGTTGTCACCTCATTCTGCTACCTGGGTGATGCCACTGGAGAGAGAGAGAGCTGCTATGACGCCACAACTGCCAGGTTAAGATCGGCATGGAAAAAGTTTAGAGAGCTCCTCCCCATCCTTACATGTCGTGGCATCTCTCTGCACAACAGAGGCCATGTTTACAATTTGTATATGAGGTGCATCCTTCTCCACACTAGTGAGACATGGCCTGTTACAGCTGAGGATATAGCCAGATTAGCCCGTAGTGATCACGCCATGATCCGCTGGATCTGTGCCTCAAAACTCTCTGACAGGGACCCTTACATCCATTGAGGTCTAGACTGGGTCTGGCTAGTGTGGAGGAGGTTCTTCAATGGAACAGACTGTGCTGGTATGGCCACCTTCATCACATGGACCAAGATGTGTGGCCTAGAAAAGTTGAGAGCATTGTCCTTCCAAGCTCCTACCCTAGAGGTCGCCCACGGAAAAGATGGACCGACTGCATCAATGAGGATCTGAAAAGCACTGGCCTCAAGCCTGAGCAAGCAATGGATCAGGGGTGGTGGCAAATGAACATCAGACCTGGACGGCATGGCAGTACTTCCAACCCTCGGACACGGGAAAGACAGGGAAGAAAAACTGAGTACACACACATTATTCTTTATCAAGGTTCATTTCACTTTTTTTATGTAATACATTATATTCATATTATGATACTTTGAATAGAATTAAATCAGAATTACATTAGATGCTACTTTAAATAATATATTCTATCATATAAGATGAAAGAAAAATACCTTGTCAGTTGTGCTCAGGAATATGCTAATTGCATTTTCATGCAGAGGATTAAATCTCCCAGTCAAAAGTGACCACCTGTCACCCCTATGACTGTCCTTTTGATTCTCATCTAAACCAGACATATCTTTGCTATTTTTTGCTCTTATGCAAATTTGAACAACATCTACATTTTGATCCTTGTGAAAATTGAAGCTTTCCTAACTATTTTTTATCAAAATGACAGAATTTGGCATAAAATAACCTGAAAAATATTGATATGTCATAAACGAAAAGAAACTAGGGAAAATATAACATATCAAGTTTTATTTAGTATAAATTAAACTCATGTATTCATTATTTTATTTAAGGTTTTTAAATGTATATGAAGCTAACATAAAACATATTCATGATCATTTGAAACAATTTCATAAACTGTTCTTAACTAACACAGTGTTAGCTGTTTGCTCACCAAATACACTCCTGATCAAAAATTTAAGACCACTTAAAAATCTTTAAAAAGAAAGTTTTTTTTATGGATAGATTTTAAACTTCTCCCACTTAAGGTTACCAATGCTACAAGGTTATGGAAACAAAAAGCTACATTCCAAACATTTTATTTAGAAATTTACATTTGTATAAAATGAGGCGATTTACACATGATCAAAATGATAAGACCAGGGGTATAAATTGTTAGATCTATGGCAATTCCAATGTTTTTAGTTCAGTTAGAGATTAGCAATCACTGCGTAAAGGTGTTACCATGCCTAAAGCAAGCAAACTTACCAAAGTTGAGCATTCTCGAATTCTAGAATTCCATAAGCAAGATTTGTCACAGCGGGTGATCGCAGCGAAGGTAAATCGCAGTAAAACTGCAAGTTTCTAAAGAACAGTGAGAATTATGGAAAAGCAAAATCCTCTGGTAAGCCCCAAAAAATTTCTCCTGCATTGAGTAGGAGAATAAGACGGGTTGCTATGAAAGACGGGAGACTTTCTTCTAGTCAAATTAAGGTAGTCACAGATGCTTATTGCAGTCCCGTAACCATCAGATGACACGTAAACAAATTCCTCGGCTGCTTCCACGTCACAAGTTGGACCACTTAAAGTTTGGTCATGAATACCAAACATGGGACATTCAGAAGTGGAACAATGTCCTGTTTTCTGATGAGAAAAAATTCAATCTCGATGGTTCTGATGGCTTCCAACGATATTGGTATAACAAAAACATGCCTCCTGAAATTTTCTCTGCATGTCATAGTGGTGGAGGGTCCCTAATGGTATGGGGTGCCTTTTCTTAGAGAGGAACGATGGAGCTCCAGGTGATGCAGGGTCGTCAGAGAGCGGCTGGTTGTGTTAACATGCTACAAAAAGCATCTTTGATGACGGAGGGCCATCGTTTGTGTGGGAATGGATGGTTATTCCAACAGAATAATGCTGCAATCCATGCTGCAAGACAGACCTTGACCTTTCTATAAGAAAATGGGGTCCATCTCTTGGAACATCCTGCATGCACACCGGACTTGAACTCAATTGAAAATGTTTGGGGATGGATGACAAGAGATGTTTATCAAAATGGCAAACAATATTCAACAAAAAATGAACTTTGTGAAACCATCTTCAGAAGCTGGAGCAACATCCCCTGCACCTTAATGGAAACGCTTATTTCTAGCATGCCCAACAGAATTTTTGAAGTCATCAAAAGCAGTGGAGGTAGACTTCATTATTAAATTTGGTTGTTAAATATTTTTATACACTTTTTGTACAATTTCGTAAAATTTTTGTATCTGGTCTTATAATTTTGATCATGTGTAAATCACCTCATTTTATAAAAATGTAAATTTCTAAATAAAATGTTTGGAATATAGCTTTTTGTTTCCATAACCTTTTAGATTGTAGTATTGGTAACCTTAAGTGGGAGGAGTTTAAAATCTATCTGTAACAAAAAAATTTCTTTTTAAAGATTTTTAAGTGGTCTTAAATTTTTGATCGGGAGTGTATAACTGCTCTGTCAACCTTTAAACTTCAAATTGACAACATATATAACAAATATATCAGATTATCTTTACCTATATTATAGATTAAACCACACTAAAGAATATTTATTTTTAAAATCCATACAGTAGATTTTTGTTCTGAGCAGTTTCAAGGAAAAGTGACTGAAATGAAGATGAAAAAATATGAGTCAACAGTAAAGGACAAGAGTTGTTAGATGTTATTGTAGAGTAATATATATATATATATATATATATATATATATATAATTTAATTTATATATATATATATATATATATATATATATATATATATGCAAGGCAAAAGTAAACAAAGGAAATGTAATAAGGCAAAGTTTACAAAATAAGAACGGTGCTCATACACAAAAGGTATACAGATAAGTGCTTGTAGCTTTCTGTCTTGATGATATGAAAGAACAAAAATTTTGAAAATATTGTGTATGAGACTGAGAAATCTTATTGGTTCAAAAGAAATCCCAGTATGCATCTGTATAATTTGCTTGTAAATTTGGGAAGTGGGATGCTTTTGCAGTCATTTCTTATCAGATTGAAACAAACAATTATCATCATCTTTGACTTGAACTTCATTTTATTGCTTTTTTAAATAACATTTCTGTTGGATACATTTGTCAGTCTTCAAACAGAATATGTAGGAGTGCCAAAAAAGAAAAATGTTAAGTAAAAAAAAATGCTGTTGATACAATTGTTTTTTTATCTCTTTGTTTTAACAGTGATTTGGAACATAAAGAATGGAGCAGTCAGAATTTAATTCATTTGTCAAGGTCCATACGGAATCCTAAGAAAGTGAAGGGATTAAATTAGAAGAGAAGTTAATGGAATAAATCCTTAAATTTCTCTGAAAATGCTTTTATCCACAATTAGTTCACAAACATATGTACAAGATGCAGTAATTATGAGTGAATGCTGAAAAGATCTCAGTCTAACCAAGAAAAGATTGAAAAAAAAAACAATCTGATAGTTGGTCATTTTTTTTAACATTTCACCCCGAGCAAGGTAATAATGTTACTCACATGCAGGGTGTGAAAGAATATTAAAAAAAAACATTATTAAAGAGACATAAAAATAAAAGAACATGAATTAAGATGACAGAAGATAACAACTGACATTGTATTTATACGTCAAAGATAAAATTTGACTGGAAAGCAAGCCAGAAGAGAGTTCCACCAGAAAAAAGTATGCAAAAAGAGACTGTTAGCATAGACATTACAGTTAAATCTAACCATTTCAGCTGTAAAATGATGGGATCTTGCTACTGCACTTGAACATAGTCTTTAGTCATATTTTAGGATGAATATCAAAGTAAGAAAATTTCCGCACCTCCCTGTACTTTTAGCTGTTGAATTTTATTAAATGATGCATTTTCCTGATTCGTTTATTAGCTTTATTTCCCCAATTCTGGTTACTTTTTATTCCAATATTTTGCAAACTATTTGGCCTCTGAGTTAAATCATGGAAATTCTTAAGAACAAAAGAGATTTCATCCTATATCAATGGAGCTTGTGATTTTTCATAGTGATGCCTACAGCATCCTGATCATCTGACCCAGACAATTGTAATTTACTTTTAGCAAGAGCAAATATCATATCAGCTTTAATAAAATCAGTTTATGTTGTTTACTGTCATTAAATATTTAATCGAATCCAATTGTGTTGATCTGACATTTTGAAAAATGAGTTATTTATTGATTCAACTTTGTTACACAAGAAAACTTATGTATGTCTTTTTTTGGTAAACTAACAAAGCTGTTTGCAGTATTAGGCAATACAAATGTTTGAGATAAACAAAGGTTCTTTTTATTACATATATTTTTCTGGTTTTGTTTTTACTCATTCCATGAAACTTTATGAGAAGCAGCAGTAATCTTCTGAATTACAGAAATTAAGTATCCTGTTATAATTGTTTTTATGACTTAGTCATTTATTTGTTTAGTACATATGTTACACCCTGCCATAAATAATGGACTATTCAATTTTGATTACTAGGAAACACAGAAAGGACATTCTAGAGATGCTGTTTGCTTTCAGCAAGAAAAAGGAAGAAAGAAAGAAAGAAAGAAAGAAGAAGCAATAATGCTTTCATGCTTTTAAAATTCCTTTTCCTACTTCAGAGAAATAGAATAACTTTTCATTTATACCTGCTTATTTATTTAAATAATGACCAGCTTTCATATTTATTACTTTTTTGCAACAGTTTGTTAAAGTTGTTAAGTTTAAATATTTAACAGCCCAATATGGAAATGTCCATGGGTATTTTAGAGCTGTGGAACTCATAAGGAGCTTATTCACACATTAAATTAAGAATTAAAATTCATCAGAAAATTCAAATAGTAACACCATGAAATTATCACAAATATTTCTAGCTGTCATTATTCTATATCAGTCAGTCAGTTAATTACCATACATGATACACAGTTGGACAATCATGTCTCTTTTGAGACATGACTGACTAGGCAGAATATTTTCCCACTGTAGTTTGTCATTACTTTCTGTGGTAAACAAGCTGCCAACTATGGCTATAGAACCTAATCTATCCTGTTCTTCAGCCATATCTTGAGGGAGAAGCAAGGATTAATACCTTTTCTAAAGGTACTTTTGTGTAAGTGAATTAAATGAATTATACTGGAATTTGAACTCGGCTCTTCAATTTCTGTTATCCATTACACCGCAGTGTACATATATAGTTAATTTTTACTAGATCTTTATAATATTTTTTTTTTTAATCATATCACCCCAAGCAAGGCGATAATGCCACTGATGCACAGGGGGCTACGTAAGAGTAAAAAGATTGGAAAAGAGAAAGCCGGAAAACACATCCTAAACAGGGAACAAAGGATGATCCTCTTCATCTGTTCAATAGACGTGGGTGGAGTGTGAACTGGGCGATAGTTTAGTCTATCTACTCCAATGTTATAATACTTTCAGTAGATATAGCATTGTTAGGTAGGGAATAGATGAAAACAGCCTAAGGAATAAGAATACCATTTGGCTACCAGAGGTTTCAATAGCCAAGTAAATATGAGCAAGATCTTCTAGTACGGAATGCAAATTTAAGCCTGACCTACACCATTCATTCTCTGTTGGCTAGGGTAAAGAATATGCTAAATTCATCAGTGTTCAGAAAGCTAATCACACTAAAAAGGACACAACCTGTTTACTGTATATATTTTTACTTATTCAACTCCTGTGTGAACTAAATCTAGGTCTATCTATATGACTTTCATAGAAATTAAACCTATTTGACTCCTACATGAACTCAACCTATTTGATATTCATGCAAACCAATGCATTGTTTATCAATATAACTGAAGTTGCCATTAAATAACCTACAGAAGATTAATAGCCTACATAACAACCTAAACCAAAGTCATGCCTCTCTCTTATGAATTTCTGTCTTTCAACTTAAAGAGCAAAGAATCTAACAACAAAAATATTTCTCTAATCATTTCACTCCAATCAAAGCAACTAAAAGTCACTAACATTCAGGGGGTTACTGAGTGTAAAAGAATATAAGAGAAACATTGTTAATGAGCAAGAAAAATAAAAGAACAAGAATTAAAAAGACAACAGATAACAATTGACATTACATTTAAATTTTAGAAAGTTTAACTTGACTGGAAAGCAAGAAGAGAGTTCTACAAGCAAGAAGTGTGAGAGAAGAAACTGTTAGCATAGAAGTTTCAGTTAAATCTAACCATTTCAGTTGTAAAATTATTAGATCTTGCCACCAAACTGACTTTTATAATAACAGGGTAAGGCAGGAGGAGTGTTTCAAAGAACCAAACATTTTTCTAACTGCCTTAGCAATTGGTTGCTTTTGTTTTTTTTTAATTTTTTGCAATGTTGTTCACTATATACAGGAATTACTCAAGGTAGAGTTTCACATAGTAAAAGGTACAGCTTATGTGAATATGTGGGAATGATAATGGTTAGGTTTGTAATGATCATGAAAAAAATCCTCTTAAGAGTCAGTTCATGAGGCAGTTATTCATGGGAATTTACATCTTGCTGAAGGAAACAACTGAGGGTGATTCGCTAGATGTGTTTGGCATGGCAGGTTTTAGCGATGAAGGTTAAAACTTGTGTACCTAATGAGTATAGTTGATCTGAACACTTTCCATGAAAATAGCAATAGAGCAGATTCTTGCAACATCTCATCTGTGAGAAAGGGTTTGTAGGAAAGAAAATAATTTGTCACCCACAAGAACGCAGTGACACTTTTGGACTCTCTAAAGAATGGAATTCAAAAACTAGGTAGCTTCTCCCCAACAGTACTACTTTTTTGACCAGATCTGACTCTTCTTAAGTTTGAGAATAGCAGAAGGAATAAGGTACTTACAGGAGTGGTACATGCAGATATGGGTTGTGGTGTAAGAGTATTGGCTCAGAATGAGAAATCAGAGAACCAAGTTCAAATTCCAGTTGAATTTGTTTCATTTACTCAGACACAAATACCCTTGGGAAAAGTATTAATCCCCCTCTTCTCCCTTCAGCTATGGATTGAAGATCATAGCAGGTTGGGCTCTATAGCCTTGATTGGCAACCGGACTACCCCAGAAATTAATGTCAACCTACTACAAGAAAATTTTCTGCCTAGTCAGTCATGTCTCGAAAGAGACTTGATCGCCTAAGATTAAGATTGTATCATGTATAGCAATTAACTGACTGACTGTTAGGGATCTGACAATTTTTCCAGTATCTATAATGATGGATTTTCTGTATGAGTTCCAGTTGAGGTCTCGGACAAGCTTAAGTTCCAATGGATACTCAAAGCAAAAGATCTCTATTAGACGTTCAAATTCATGTCTCATTAAGAGTACAACCATTCATCATGATGGAAAAAATTTCTGCTGAATTAGTTGCAATACATTAATAGAAAATCACAGTAATATAAATTTGATGAGGTCAGAAATCATTCCACAATAGAAAACTGAACTAGTCTATGCATTAAACCAACAACTGAGACTTCATTGCTAAAATTTGTGTAACTGAATTCTTTATTTTACTATAAAAAGTTGCATATAAGTATTTAAATGAATAATATCATTCTTCTGAGACCACTTACAGCTAAATCAGTAATATTTAATAAAGATGGCTCAAGATAAATAAGTAATACCAATAAATCTAGTTATTAATCTTGTTTAGGATTGGGTTTCTTCTGAAGTCTTTTCAATCTCTTTCACTCCCAGTAGCCCCCTTGCACCTTAGTGGCATTATTACCTTCGTTGAAGTGAATTCACTAAAAAAATTATCTTCTTTTAAATTTAATGTAAATATTCTTGGATTAGTAAAATATGCTTTCCAATAGATAATCAAAGTACCAAAAAACTGGAGAATTTCGTTAGAAACAAAGAAAAGAGTGCTGAACTGCTGTGTAATATCAGTCCTCCTATATGGTAGTGAATGCTGGTAAAACTCCTCACAAAGAGACAACTGGAAGTAGCATCTATAAAACAATGCTGAGAATACCATGGAAGGCACAAATGATTAATAAGGAAGTTTTTAGGAAAAGTGTAACAAAAAGAGCACTTGTAATTAGAATCATAAAGAGAAATTGAAATGCCTGGAACACATGATGAAGAAGCAAGGATTGGAGACTCTCATAATATATATTTCAATATATATTGTAAGAGATTAAAAGAAAACATCAAGAAATGTACATAATGGGCTTGTGCAAATAGATTCCAGAGCAGGGATTATGAAGAACAGCAAGGATATGAACACAGCTTAAAGCATCATAGGATAGGAAGATGTAGTGAAGATCATGGATGGTACGAATAAGCAACAAAGAAATTTTAAGGAAAATGGAAACAAAAAAAACATATTTGGAATCAGAAAAAGACAGTTGAAATGTATCGAATGCATAATGAGGAATGGAGAATTGGAGAATTTGACACTCACAGGATGTCAGCAGCAAAAGGGACACAGAGAGGCAGTGGGCCACCTACCTGACCAGCTTTTGTGAATGGATAGTGGAACAGACAGTGGAAGGGATGGCAACAAGGAAACGTTTTTCAGAGCTAAAAGAGACAGGAAGTCGCGCAGGGTCATAATCTCCCATGTTCTGAAGGGAATCAGCACATAGAAGAAGAAAAAGGAATCTTGTGATTAGGTTTGTTAATTAATTATAATATCAGAATTCTTCAATAACTGTCTTTTTCAACCAAACTAATAAATTCTCTTTTTCTAAACAATATTTTCTCACAATAAAATGAAGTAAAGTTTCCTGTCACTGTTACCATAACATTTGAATTTCCCCAGTGACCTAAAAACCTAACCTGAACCTTACACAGACTTTTACTGTTACATATGATTGATACTGTTGAAAGTAAAGAAATGAAGACAGTATGACCATACAATTAATGAAAACAATTTGCTAGAAAGATTTGGAGAAAGTTTTCAAAAAAGAAAATGGTAATAAACAAATTTTGCCACTGCCTCTTCTACACAAAGAGAAAAACTTTGAACAAATAATGGTAATCTGAAAAAAAAAAAAGGTATGCTGAGTTCAGCGTAACTGATAAGAAAAGAAAACAAGAAACAAAAGTACAGCAATATGTTTCAATTTTGGCCAAATTCCCATGCACTCAGGAAACAATTTGTACTCATTACAACCTGTTGAAATATTTTCTTATCTTCTGCCATAGATTAAAACAAATAAAATAAAATAAAAAAGTTGCATACTTCCAAATATTCCAGCAAATTGAGAACACATGCCAAAGACTCATGTTGAACAAGCTTATCTCACATGCCATTGCTCTTTAGGTCATTTTTTGTTTACTGGGTGTTTTTTGAATGTAGATCAGAGTTGGCACTATCCAATATATATCTATAACAATTTTTACAAGGTTTCTATATTTACAGGGTTTCGACTTGGATTATTGAACTAACTACAACAATCATCTTGTCTCATGTTTTTGCTATATATCCTGAGATTCTTAATAAAATCCAAAGAAAAATCTGCAACATTATTATTCCTGATCTGGCACCCCAATTTCAGTTGCTTTTTTTTGTTACCGTAATGTAGCTTCTCTGTGCCTTTTCTATAAATATTTTCATGCTGTGCTCTTGGTAACTCAACTTCAATAATTTAAGTGCAGTACTATATTGGCAGTTTCTTTATATGCCAAGTCCCCTCAGGACAAAGACGATCATGGCTTGTCATAATTTCCTGTCCTATGTAGCTCTTAATAAATTTTGTCTTTTTGTGATTTCTCTTAAAACCTGTTCTACCACCCATTTACTCAAGCTCACTAAGTATGTCATGCATTGTTTTTCTCTGTGTCTCATGCCTTCAATCTGTCCTTTGAGTATCAGATTTTCTAAGGCCTTTTTCACATTATAACCCCTAAAAATTTCAACTGTCTCTTCCTGATGCTAAGTATAATTTGTTTTTTTCACATTTGCATATCACTAGAATGTGGTTGATTCCATAGTCAGCACTTATATATTCCTGAATCTCTTGTTGATAGTTATGTAGTCAATTTAGTATTTTTTCTCCTCCTGAGCTTCTTCATGTCTATAAAATCCAAAGAAAAATCTGCAGTGCTATTGGTCATGTCCTGGCATCTCATCTTCAGTCTCTTTCCTACCATATATCTTCCCTGTGTAATTTCTATAAATAACTTCATCACAATTGTTCTGATGAAGTTTTCTTTATGAATTTAAGTGCAGTACTAGATTGGCAATAAGGTCTTATCATTTTAGTTGGAATGACTAGAAGTAACCATAAGTTATATGCTATCAATTTCTTCACTCACATTCTGGCTCTTTTTTTTCAGTCTCGTTTGACCTTCAAAAATTTAAATGCAATGTTAATACTTATCTACTGTCTTCCTACTCCTTTTATTGTTCCTTCACCTTAATACTCTAACGCTCAGTATCTTAGTGACTTTATTGCATTGCTTGGATTTAAAAACAAAAAGCTAGTCATCATCTTTGCAATTGTTAGTTCTAACTTTTAAATTATATGCTAATAGTTTCTTCTATCACACTTTTTGTTTGTGGAGATCTCTTCCAGCTTGTTGTTTTTCAGTCAATTTTATTTTCTAAAATTTAAATACAATATCTATTGTTTTTTAATTGTTGTTCTTTTATTGTCCGTTCTATTTAATATATATTTTTTTTATATTCTCTAACACTCATTACCCACTTGGTTACTAGTTTTTTTATTGTCTTGCATGGGATAAAATGATTAAAAAAAAAGAAAAATGTTAGGTATCATACTTTCAATGTTGAAATTGTTAATTCTAACTGTAAGTTCTGTGCTAACAGTTTCTTTTCCTGCACTCCTTGCTTGTGAAAATCTTTTCTGGTTGCTTAGTTTTCTGTCAAGAATGATTTGAAAAATATAATTCAATGACAACTGTCATCTTATGTCTTCATGAATCCTGTTATTTTAATTATCCCTCTGTTTTTTGGGGCTTTTTCACTCTCAGTAATCCCTTGCATCTTTAGGGTGTTTATTGCCTTGTAATTTAGGGGTGTTTATTGCCTTAAGGATGAAAATATTAAATGTCAAGATAAATGTGAAACAATAGTATAACATGTCAACATGCCAAAACATATTGCTATTGATAGTCACTAATGCTTCACTTAGATATGCAAACAGTGCAACAGTTCAAAATATATAAAGTAAATTTCAATTTATGCCCAGTTCAAACTGATACCATTCAATTTCATTTCCACTGATACCACTGGAAAAGGTGTTGCAGACTTGAATTAACCTACAACAAAGAAAAAGACAAGAAAGGTTTTTAAATATAAAATATAATTTTTTGTGGGTTTTTACAACAATTTTTTCTCACCTTGTATAAGTTTTTGTTCAAATCCTTGTGTTAATCTTCCTTGTTTGTAAAGGTGAAAAGAAATGCGATTTCTTTGTGAGTATGCATGAGAAAGAGACAAAGGGGAAAGAGACAAGAGGAAAAGTGAAGAGGAAAGGGTAAATGTCATGTAGCATAAGAAAGAGTGTTGAATGTCATGAGGCTTGGTGAGGATGAGTATCATTGAATATCACATAAAACACAAGGTAAGTGTCCAGTAACTTGTTGAGGAAGAAGGGGTGAATAGTGAATCTGTTCGGGTTTTTGATTTGCTGCTCCTTCTCTTTATTTTGTCTTTCTAAGACTTTACTTGAGTAGTTTCAAAGGGATCACTATGAGTATGTTGAATGTCACATGGCTAGGTGCAAGTGTCCCGTAGCTTGTTGAGGAAGAAGGGGTGAATGAATAAGTGAATCTGTTAAGTTTTGGTTGCTGCTCCTTCTTTATTGGTGATTTTGTCTTTCTAGGAGACTTTGCTTAGTGTAGTTTTCAAAGGGATCACTATGAGTATGTTGAATGTCTTTTTGGCTAGGTGCAAGTGTCCCGTAGCTTGTTGAAGAAGGGGTGAATGAATAAGTGAATCTGTTAAGTTTTGGTTGCTGCTCCTTCTCTTTATTAATTTTGTCTTTCTAAGAGACTTTACTTGAGGAGTAGTTTTCAAAGGGATCATAGTATGTTGAATGTCACATGGCTAGGTGCAAGTGTCCCGTAGCTTGTTGAGGAAGAAGGGGTGAATGAATAAGTGAATCTGTTAAGTTTTGGTTGCTGCTCCTTCTCTTTATTAATTTTGTCTTTCTAGAGACTTTACTTGAGTAGTTTTCAAAGGGATCACTATGAGTATGTTGAATGTCACGCTGGCTAGGTGCAAGTGTCCCGTAGCTTGTTGAGGAAGAAGGGGTGAATGAATAAGTGAATCTGTTAAGTTTTGGTTGCTGCTCCTTCTCTTTATTAATTTTGTCTTTCTAGAGACTTTACTTGAGTAGTTTTTCAAAGGGATCACTATGAAGTATGTTGAATGTCACATGGCTAGGTGCAAGTGTGTCCCGTAGCTTGTTGAGGAAGAAGGGGTGAATGAATAAGTGAATCTGTTAAGTTTTGGTTGCTGCTCCTTCTCTTTATTAATTTTGTCTTTCTAGAGACTTTACTTGAGTAGTTTTCAAAGGGATCACTATGAGTATGTTGAATGTCACATGGCCCAGGTACAATGTCCATGTGCTTGAAGAAGGGTGAATGAATAAGTGAATCTGTTAAGTTTTAGTTTGCTGCTCCTTCTCTTTATTAATTTTGTCTTTCTAGAGACTTTGAGTAGTTTTCAAAGGGATCACTATGAGTATGTTGAATGTCTGGCTAGATTGCAAGTGTCCCGTAGCTTGTTGAGAGAAGAAGGGGGGGGCAGATGAATAAGTGAATCTGTTAAGTTTGGTTGCTGCTCCTTCTCTTTATTAATTTTGTCTTTCTAGAGACTTTACTTGAGTAGTTTTCAAAGGGATCACTATGAGTATATTTGAATGTCACATGGCTAGGTGCAAGTGTCCATTACTTGTTGAGGAAGAAGGGTGAATGAATAAGTGAATCTGTTGTAAGTTTTGGTTGCTGCTCCTTCTTTATTAATTTTGTCTTTCTAGAGACTTTGCTTGAGTAGTTTTCAAAGGGATCACTATGAGTATGTTGAATGTCACATGGCTAGGTGCAAGTGTCCCGTAGCTTGTTGAGGAAGAAGGGTGAATGAATAAGTGAATCTGTTAAGTTTTGGTTGCTGCTCCTTCTCTTTATTAATTTTGTCTTTCTAGAAGCTTTACTTGAGTAGTTTTCAAAGGGATCACTATGAGTATGTTGAATGTCACATGGCTAGGTGCAAGTGTCCATGCTTGTTGAGAAGAAGACAAAATGGACTGGAAGTGAATCTCTCTGTTAAGTTTTGGTTGCTGCTCTACGCTTCTCTTTATTAATTTTGTCTTTCCTAGAGACTTTACTTGAGTAGTTTTCAAAGGGATCACTATGAGTATGTTGAATGTCACATGGCTAGGTACAGTGTCAGCTTGTTGAGGAAAGAGGAATTGAATGAATAAGTGAATCTGTTAAGTTTTGGATTTGCTGCTCCTTCTCTTTATTAATTTTGTCTTTCTAGAGACTTTACTGGAAATGATTTTAAAGGATATATGAGCAAATTTGAATGTCACATGAGCTAGGTGCAAGTGTCCCGTGGCAGAGGAAGAAGGGTGAATGAATAAGTGAATCTGTTAAGTTTTGGTTGCTGCTCCTTCTCTTTATTAATTTTGTCTTTCTAGAGACTTTACTTGAGTAGTTTTCAAAGGGATCACTATGAGTATGTTGAATGTCACATGGCTAGGTGCAAGTGTCCCGTAGCTGATTTGAGGAAGAAGGGTGAATGAATAAGTGAATCTGTTAAGTTTTGGTTGCTGCTCCTTCTCTTTAATTTTGTCTTTCTAGAGACTTTACTTGAGTAGTTTTCAAAGGGATCACTATGAGTATGTTGAATGTCACATGGCTAGGTGCAAGTGTCCGTAGCTTGTTGAGGAAGAAGGGTGAATGAATAGAGGTAAGATCTGTTAAGTTTGGTTGCTGCTCCTTCTCTTTATTAATTTTTGTCTTTCTAGAGACTTTACTTGAGTAGTTTTCAAAGGGATCACTATGAGTATGTTGAATGTCACATGGCTAGGTGCAAGTGTCCCGTAGCTTGTTGAGAGGAAGAAGGGTGAATGAATAAGTGAATCTGTTAAGTTTTGGTTGCTGCTCCTTCTCTTTATTAATTTTGTCTTTCTAGAGACTTTACTTGAGTAGTTTTCAAGGGATCACTAGTATGTTGAATGTCACATGGCTAGTGCAAGTGTCAGTAGCTTGTTGAGAAGAAGGGGGTGAATGAATAAGTGAATCTGTTAAGTTTTGGTTGCTGCTCCTTCTCTTTATTAATTTTGTCTTTCTAGAGACTTTGAGAGTAGTTTTCAAAGGGATCACTAAGCAAATCTTTTATTGTTGTCATGAACGTAACCCATTGGTTGAAAAATGTTAAATATTTAATTTCAAATATTTATTATTTGGTAAGATCTGCAAATCGTATGACTCGGAAACCATTTTTGTGTCATTTGATGATTGACTGTTGTGTGGTTTATATTCATCTTCATTTCACAAAGACATGAATCTATCTTCTTTTTAAATGGGTTAAATAGCAAAGCTCTTTTACCTTGAGAAAGTAGCCAGTCTAGGAGAAGGGAAAATGAATTGAATCCCGGCCTAAAGAGTAATGTGTTTGATCAGGTTTTTTTTTTTTTAATCATGTCACCCCAAGCAAGGCATTCCACTGCCACTATAGCGCAGGGAGTTACACAGGGTGATAGATGAGTTAGGATGTACATAGGGGGACAGTTGGCGAGAATGGGAGGGTTAGTGTGTTAGGAGGTGTCTACTGACCTTAAATTTAAACTCCTGGAGGTTATAGCCGTCGGGGAAGCAAGCATGCAGAAGGGAATTCCACAGGCGGGAAGTGCGAGAAAAGAAGCTGTTGTAGTAGAAATTGCGGTTACATTTCATCAGTTTCACTGTAAAAGGGTGGGACCTAGTTGCCAATCTAGTACCTCATGCAGACTCCCACTTAGGGGGCACCAGTGTTTTAAGTTCATCAGAGCAGAAGCCATGAAAGTATTTATAGAAGAGGCACAGGGAAGCCACATCATGCCGGTGAGAGAGTGACTGCAAGTGGTCAGCTAAGTCGGTATCAATCACGTTACAGATTCTTCGCTGTATTTTGTCAAGAAGCCCGAGGAGAATAGCAGGGGCACCCGACCAGATGTGGCAACAGTATTCAAAACACAGGCGGATGGTATATCTGTATAAGTGCAGGATAGATTCAGGCGAAAAGAATTTCCGGGCCCTGCACAGAGAGCCAACTTTATGCCACTACTGCTATAACTGCAATGCATGTTCTCTTATGATACTAATAGGCTTTGTGACTTGTGACGTGATGCGACAAAGGTCAAGCTTAGTCTGATACAAAACTACAAACATGAACACACTAAGGATTTATTTTAATTATAACATATTAATTAGTATTTACATTATTTGAACTATTATCTTCATCTTTGTTGCCATTTCTATGACGTTTCAGCCGTTGTATGCTTTGGCCTTCTTCGTCTATATTCACTGTTAGTTCCTGTGACTTTACCCAAAGAGTTGTGAGTTCAATACCAGGCTACAGCAGTGGTGAACAAGTAACTTACAGGGTTAGAAGGAGATGACTCACGACTACCAGAAGAGGCTCTAGGCAAGGAATGAAGATCATATACCCCAGTAACTGTGATAAAGAGTTTGGTTCAAAATTCCTAGCACCTGAAGAAGGCCAGAGAGGACAACAGCCGAAGTATCATACAAATAGCAACAAAGATGAGGACAATAGTCCGAATAATGTAAATACTGTAAATACTACCTCATCTCAGAAATATAGACAAATACTATACTGATTAGTCTAATTAGCCTAATTAACAAGTGTACAATTACAGGGTACCTTTTGATTTCATCAACAGTGTTAAGGGCTGTAAGACTATTAGCTAACCCTCACTCCATGCCAAGGCAGCTTATCTTAGTACGGTTCTAGGCTACAATTGTCATGTACCTGGCAAAGATCAAACCAAGAGAATGAGGCATCGAATAGCCTCTAACAAATTTGGTTCTTGTGATTACTGGCAGCTTTGTAATAAGTGCCTCTATTCTTCCCCTCTTCAATCAATTCAAGGTGTTAATATACTCCGCTAATAAAGCTGAATGCTTTGCCTGTAAATTCTCTTCAAAGTCTACTGTTGACTCATCCAGTGTATCCCTGCCTAACTTCCTACTTAAAACTCAGTCTCTGTTGAGTATATAACCTTTTCCATGGTTTCTGCTATCATCTCTTAGACCCCCACAAAGTATGTGAACTTGATGACATCCCTGTTACAGTCATTAAGAATAGTGCTTCCAAACTGGCTCCTGTTCTCTCTATACTGTATAATAAATATCTTGCTACCTCCTGTTTTCTGTCTGCTAGAAGCCATCATCTGTTATTCCAGTTTTTAAACTCTGGCCAAACCTCTGACTCTTCAAACTATCAGCCTCTTCTGCCTCTTTTTGGCAAACTCGTAGAGGCCCCAATCAGTGGTGAATTAGTTCATCATCTCACATTGCAGGACCTTTTCTTAGACAAGGAATACAGCTTTTGTTTTTTCATGTCAACTGCTGATGTATTTTTAATAAGTGCAGAAAGTCTGTCATGTCTAGATAAAAATGGCAAAGCTCGGGCTATAGCATTGGACATCTAAAAAGACTTTGACAGTGTCTTCTCCACAAGCTAAAAAGTTAGGGTTTCTTAAGACACTTTTTGTTAGCAGATCCAGTTCTTCTTATCAGATTGTAAAATGAAAAGCAATCCTGAATAGCCAATCATCTGGATCCTTTAGTACAAATGCAAAATTCTCCCAGGGATCCATCCTTGGTTCCATGATGTTTTTAATTTTCATTAACAACCTTCCTGGTGACATCAGATCTCAACATTGTATATACACTGATAACCATTCACCTCACTAATAATGCTGATCAGTCTGACAAGGTAAAAATGGAAGTTTATGTCTAAAATAACCTCAAGACATCTAATCAGGTAATAATGGTAATGGTATAATGGTAATATATATACATATATATATATATGTCCTGAGGAGTGCGTCTAGCATGAAACAGTCTGTCGCTTGCCTCTGAGTGCTGACCTCAATGTTCCCTTTTACATTTACAAATGTTCTATTTTTGATATTGAGCACTTTATTTTATAATATAGCACACCTTAAAACTATATTTCTTTATATATATATATATATATATATATATAAATATGGGAAAATAATGATAATAGTTTTATATATATATATATATGAGGGAATAATAGTAATGGTAATATATATATATAGTAGAATAATGGTAATGTTTATATATATATATATATATATATATATATAGTAGAATAATATTATATATATATATATATATATATATATATATATATATGGGAGAATGATGGTAATGTTAATTTATATATATAGAAGAATATTCTAAAAAAATTAATTTAGATATTTCAGAATGCAAACATTTTCATTGTTTCTATATTCCCCCCCCCATCCTTCTACTCATATATCACTTTACTTCTGATGAAGCCCTAAAGGACGATACACATCACAAAAATAATTTTACATCTTGTGATTAAGTTTCAAAATATATAAATGGAACTAACAGATTTTGTATTTATTAATCCAACAAAATTTTATCACAAAATGCAGTATTTTATTTTGTCTACTGACATGAATATTTGAGAAATTATAATGAACAAAAATACCTGATTTTATTTTAATAAGATTTCTCAAATGTTTAGGCTGTTAAAAAAAATGAGGTGTTTACTCAAATATGTGTATCCACTAAAAAAACATTTAAAAAAGTAATACACACAGACACATGCACACGTACAGGCATCAAATGTTCATGCAAAAAGATTTATTAAAAACAACATGTCTATGATAGCAATTTTGAATAAGTTTTTCTTGTTGGTAAATTAGTTACCATATCTCAGTGTTATTTTTTGTCAAGAACATTTCTTGTTAGCTTTTGGCTAGCTTCAGTTTTTAGAAAGAAAGAAAGAAGTAGACAAAATTCAATATATGGGTGTCGTTTTCCATCTGTCAGTTGATTTTGAGTTTTAAGTGTTTGTGTTGTCACAAGAGAATGATGTTATTTATCAAATTCTGAAACCTTGTGGTATCACATGAACCTCTTTAATAAAACTTGTGTGAATATTGTTAACTTAGCAGAGATCATTAAATGTTATCCAAATTAATAGTTCTCAGACTGATATAGTGACTTTTGAGATATTGTGGAAAATATATCAGTCATTTTAATTAAGTGCACTACGTGATGAAGCTTACATAAAAGTAAAATTTTTGTAGAAAATATGAAAAATTAAAATTAATTATCTTTTAGTCACTGACTTGATAACATGAACTTTTTTTCTGTTTTGATTCTGGTGAAAGGATTTATGTTCAAATGAAAAGAATGCACTGTGAGATAAATTAGCAGATAGAAATATTCTTTGTTGGGTTTTTGAAATATGCCTGAAGACATCTTTCAGTTAAAACAAGCCAAGAATTATAAATCACTCTGTTTAGTTACTTCTCATTTCTTACTCACCAGGAGGACAGATTTTCATACAGATCCTGATAACAAAAGAAAAATAAATAATATGGGAAATGTGCTTCCTTTTTATGCTTTATGTCATAGACAGCAACTTGTTACATCATTTCTACTCTTTTAGGATGATTTATTTTATAATTTTTCCCATTAAATGCTTATCGCATATCTGTAATATTCTTCTTTTTTTTAGTCCGTTTCTAATCTTATTTTTGATTCTTTCTTCCAGTTTTTGTTTTTGATAATTTTCTTTAGCCTTCAATATTTCAAATTTATTTCTAAAAATTTTTCTTTCTAATTTATTTCTCTTTTTCTTTCAGTCATCTTTTGCACTTCTTGCTTCATGCAGAAATCTTTCGATTTTCTTTTTTCTTATTGCAGAAATTTTTATTTCTTGTATTTTCTTTCTGTTTTTTTAGTCATTATTGAGAAAATTTACTAAGTCCGATAACTCTGAGTATTGTCTCCCCTTTTCTTTAGCTCTTCTGTAGCGAAACTTTAAATAAACGATTTTACTCCTTTTCTCTACATGTGTGTTATTTTTCTTCATTCAATTTTGTCAATTTTTAACCCTTATTCCACAGCAGTATGACAACTTTAGCAGGTTATGGGCCTTTAATATTCTTCCATAATGATTTATATTTTTGATTCTCACAGTCGACAGTATAAACTTATTAAATGACATTAAACAAATGCTAACTTTAAAATGAAACACTTTGGAAAACTTCATCACTTACTGGAAAAAGACTTTACTGTTAGTAAGTTATCACAGTATTTATCAGAGCCACATGCACAATACTGGACAACAAATATGTACTGAGGTATGTAAAACGTACGGCAAAGTATGAATAGAGCTACAGAAAAAAAACAATAACACACTAAGACTAATAATAATAATAGCATACACAGTGATGCTGACTGGGCATCAGATCAAAGCAACAGGTGTTGCACATTGGGATATTGCCTCAGTCTAACCAAAGATGGTCCAACTAGAGTGGTTGCTGTTTTTCTTACCCACATTCAGTCTATGTCATTTACTCGTCTGCGATTGGGTAATAAATCGCTACTGTTCTTGTATAGGACAATTTAGCAATCGCAGTCACCTTTAATCTTTCGGCTCTGGAGCAGCTCTTTCATATGTCTGTAGTGATTGGTTAATTTTTAGCCAATCACATATTTTTTTTATGTAAACAAAGTTTTTCCTGCGCTTGCTGTTTGATACACTCTCCTCTCTTATAAGCGGCGACTTATAGCAAGCTTGTCAGTAGACAAACAGGCTGGCTAAGCGACTACACATAAGTCTCTACTCATATCTTACCTAACGTACACACAGACACAGAACTTTGTCTTCTGTCTGAACATTTTCACCAAGAACTTTTGAACTTTGAACTCTTGACCAAAATTTGTGTTACTTACCATTACATTCAAAATAATTGTACATGTTTTGTTTGTTTAACATTGTATTTATTTGAATATACATATTTATTTATGTTGGTTATAAATTGGAGTTGTTGTCTTTTTTCTTGAACCATATGTTGGACGAATCGTAATATAAATCATAAAGGACTAAAAATCCTCTACACAACCATTTCCTGGAAATTGAAGAAGCAGACCTTACAAGAAAGTTTATACCTCATTCAACTATTGAATAGAATGAACCCTCTACAATTATAATAACCTCATAATAATATTCAGAGGAAACCACGTTGCAATAGCACTTACTAGAGATCCTGTTCATCAACAGAGTTGTAGTAAACACATTAATATTAAATACAAATTTATTAGAGACAGGCTAGACAATGGTAATATACATTATTCATTATCTAACTGATGATATGGTCGTGGACATAATCACCAAACCACTAACTAGAGCAAAATTAAAGGGAGATTTGTTTAAACATTAAACTGATATATTTGAAATTTTAAAAAAATGTTTTTGATCTTTGTTGAAGAAGCGAGATTTTTCTCGCTGAAATAGCTCTTCAATGTATGTTGAATTCGAAATTTTTTTTGATATAATACACATATTTGTCTCTGTAAAAAGATAATACTATTTACATCAAGCCAGAATCTGGATAATGTTTAATATTAATGAAATTAATATTAATAGGATCTGTTTTTTGGGATTTTACCTATATTCTTTTCCTTTATTTTGTATTTAATATATATATATATATATTAAATACATGTACACACACACACACACACACACACACACACACACATAAGAGCATGTGGGGACGCTGAGAAAACTTAACTAAGTCCAATAACACTATCATCTTCTCTTTCTCTCCTGTACTGAAACTTTAAATAAAATATTGTACTACTTTTCTGTACACACATGTGATATTTTTCTCTGACTGATTTTGTCAATACCTAGCTCTTATTCCATGGCAGTGATTCTACAGAAGGATACTGAGGATAACATGGACCAAACATTGTAGCAACAACATTGTTTTGGAGTGGATGGAAACACAAAGAAAACTTATGCTTAACATCAGGAAAAGAAAGCTGAACCTTCCTGAACATGTAATGAGGAAGGAGAGCTTATAGAATCTAATACTCACAGGATGGATTGAATGAAAGAGAGACAGGATAGCAGAGTGGATAGCAGAGCAGGGTTTGGAAGATATAAACAAGAGAAAAAAGATTAAAATCTAAAAGTCATAGAGGAGGTAGTAAGAAATGATCACTTATGGCACACAGAAGTAAAAGATGTTAATATTAATAGGTTCTAGGTTTTTAATATACTTCCATTTTAATAGGGAGCTGGTTAAATGCTTATTAAATTGATCTTGTGTCCAACATAACCGAACTTCCTACAACTTATAAGTTTATTCAGAAAGTCATCAGAAGGTGGAAGGTGGGAGGTTGGAATGTGGAAGAGCAACATATTTCGTTTGTAGCTTTAAAATAAATTTTATTAACTAAACAGAATAAAATCAATTGGTAAAAACTAAATGTTCCAAGAGAAATAGTAGTAAGGAGTTAAGTGAATCCAGAGCTTATAGTTGATAGTCGCAGAATGTATGTAGGTGGAAAGATTAACAGGTTACTAATAAAGTTCGTGTTTCTTTCCATTTTTTATGACCGGCGAGAGAGTGAAAAGGAAGGTGAAGCAATATAGGAAATTGTACTTATCGAATTTAGGAGTCATTTGAAGTATCTTGTTGTTATTGTCGTATTCTTCTTTGTTGACCTCGGGACTGTTGAGGGTAGAGAAGAAGAGGTAAAAGAAATTAGCACTAGTGAAGAAGGAGAACAAATGTGTAACGGGACCATTACATGTCCGAGTCTGCAAATTATTTTTCTTTATTCACATCTTGCGGTCTCAGCTCTAATTTCTGCTCCCACCTGACTAACTGCTTCGGCTTCCTTTCTGTTTTTATAGCCAAAGACAATTTTAACATAGACTTGTTAACTTTTCTCTCAATTTTTCAAATCGCTTCCTTCCATTGGTCAGAAAATTAATTTAACATCTGATCGCGAAATCCGGCTTCATTTTTTTCTTTCAGTACGAGGTCAATTCTTTTCCTATCCGACAAAATCAGGATTTCACATGTAATTGTGAATTTTTGTAAAAGTTAAGAAGGGAGTAGAGTTACCTTTAATTTTTAATTTCATATCCACCACACTATACTTCAGAAAACGCATTTTATCTGTCCTCATTTTCAAATATATTAGATTTTTATTCTTTCTTCAGAATATGCATTCTTTCTAAACTCCTTCAAAATTCCATCAGCTTTTTACTTAGTTCTTCAAGGTAAGAAATCTTTCTTTCCTTCTTCAAATTCCTTCGTTCTTGTTCTCCCTTCTTCAAAATATGCACTCTTTCTCTTTTCCTTCAAATTATTTCATTATTTTTGTTCCTTCTACAAAATAGGCATTTTTTCTGTCCGCCTTCAAAATTCCTTCGATCTTTTTCTCCTTTCTACAAAATACATATTTTCCTTTTCTCCTTTAAAACTCCTTTGTTATTCTTTCTTCAAAATACGAATTCTTACATCCCTCCTTTAAAATCACTTCTTTTTCTTCTTTCTTCAGAAAACGCATTTTATTTTCCCCATTCCAAATATATTAGTTGTTTATTCTTTCTTTAGAATATGCATTCTTTCTCACATCCTTAAAAAGTTTACCCTCTTTTTTCTTCGTTCTTCAACGTATGCATTCTTTCTCTGTTCCTTCAAATTATTTCGTTCTTTTTCTTTTTTTTCTACAAAATACGCATTCTTTCTTTCACTCTTCAAAATTCCTTCGTTTTTTCCTTCTTCAGAATACACATTCTTTCCTCCTTCAAAGTTATACGTTCTTTTTCTTCCTTCTTCAAAATACGAATTATTTCTTTCCTCCTTCAAATTTCCTTCATTCTTTTTCTTACTTCTTTAAAATAACCATTCTTTCTATCCTGTTCGGATTTCTTTCGTTATTTTTCTTCCGTCTAAAATACGCATTATATCTTTCTTCTTCAAAGTTCATTCGTTCTATTTCTTACTACTTCAAAATACGCTTTCTTCCCACCTTCAGTATACCTTCGATCATTTTCTTCCTTCTTCGAAATACGCATTCTTTCTTTATTCCTTCAAAATTACTTCATTTTTCTTTTCCTTATCATAATACGTATTCTGTCTTTCCTACTTGAAAATCCTTCGTCCTTTTTCTTCCTTCTTCAAAATACGCATACTTTCTTCCATTCTTTGAAATTCCTTCGTTCTTTTTACTACTTCTTCAAAATTTACATTTTCTTACATATTTCAAAATCTTTTCGTCGTTTTCCTTCTTTCTTCAGAGTACGCATTCTTTCCTTCTTCAAAATATATCATTCACCTTTATCCTTCTTTAGAATACACATTTTTCTTTACTCGTTTAAATTTTCTTTGTTCTTTCTCTTCCTTCTTAAGAATGCTCATTCTTTCATTCCTACTTCAAAATGTCTTCGTCCTTTTTTCTTTCTTGAGAATATGCATTCTTTTCTTTCTTGAAAAAGACTTTGTTCTTTTTCTTCCTTCTTCAAAATACACAATCTTTCTCTCCTCTTTCAAAAATCCTTCGTTCTTTTTACTCCTTCTTCGAAATGCTCATTCTTCTTTCCTTCTGCAAAACATTTCATTCAGTATTTTCTTTCTTCAGAATGTGCATTGTTTCTTTCCTCTTTTAAATTTATTACGTTTTCTTCCAATTTTCTTTCTTCTTTCAAGATTCCTTCGTTCTTTTTCGTACTTCTTCAAAATACGTATTCTTTTTTTCTAGTGCAAGATTACTTCGTTCTTGTTCTTCAAAATATGTATTTTTCTCTCTTTCTTTAATTTCCTTCGTTTTACTTTTTTTCTTCCTTAAAATAGGCATTCTTTCATCCCTACATCAAAATTCTTTCGTCCTTTTTTATTTTCTTCAGAATACGCATTCTTTTCTCTTTCAAAATGCCTTCGTTATTTGTCTTTCTTCTTCATAATATGCATTCTTTCTCGACACATTAAAAATTATTTGTCCTTTCTTTCTTTCTTTCTTTCTTTTTTCTTTCTTTCTTTCTTTTTTATTTCTTTCTCCAGAATACACATTCTTACCACAATCAAAATACTTTTGTTCTTTTTCTTTCTTCGAAATACTCATTATTTCTTTCCTTCTTTAAAATGCCATCCTACTTTTTCTTCGTTTTTAATAAACGCATTATTCCTTTCTTCCTCCAAAATTCTTTAGCCAATTTTTTTTCTTCAAAATACTTGGATCTTTTTCTTCCTTCTTCTTTTGTTTTTTTTTTTTCATCTTTAAAATAGGCATTCTTTCTTTCCTCCTTCAAAATTCCTTCGTTTTTTACTTCTTTCATTGCTTTTTCTAATTTCTTTCGTTCCTGTTCTTCCTTCTTCAGAACAGGCATTATTTCCTCTTTCAAAATGTATCGTTCTTTTTTCCTTCCTCAGAATACGCATTCTTTCTTCCTTCTAAATTCGATCGTTCTTCAAAATACACATTCTTTTTTTTCTTCTTCAAACTTCCTTCCTTCTTTCACTTCGTTTACTCCTGAGGCCTTTTCCATGATTGGATATGGCCCCAAGTTAGCGGAGGTTTGAAATGAGGGTTTTCCTTCCTCTAGGTGAACTGCCTTCCCAGCTGACAAGCTCCACCTGCCCGAAGGAACTGGTTACGATGCGCCAGTGACTCGCTGTTCACCCTTCTGTCTGTAAAAACATAGGAGCTGTACTTAGTTGTCAGAGGCCATTTGAACATCCATGCCATGGGTGCATTATATACATAGTGGGAGCTTACCCTCACTATCAAAGGCAACCTTGGAACCCTTATATATATATATATATATATATATATATATATATATATATATATATATATATGAGCACCCTGGCTGCTGGGCGCGTAATATGATATGTGCTAAAAAAGACTGCCTTCTTTCTTTCTTTCGCCCAGGGGTAGAGTCGCCGACTGACCCCAATGCGGCTGGGTTTCGAGCCTGGCTTAGGGAGCAATCGGAGTTTAATCCTACTGATGAGCTGTGATACAGCGAAACAGTTCTGTCTGCGGATGACTATATATATATTGTAACAATGTTGGATAACTGGATGATATTTTGATTTTTTCCGACTTTGTCTATCAATTACCTTATATATATATAATTTATTAGTTTCAACATTATTTTTAATCGATAATCGTATTTGAGTAGATATTCTGTTTTTAGTTAAACAGTATATTTATATATATAATTCTACCAGTCTGAATATTTATGAAAAATTTTGTTAGGGATATGTGTGTTATTTGGTAGGATTCGAAACTGTGATCCATAACAACATAGAGAAAGCCATCAATTGGTCTGATGCATCTTAACCGCTCGACCACGAATGATTTCACAGTTTAAATAAAGCTAAATCAAGCCTTATATACACAATTATATCACTATATGTATTATCGGGTCAAGGCACTTGATGTAGGCCTCCGTTTTGAGTCTGAGATCCCGTGGGAAGATGAATGGAGGCATAACGTCGCCATCACTAGTCATCACTCGAAGCACCTTCGTGATCTCTATTAGACTCACCCGACTCTTTCTGAATCCTCTACCCACTCCTAAGATTGGTACCCCAAAACTCTTAAATACTCGTATTGGAGCTTCCGGTGCGAATGCAAAACTGTGCAGCATGACATTTCTAAATTTCTGGCGGAGTGAATTACGCCATGGTGCACTTTTTTCTCACAGACGGTGCCCAACTGGCTCTACTATACTGTAGAATCAACAAAATCAATAACAAACAATGCGCATAAGCGAAATTACAAATAAAAAATGGCCACAATTTACCCATTACAGATAAATGAGAAAAAGATTGAAAACTAAAAGAACATTTACTTAAAGAAAATTGAATTATTAATTTTGTGTGCTCTGCTGAGATCGATCTATTGACTGACTACACCCAGTAGAATTACAATAATTTCCCTCTGCTTGAAAACTTGACGGCCATATTTTTTTTCTATGGTTTCTCTTGCAAGCAAAATAACATTCTTTTATGTGTTCCGCACAGTCTAATCCCATCATGAATCTGTCATAATCTTCTTTCTCTTTTGAAACTTATCAGTTTTCACGTTGCTTTTCCTCGAAGAGACTTTACATGTTTTCTGTTCTATCTTTTGCCGAAGAGGCCATTTTGCTTCTGTGCCTCTTTAGTTTCTTGCTTCGTCTACGTCTCGAATAAAACAATTCGAAAAATAATGGTTGAGTTGGCTAGAAATTTGAAAATTTGCAAATGTAACTTAAAGTGTCCAACAAGGATCAGTCTAATTAACTTAAGTTTCTTAATGTCATAAATATGCTGAAGCTAAAGGAAGGGGTAGGGATCAAGTGAATCAAATGTACAAATAATGACGAAGAAACATGTCTCCATATTTTAACGACACAAGATAGGGAATTTACAAATTTACACATTTGTAATTGTCTATATTGTTTCAAGACAAGTAAGGATGCTGCGAATCTCATGGATCGAGCGTGTGAGCAATGATGAGGACTTGGAAATGATGGAAACAAAAAGGAAATTAATACTGAGCATCAGGAAGAGACAGCTGAAGTTCCTAGAACACGCAATGAAGAAGGAGGGCATGGAGAATCTGATACTAACACATAGAGGGGAAAGAGACAGGGGAAAGCAACGGATACCATATTTGAAGGACCTAATCAGGTGGATGACGGAACGAGGAACTGCATGGTGTAACTGGAGAAGGCGTGCTCAGAGCCACCAGAGATAGGAAAAAGTGGAAGGCCATGATCGCCTACGTCCTGAAGATACAAGGCACATAGAAGAAGAAGAAGAAGAAGAAGAAGAAGAAGAAGAAGAAGAAGAAGAAGAAGAAGAATCAAACATTGGATGTGCGTTGCGGTGCAGTGGATATCGACTCAGAACGAGAAATCGAGGAGCTGATTTAGAATTCCAGTTGAATTCATTGCATTCACTTACGCACAAATACCCTTGGGAAAGGTATTCATCCGTCTCTTCCATCAAGTTATGGGTTAAATAACAGAACAGATTGGATTCTATAGCTTTGGCTGGCAACCAGTCTACCGCAAAATGTAATGGCAACCTACTATGCAATAATCTTCTGCCCAGTCAGTCATGTTTCTTTCGAGACATGATCGCCCAAGCGTGTATGGCACTTAACTGACTGAGTCAAACATCATATTTTCGTAGATTCGATGAATAGTTAAGAAGAGAAAATGCTCATATTAAATCATTAAACACGAAGTGAATTTCCAAAATGCTTAAAACAAATTAAAAGAGTTTGTTTTCACACAAAAGTCATTTGGCTGGATTCAGTATAAACAAAGGTTTTCAAAATGCTTAAAACAAATTGAGACAGTTCGTTTTTCACACAAAATTATACGGTTGAATTCAAAATAATACATATATATATATATATATATATATATATATATATATATATATATATATATATATATTATGGTACTATGGTTGACCGTTGAATGAGGTCCCTGAAATTCTGCGTTTTCATTAGAGGCTGATAATGTATCACCGTGTAATTAAACACCGGAGTTATTCAGAGTCTTCTTCTATGTGCCCTGTCCCTTCAGGACGTAGGCGATCATGGATCTCCACGTCTCCCTATCCCTTGTGGCTCTTAGTATGTTTGCTCCTGTTGCTCCTTGCAACCCCCGTTCCGTCATCCACTTGATCAGACCCTGCAAATATGTTATCCGCTGCCTTCATCTGTCTCTCCTTCCTTCTATCTGTCCAGTCAGTATCAGGTTCTCCAGGCTCTCCTTCCTCATTGCATGTCCCAGGAACTTCAGTTGTCTCTTCCTGATGCTCAGCATCAATTTCATTTTTGTTGCCATTCTTTCTAACACTTCGTCGTTGCTTGTATGCTCCGTCCACGATATCCGTAGCATCCTTCTGTAGAACCGCATTTCGGCCGCTTCCAGTTTTGTCCTCATTTTCGATGATATTGTCCAGCATTCACAGCCGTATTGAAGAACTGACATCACGTAGCAGTCTAGCACTCTTTTCTTCGTTTCTATTGAGATTTTCCTGTGTGTTAGTATTTTGCTCATCTTCTGGAACGCGTCCTTTGCCATGCCAATTCGCCTTCGGATCTCCGTGTCGCACTTTCCATCTCCTGATAACTCCGGTGTTAAATTACTTTTCTCTCTTCATCGTTTTTCTCTGACTTCAACTGTCACTCACCGACCGATCACGTTAATAATTAGGCCGACTCGATCACGTGCTCAGCTCCAAACGCAAACTCATTTTAGGGCAGAAAAAAATATAACTCGCGAATTTGCAAACAATGAAGAAGAGAAAGTTATTTTTTATTTCGTATTCACTACAAAGTGATATAATTATAGATAAAGAATGTATATTACATACTTTAAACCTTACTTTGTTCACAGAAATGGATATTTTCTTTATCGTTTCACCCAAGCAAGGTGATAATGCCACTAAGACACAATTTTTAGTTACTTTACGAAGAGTTAAAGAAAATGAGGAGACGTTAGCGAAGAGGAAAGACAATAAAAAGGTTTCAAGAAGAACAAACACTGCGATTGACATTGGATTTACTTTTTTGAAGATACTGCTTTCCTGACGGCTACAACCTCCAGAAATTTAAATGCAAAGTTAATACTCATCTACTAACCACTGGCCTCTAGCTCTCTCCCCTCCCCTGTATAACCTTCCCTTTCTCTCCACCTATGTATCTGTCATCGCACCTTCTTTCTCGGCTTTCTATTGTTCCTTTCTAACTAGCTTGTACTCCTCACTCTTTTCTAATTAATCTTTTTACATTTATGTAACCCCCTGCACATCAGTGGCGTTTCCGCCTTGCTCGGGGTGAAATGATTAAAAAAAAACAAAAAACTACGTGGTAGGAAAGCAAAAAGTCAGGAGAGGTTCCTCAGGCGAGAAATACGAGCGAACAAAACATTATAATAGAACATACGATCACATCAATCTATTTAACACTAAACCAATAACACCTAGTTGTCAATCTAGTAGCACCTTCAAATTCACACAGTCGAGTTACCAAGGATGAAAGCTAATCAAAACAATTACCATAAGAATATTTTATAGAAAAGACGTCACGGCACTAGGGAAGTCACTGAAGCAAAGCTATATCTAACTTTTCTGACACTCGTAAAAGCCAAACACCTATCTACTTACTTGAACTTCGTGCAAAGCAAAGCCGTATCTACATTCTTGACATTCGCGCAAACCAGATCTATATGTACTTTCTTTTGACTATCGTAACAATCAAACCTATTTACTCTAAGGCAGAACTCGGTATTAAATAAGTTGGAAAATGTTAATATCTTGTAAAACGAACTAAACCTCATCAAACTTCTAGAAATATTTTCACAGTTTCTGTTCCGACCAGCTTAGCTCCACGGTGCCCCCTCTGCACGAATTTGCTCGAGCTACTAGACTGACAACTAGGCCCCACCCTTTTACAGTGAAAACAATCAAATGTAACCTCAACGTCTGTTCTATCAACTCCTTTTCTCACACTTCCCGCTTGTGTTACTTCCTTCCGTATACTTGCTTTCCTGATAGCTACAATCTCCAAAAGTTTAAATGCAACGTCAATTGCCATCTATCTCCTTGCCTCCTATCTTTTCATTGACACCCCCTGTATCTTGTTCTTTTCCTTTTCCGCTCTACTCTCACGCAGCTCTCTTCGCGCTAGTGTTTCCATCTTTCTCTTACCTATTCTACAACATCCCCTGTAACCTGTTCCTCTTTTCTTTTTCCTCACTTCCCTATTATGCAACACCCTACGCAAGAGTAGCAGTAATGCCTTGCTTTGGATGAAAAGGAACTACAATTCTGTTGCTGAACTCTTACTTTCAAAAGATTGTTGGAAATTATGATGTACATCATTATTCTGTAAATTTTGAGGTGAAGGACATTAAAATATAACGTATTTTGAAGACTGTGTGGAAAAATGAAATTATTTCATTTTTAGTTAATCAACCGTCTGAAGTTCTGTTATTAATCATGTTTGTTTTCCACTCCACTGAAAAATAAGTTCTTCATCTGTAGCAATAATTTTTATGATCTCCGACCACTCTGAATCCAACATAACAGTTCTACATTGATGGGAATAAAAGTATGCTATTTTAAGTGTTCAATTGATTCCCAGTCCGAAAGGGAAAAAAAAGTAGACGTATATACAAAGAAATGTGATTTAAGTGAAGAAGAGAAAGTTCATTCGTCATATAATGTGATTTCTTTTTCTCTGCATTATTAATGAAAAAATTATATTTGTCTATACTTCTGAAATGAGGTATTATTTATATTGTTCCTACTGTTGTCCTCATATTTATTGCCATATTCATATTCATGGATCTAACCGACGCTTTTATCCACTGGGCAAAAAAAAGCGTTAGTTAGATCCAGTGACTTGACCAAAAGAGTTGGGAGTTCAATACCTGGCTACAGCAGTAGTGAACAAATAACTTATTGAGTTGAGTTAAAGGGTGGTAACTAAGACATCCGGAAGTGGCATGGTTCATCGATCGAGAACAATATACCCAAGTGATCGAAATAAAGGGTCGGTTGGACATTCTAATCACCTGGAGAAGGCCGGAGCGGACAACGGGCGAAACGTTGTGAATATGAATATGGCATTATGACCTAATATGAATATTAGGACAACAGTCTGAACAAGGTAATTAATAAAAAAAAAAGCTTATATTGTATTATTTTCACCAGTCTATGTATTGAAGAAATGGTGGATTGTTTAATAAAAGAGACGAAAACAGCAACCAGCCTCTGATTAATGTTCATGGGGAAAACTTGCTAGAATTTGTATACGTAAGTCTTTAAATGTTCATAGAGAATTATTCGGTAGTTAATACGTTAATACTGAAATAACAACGTGTTATGAATAAGTAGAAGGAAGTTACTTGTCGGCAACCAAAAGTGATCTTCACTGCAGCACAACCGTTTGATAACATACATTGAATTATTTCATTTTTTTTTTCATTATTCTAGTCATCAGGCGGTAAAAAATCACTCACAATTCCCATAAGATCAAAATGTTAATCGTAATATTAGTCCTTTGCTTGTGAAAAAATATTTAGCATTCATTGATCGAACAACAAGGACCAATGTCAGTTAAAATTAAATAAAAGCAAATTCTATGAAAACAAATTTTCAGGAAAATAGACTCCGTCATTATCCCTCTTCCGATGGAAGAATCCTTACTAACCTAGTGTGGAACATCAATATTATTATTTTTCTCTTCGTGTTACATGTGGTATCCATTTTAGTTGTTGCTGCTGTTTAAAGTCATCGAGTGATGTGGTTTCTGTCATTTACTGCAGTTTTTTGTTTGGATTTATATAGCGCTAATCCCCAAGATTCGAAGAAGGATCCTCCTCGCTAATGGTTACAGTCGTCATTTACTCGTAGCCATTTTTATAACATCCTCTTAGAAAGCAGTTCTTATAGGATACAAATTATATATCACCCAACAATTAACTGAAACACAAAAAGTAAAATTGCACACTCGGATCAGAGAGACTGAACACATTCTGGAAAAGCCCGACCAAGATAAAATTCACAATCAGGCGTGAAACTTAATTTTAACGAATAGAAAAAGGATTGACTCCGTACTGAGAAAAAAAAAACGAAACCGGATTTCGCGATCCGATGTTAAATTAATTTTCTAACGAATGGAAGAAAGCGATTTAAAAAGCTGAGAAAAAAGTTAGCAACCTAGCGTGAAAAAATAAATAGCTATAAAAACACAAAGAAAGTCAGAATCAGTCAGAGATGGGAACAGCGATATCATACACCAGCAACATGTGACACATTCGTTCTCCTTCTTCACTCATGCTATTTTTCTTTACCTCTTCCTCGCCATCTCAACATTCGTGCAGTCAACAACAAAGAAGACGACAACAACATCAACAACGATACTTCAACTGACTCCTATAAATTAACACCCGATAAGTACATTTTCCTTGATTTCTTCACTTTCTTTTTCACTTTCTTGCCGGCCATAAAAAAGGAAAGAAACACAGACTTTATTAGCAACCTGTTAATCTTTGTGCATTCAAACATTCTGCTACTTACAACTAGAATTTTGGACGCTTCACTCCTTACTACTATTTCTCTTGCAAATCAATTAACTACGTACATTTTCTCTTTGAACGTTTACATAGTTAAGAATTATATTGCTTTCAATTTGAAGTTATTCTGTTTTGTTAATTTTACAAACACTTTCATTCTTTCAACTTTCTGATATTTTAAACTGGGGGGACTGTGCTTGTAATTGGCACAAGGCCAATTTGAGAAACATAATCGAAACCCGTACATTATTTACAG
The DNA here is from genome assembly GCA_037127315.1 of Ascarosepion bandense. NCBI lineage: Eukaryota > Metazoa > Mollusca > Cephalopoda > Sepiida > Sepiidae > Ascarosepion > Ascarosepion bandense. The sequence goes on from JBBBDQ010001271.1 coordinate 1,017,674, forward strand.
ATGACAGTGGAGATATTTTTAAACGGATTTGTTGCGAAGCATGACATCCATATGAAAGTCTTGATATGACGAGACTATGTAAGAATATGAATTGAATTTTTGTTTTGATTAGGTTTGAAGAAACCTTATTAATCGAAAGGTTATAGCATTTGAAAACACAAAAGATGCCCTTTACTTTTCCTAAAAATATAAAAAAATATCTCTGTGCATCTTATATGCGAATACGATGCCTTCCGTAGGTTGATTTTATCCAAGCACTCACTATTGTAAGCTTTCTCTCTAATGGTCACTTCTATTAGGTTGTTGCATATAGTCATTTTTTTCTGATGTTCTGAATAATCTTTCGTGGATTTTTTTAAATTCTTATTAAGTACCTAGGAAGTGTTCTAACAGGAGATGGAAAGTGCGACACGGAGATCCGAAGGCGAATTGGCATGGCAAAGGACGCGTTCCAGAAGATGAGCAAAATACTAACACACAGGAAAATCTCAATAGAAACGAAGAAAAGAGTGCTAGACTGCTACGTGATGTCAGTTCTTCAATACGGCTGTGAATGCTGGACAATATCATCGAAAATGAGGACAAAACTGGAAGCGGCCGAAATGTGGTTCTACAGAAGGATGCTACGGATATCGTGGACTGAGCATACAAGCAACGACAAGGTGTTAGAAAGAATGGCTACAAAAATGAAATTGATGCTGAGGATCTCCTGACAACTGAAGTTCCTGGGACATGCAATGAGGAAGGAGAGCCTGGAGAACCTGATACTGACTGGACAGATAGAAGGAAGGAGAGACAAAGGAAGACAGCGGATAACATATTTGCAGGGTCTGATCAGGTGGATGACGGAACGGGGGTTGCCAGGAGCAACAGGAGCAAACATACTAAGAGCCACAAGGGATAGGGAGACGTGGAGATCCATGATCGCCTACGTCCTGAAGGGACAGGGCACACAGAAGAAGAAGAAGAACTCTGGTTATCATGTGAAACTGTTATCTAATGTTATTGGAATTTTGTTTCCGATTACGCACACCTTTGCGATGGACTGTCAAGTCGACAGGAATGAGCATGTTTGACATCTCTGCTTTTAATCAAAGTCACAAAGCTGCCTGTTTGTGTTGTGTACAGAGATGACTTGATTACTGACAAAATAATAGGAAATGCTTCAAAACAACCAAACGGTCAACGCAAGGCTGTGTATTGAACACATGAACAGGTTCACAGAGGCAGTTCAGCTGATAAGATCTGACCGGCGGTCTGGTGTGATTATTCCACATGACATTGCTCGCCCAATGTTGCTAAGAGAACCAAACATGGAATTAAAGAGTTGGGGAGTCCTGGCACACCAAGCATATTCTCCTGTTTTAGCCTCTTCAGGCGACTATCTTGTCGGTCACTTTCTAACAATTTGATGATTAGTTGGTTCAAGAGAATTTAAAACATGGCCTAAAAATCTTTCAAGTTAAAGCCTAGTGATTTTTATCGTCGAGGTTTTGAACAGTTTATAGATCGTTGGCAAGAAGTCGTAAACAATGAAAGTGAACATACTGCTGGGTGTTGAATGATTCATCAGAACTATTAATAAATGAGTGGGCCCGTGCCGTCAAAAATGACGGTAACAATAAATACCTCCACTCATTTTCGACACCCAAGTTTTAAATTGATTTTTTTTATGAAAAAGTTTTCTTGTAGTTTTCAGTTTAGCCTTAATTGAAAGCTAAATGATTAAATTTACTATTTTCAGGCAGTAAAGTACTCTGGTGAATTTTATTGGAATATCAATTTTTTTCGAGTTTTCAAAATTCATCATTTTACGTCCATTTTGACAGCTTGAAGAGTTTGTAAACAAAAGTTAATTCTCGATTTTAAAAATCTTGCAAAAAGAAAATATACAACTGTGACACGTTATTCATGGAAAATTAGCAAATTTAGAATTAAATTAATTAGATCTACATACGTATTACTTGTTTATAGCACGAAGTTTAGAATAAAAGCATTTTTAATCACGGATCTCAGATATTTCTGATCTTTGAATTGGGTGATGACAGCCAGATGACGTTTGAATGATTCATGTCAGCAAAGTATAGTTAACCAGAATTGATATAATTCTCCAACTTTTTTTTCTATAAGGAAGAAGCCATGAAACACGTGGCTTTTAATGTAACACAGAAAATACAATATTTAAAATACAAAATTCATTTTTCACAAAAAAATCTAATTATTTAAAAAATGTTTTGGCTCGCTGATTTTTATTAAACTTTTTAATTTTAGATTAATAAATATAGTTTCATTTAATAACTTAAAAGCTTAACCGCGACAAGGCTCTGAAGAATTTTAAAAATATTTTTAAAACTTCATAAACTATTATAATTAAAGAAGAAAAAATGAAAACAGTTCTTGTAAAAATCCATTATTCATCGATTTTATTTTACTTTAAACTATGATGCCTTTAATATATATGTGCGTTTAATTAATAATAGAATAAATTTTCGATACAAAATCTAATTTCTTCAAATTTCAGGAATTTACATGAAGGGGTATAACAGATGTAAAAAAATATACATATGTTTTTTGACAAAGATTTTATAAAAATAATGATTTCCAAAATAATTACATTAATTTCCATATAAGTCCCGAAACTTTCATTAAAATCCGACAATTATTTGATTTTTGCGAGAATTTCCAAATCAGTGTGTTTTTCAGAGGAAAAAATGTGTTGCGTAATATTACATAATCCATGGTAAATTCTGGTAACAATTTGTTTATCCTCTGACCAAATTTTCGAACGTGTTGGAAAAGATTAAGCAATATAAAAACTAATTAAAAATATTTCCTCTTAAACATTTTAACTAAAAACTGTTTTTATTAAGTTTAGTGCCTTTTTTCTCCGTGCTATGCTGTCGAATTATTGGAGGTACCTAAATTGATGTACCTACTACTGAGTATGTTGCATTAAGACATAAGAAAAATATAATCCGACCCCTGAGCGTGACAGGAGGAAAATATATTATATATACATATATTGTCATCCGCAACCAGATCTGTTTTGCCGTATCACAGCTCATCAGTACGGTTAGACTCCGATTGCTTTTTTACCCAGGATTGAAACCCGACCGAAATGGCGCCAGTCGGCGACTCTACCCCTGGGCTATGGGCGTTTAGTGGAAGTAGGCAAACTTTTTAGCACATATCATTATACGCGCCCAATAGCTAAGATAATAACATAAAAGAGATAATCACTATACTCGTGTCGAAAAACCTTCTACGAATCTACGAAGAAGGGAAAAATGGTTTAAAAAAGAAAGAGGTAAGTACACGAACATCAGTCAAAAGAGTTCGGACCGAGTCAGCACGTAACCCAAAGAAAAAAAAATCGACACGAATAATCAACTAACAAAAAAAGAGCTCAATTCTTAGGTAGAGCGGAATAAGTAAAGTATACCTCTTTTATATATATTTATATATTTTCCATTTGTAAACGAGTTATTACGCGACCTAGGTTTCTACCATGAGTGGTGTCTTCAGGCCATTTTCAATTACTGATTTTACCGTTATTTTTTTTAAAAAACGCTCACGTAACGGTGGGGTTTTTTTTTTAACGCTCACGTGGCAGGGAATTTTTGAACGCGTAATTTTTAGAAATTACAAGAAATTATAACGTTTTCATTCATGGTTGTATGAACCTAAGAGGTATTTTTTAGTATGGTTACACTTAGTCATAATTTCCGTACTTTTATTCAATAGTTCGTTTTTGTTTGGGAATAGCAATTAGAGATTATGTCCTGCTATTTAACCCATAGCTGAAGGGAGAAGGGTATTTACGCGTAAGTGAATACAACGAATTCAACTGGAATTCGAACTCGGCTCTCCGATTTTTCGTTCTGAGCTGATATCTACTGCACCACAATTCTTAGTCAGTCAGTCTTTCGAGACATGACTGACTGAACTGAAGATTATCCCGCAATAGGTCGCCATTACTTTCTGCGGTAGAATGGGTCCCAGCCAAGTGTATAGAACCCAATCTGTTCTGTTATTTAATCTATAACTGGAGGGAAGAGACGGATTAATACCTTTATTAAAACAGTGAATTAAAAATTCGATTAGTGATAATGTTAGCTTAGTGATATTGATATTGGCTATATTTTTCATTACTAATAAAAGTTGGCTTGAAATTGATGATTGAGAAATTGAGTTGAACTGTGCAGTATTTTGACATTCACTAAACAGGATTTGAAAAGACTGAGCGGTAGTGAATCGACAAGAAACGAAAAACGAAGATCCTTTAAATACGAGGTTATGATAAAGAGATTTGCCAACCAGAGATCAACGTGTTTTTTTGTTTTTATTTTTTTCCCTTTTGAGAGGGTTTGTGAGAAGGAATCTGAGAGAGTGAAGGCGTAATTGGTTTTAGCAGCAGAGAGGTAAAACGTGTCCATGTTACTCACAAGGCGTGCGCAAGAAAAAATACAGTGATTTTTATTGACTGTTATAAAAGAAAAAAATCGACCCTGAACGTTGCTGGCTAAAAAGCCAGTCTGGTTAAATTGCTTTTCTTCTGTAATGTTGCGTTTCTTTTGCTTTACCATTATAGAGATGTTCGCAACCATCTTTTTTGCTTGTTATTTTGGCCTTCTCTTGGATGTTTCCATTATCTAAGTTAACAAACAGATATTTCTCTTCGCTAAATCGCAAACTCATGTTGAGATGCCCGATTCGGCGTAACGATAATGTATGACATTGTGAGATGAGGCATTGTTGCTATTTCTCAAATTGTTTTGATTAACATTTACATTTTTTTTGTTTTATCATTAATTTCAGTTGATGCATTCTTCCGCCTTCTTCATTGTAAAAATTCCAAAATTACACATTTTCAATTATTTCAGTAGTTTTAATTAATATCCACATATATACAGGCTTTATCACTGCACTTCAGTCGATGCATTCTTCAGCCTTCCTCATTTTTTGAAATTCTGAAATGCGACATTTTAATTATTTCAGAAGTAGTTTTAACATTCATATATTTTAGGCTTTATCACTGCACTTCAGTCGATACATACTTCAGCCTTCCTCATTGTCTGAAATTCCAAAATTAAACATCTTCATTATTCCAGAAGTAGTTTTGAGTGATATTCCCATATTTCTAAGTTTTATCACTACATTTCAGTCGATTCATTCTTTTGCCTTCTTCATTGTCTGAAATTCCGAAATTAAGCATCTTCATTATTCCAGAAGTAGTTTTTAGTGATATTCCCATATTTCTAGACTTTATCACTACATTTCAGTCGATTCATTCTTTTGCCTTCTTCATTGTCTGAAATTCCGAAATTAAGCATCTTCATTATTCCAGTCGTAGTTTTTAGTGATATTCCCATATTTCTAGGCTTTATCACTACATTTCAGTCGATTCATTCTTTTGGCTTCCTTATTGTCTGAAATTCCGAAATTAAGCATCTTCATTATTCCAGTCGTAGTTTTGAGTGATATTCCCATATATCTAAGTTTTATCACTACATTTCAGTCGATTCATTCTTTTGCCTTCCTTATTGTCTGAAATTCCGAAATTAAGCATCTTCATTATTCCAGTCGTAGTTTTGAGTGATATTCCCATATATCTAAGTTTTATCACTACATTTCAGTCGATTCATTCTTTTGCCTTCCTTATTGTCTGAAATTCCGAAATTAACCATCTTCATTATTCCAGAAGTAGTTTTGATTAATAATCCCATATTTCTAAGCTTCAGTCGATGCATTCTTCTGACTTCCTCATTTTCTGAAATTCTGAGATAAGTTATTGCTGTTATTACGGGAGTTGCTTCAGATAATACTAATTTTGTTAGTGGTTAACCTTACATTTTTACCCCATGAATTCTTGGTTTCCATTATCTAATAACCTAACATTATTTATCTTCTCTAATCCGAATCCATTTTTCCATCTTCTTCAGGCTTTTAGTTCATCCATTTAGTGACTGTGTTACTTCAGCTGATATTTCTGAATGTGTTACCAAAAAGTTTTAAAGGAAACATCATTTATTTATTAACTTTCGTACTTATTTCCTTTACAAGTTTATCTTCTATAATGTATCGAATTTTGATTCGGTGTTTTAATAAGTAATATTCGCCGATAAATATTTAATATATTCGATAATCTGTTTAGTCTAAAATTTAAGATTTAGCACCAACAATCGAGCATACATTTTCACAACGAACGATTAGTGCGACACGGAGATCCGAAGGCGAATTGGCATGGCAAAGGACGCGTTCCAGAAGATGAGCAAAATACTAACACACGGGAAGATCTCAATAGAAACGAAGAAAAGACTGCTAGACTGCTACGTGATGTCAGTTCTTCAATACGGCTGTGAATGCTGGACAATATCATCGAAAATGAGGACAAAACTAGAAGCGGCCGAAATGTGGTTCTACAGAAGGATGCTACGGATATCGTGGACTGAGCATACAAGCAACGACGAAGTGTTAGAAAGAATGGCAACAGAAAGGAAATTGATGCTGAGCATCAGGAAGAGACAACTGAAGTTCCTGGGACATGCAATGAGGAAGGAGAGCCTGGAGAACCTGATACTGACTGGACAGATAGAAGGAAGGAGAGACAGAGGAAGGCAGCGGATAACATATTTGCAGGGTCTGATCAGGTGGATGACGGAACGGGGTTTGCCAGGAGCAACAGGAGCAAATATACTAAGAGCCACAAGGGAGAGGGAGACGTGGAGATCCATGATCGCCTACGTCCTGAAGGGACAGGGCACATAGAAGAAGAAGAAGAAGAAGAAGAAGAAGAAGAAGAAGAAGAGTTAAATCTTACGGTTTAACAGAAATTGATGTGTCACTTTGCAGCCAACAATGAACAGGGAACTTACAAAGAATAGAGGTCCTACCAGGATTTATTATTGATGGAAACAATTTTAGCAGTATATGATATGAAAATGACACTGTTGGGTGTAGGTATAGTATGTGGCCTACCTCTTTGATTCTAGTATATTATGTGGCTTACCCGGTTTGAATGTGTCCTACCTCAGTAAGAGTATATTTATAAATATAAGTATTTGGCTATCCATTGAAACTAATTATTTTCCCTAAACCTTACCAGACAGTTATATTACTTCCTCATATGCGTTTTAATTTAGTCCATATACTATACCAGTGACAGAATTTTCGTAGACTAAGCCACATGCTATACTGGCACCCACTAATGATAACACCGAAAAAAAATATATACATCTATCTAATCTAAACTTATTTATAAATGGAACTTTGTCTGCGTGTATGTGTCTGTGTGTGTGTCCGTTACTTATAGACTCCAATACGGTTGAACCAGTTTTCTTGAAAGTTTACACAGTTGTACTATAGGCGTCTGCGAGTGTTCTTAGCTAGGTCTTGTGTCGAGGTATCCCCGATAAATATCGAAAATCGATAATCGAAAAAATCGGGTTATAGAAGGAGTGGTTCGATTTTAATCAAAATTGATACACTCATAGACAAAGATTTAAGAAACGATATTCAGAAATTTCAAGGTTGCAGTTCTTACAATATTGCAGAAAATCGATAATATATATATATATATATATATATATATATATATATATATATATATATATATATATATATAAGGCAAGATGTTTGTGTGTGTGTCTGTTTATCTGCCTGTATGTCTGTATTTTTTCAGACATTTTATTTTAGTTTTTGCTTCGGGTTGACTCTAAGTAGGTATAATTGTAGTTCTTAGTCTCAGCCATGATACCATTTACTCAGAGAACTTATTTAGTCTTCAAAATTAAGTTTACGACGAAAACATTATTTGATATCGATACGAGGAAATCAAAATTTGACTTACATCCATTCATTTTTCTTTCAGTCTACGGTTTCGCTTTAACTGGAAACAACTATTGCTTTTTAGTCTTTCGTGCCAACGTCCAAAGAGTCTGAGCTCCAGGACCATGGATTAGTTTTAAAACTTTCATTACACCCGAGCAACGCCGGGCTATACTGCTTGTCAATTATAAGATGACCGAATGTATTATTGCCAAGAAGATAAACAGTTCAGGATGGGAAGTACAAATTTGAGATGTAAAAACAAGAAAGTACAAAAATCAAAATACCTGGGAAATGTTTTAATAGACGATGAAAAAATGTGACACAGAAACTCGACTGCATATTGGCATAACTAAAAATATCTTAAGTCATTTGTTCACCACTACTGTAGCCTGGTATTGAATTCACAACTCTTTGGGTCAAGTTACAGGTATTAACCAACGTCTATATTTGCTAAACTTGAAGAGTTAAGCTAAAAGGAGATAACTACATGGCTACCAGAAGCAGCATCGCACATGGAATGAGAATGATATACCCCAGTGATCAAAATAAAGTGTTCGGTTCGAAATTCCTAGCATCTGAAGAAGGCCGGAACGTACAATGGCCGAAACGTCATCAACATAACAATAAAGATGAGGACAGTAGTCAGAACAATGTAAATAATGTTTCTAACAATAATTACCAACTTTAATTGTTTTATTCTCATAGCTCGTAGCAGACGAAGCCTGTCATATTCCAATAACTGTTTGCCAAGACTTTAGACAGGTGATACTTTGATTTAAACTTTGTTATAAGTTTTCATTTAGATTATCAGATTCGCTCAACAAGGTTATTATAACCGCGGATTCGATCAAAACACGAATCACAATTGTTCAAATAGAGTTAAGAACAAATATTACAAAATGAAACATGAATTTTCCACGCGAGAGATAACAAGTATTGTTCTTAAAACAACGCTCTACGTTGAAGACTCTAAGGCACGAACGGATTTTACCACGAATTTCGACATTTATACAGATGAATGAAATGATGTGTAGGCTAACGTCTATATCTGCTAGACTTGGAGAGTTAAGCTAAAAGGAGATAACTACATGGCTACCAGAAGTTGCATCGCACAGGAAATGAGAATGATATATCCCTAGCCCTTACCTAGGTAGAGAAGTGACGGCTTCAAACATTTCTGAAAGGTATTTTTACGAAAGTGAATGCAACAAACTCGACCAGACTTCTTCAGATGCTAAGAATTTCGAACCGAACACTTTATTTTGATCACTGGGGTATCTCATTCTCATTCCATGTGCAATGCTACTTCTGGTAGCCATGTAGTTATCTCCTTTTAGCTTAACTCTACTGCTTGAAAAAAAAAGTTAATCAAAATTAATTGTTCGTTGTGAAAATGTATGCTCGATTGTTGCTGCTGAATCTTAAATTTAGACTAAACAGATTATCGAATATATTAAATATATGTCATATTCACACCATTTTACAGCTTTTAAACCCGGCTTCAGCACTCGTTATTTGAACATTGTTTTCCTAGCCTTTCTTTTGAGACTTGTTTGCACTGTTCGTCTTGTCTATGAAAATTCAGAATTGGAACGTCTTTTTTTTTTTTTTAAAAAAGACGTTCCAATTCTGAATTTTTTATGTCCTCTCTTATTAAATATGTGCCGAAAAATTTACTAAAACTTTACGAATAACTTGTTGATATTATTTCAGAGATTTTTAAACTCCAAGTGAGTACGTTGTTTTTTCTTGTCTAAAACGTTTCTAATGCAAATAGTAGCTCAGAATAAGAAATCGGTGAGCCAGGTTCGAATTCTGGTCGAGTTTGTTGCATTCACTTTCGTAAAAATACCTTTCAGAAATGTTTTGAAGCCGTCACTTCTCTACCTAAGTAAGCAGAGAATACTAGGTTTTCTAGTCGTTGTTGAGAGCCATTATAGAAGAAAGATAACTGAATTCAAAACGGTATTTGAACATTGTGGGACACATACTTGACCTGTAACTGAGGCCCACTCGGTGTATTTTAAGCATAAACCACGTATTTGTTGTGTAGGTATGGCAGAAACATAAATGGGGCTAGACCAAATGACATTACTCGTAAAGGAGCAACCATGTTGAAGATGAGAAATCACACTGATATGCAGGATGTCTTCAATAAGAAACAGCTTTGATAATGATAATACAGTTTTTCACTCTGTCACTTTTCATATCTCTCTCTAATTATTTTTTAATTTTTTAAAATCATTTCACCCCTAGCAAGGGGTATGAGAATAAAACGATTAAAGTTGATGATTATTGTTAGAAACATTATTTACATTGTTCGGACTATTGTCATCATCTTTATGACTATGTTTACGACATTTCGGCTATTGTATGTCCCAGCCTTCTTCAGGTGATAGGAATTTCGAAACTAACCCTTTATTTTGATCACTGTGGTATATCATTCTCATTGTATGAGCGATACTATTACATGTAGCCATGTGGTTATCTCCCTTTAACTTAAGGGTCCCCGCCACTAGTGCGCAGAGAGTTACAATGAGAAAAAAGTTTGAGTACAGTAGGTATTGAAGAAAGGATAAAAAATGAATGGGATTCTATAGAGTGTACACAGATAATTTTACTATTTCCTCTAATTTTTCTTCCTACAAAGAACATGATTTGGTTGATACAGTGTTTGCACTTATTTTATTTTTACATCTGGTGTCAAAATCCCGCTGAAACCTTTATAGATATCGACAGTAGAACAATCATTTTGTTCACTAGATATACTGAGGTGGTTTTCTTAACACAAACGATAAATAGTAATATTTTCTACTTGCTTTCTTGACTTAATTACGGGGGGATTGATAACTACGTTTTTCCCGCAGTCGTGATCAAACATTCTGAATTTCAACATTTCTCCCTGTACTAGAGCCATTCAATGTTCCTCCCACTTACCTTTAAGAGGTTGGTATCATTCCATCTCATGCAGTTGTGACAAACTCATACACGAGTGTGTCAGCTTTTTTGAGGACAAGTCCTTACCTTCTCTTGTAACTTATTTTTATTACCTTCTCTTTTCAGATAAATAATGTCTGGTATTAACTCAGAATATGAAAAGGCACGATGTAATCGTTGCCTTAACATTGCAACATAGTGATGCAGAGATAACCTGCTTCCTGAAAATTGCCAGACCTTTCATTACCAAAGTTCAAAAAGAGTTGGAAGCTTTTGTCGGGGATCCAATAACTGCAGCTAAACACAAAACATATGTTAAGCGTCTTAATACCATCAGCGCACATGACCTTACACAAAAAGCTCAGCAAATAATTAATAAAATTTCTGGAAAGTCAATCAGAGCAATTGAAAAAGATTTCAAGTAGCTAGAGAATCAGAAGAATGTGAATGAGGAGATCTGATACGAGTCATGCGGAGAGGCCAGTTTATGTCGGAAGAGACAAACGAGAATCATTTAAACCATGCTTTTCTTCTTTTATGTTTTGTTTCTCTTCAGGATGTAGGTGATCATGGCTCTCCACATCTTCCTGTCCTTTTTAGCTTTTAATAATATTTTCTCTTGGTATTTCTCCTAAATCCTAATCTGACATATATTTGCTTAAGCCCATCAAGTATGTTAAGTGCTGTTTCTATGTTAGCACTCGTCAAATTGTTAGAAAGTGATCGACAAGGTAGTCGACTGAAGTGGCTAAAACAGGAGAATATGCTTGGTGTGCCAGGACTTCCCAAATCTTTAATTCCATGTTTGGTTCTCTTAGCAACATTGGGCGAGCAATGTCATGTGGAATAATCACACCAGACCGCCGGTCAGGTCTTATCAGCTGAACTGCCTCTTTGAACCTGTTCATGTGTTCAATACACAGCCTTGCGTTGACCGTTTGGTTGTTTTGAAGCATTTCCTATTATTCTGTCAGTAATCAAGTCATCTCTGTACACAACACAAACAGGCAGCTTTGTGACTTTGATTAAAAGCAGAGATGTCAAACATGCTCATTCCTGTCGACTTGACAGTCCATCTCAAAGGGGTGTGTAATCGGAAAACAAATGTCAATTACTTTAATCAACATTTTCACAGAATAACCAGAGTCTATAAGAATCAAATAATGTAGCAAAAGATTATTCTTTGAAATCATTCGCAGAACATCTGAAATCATGAACGAATATATGTAACCACCTAATTGAAGTGTTCATCCGAGGGAAAGCTTACAATAGTCAGTGCTGGGACAAAATCAGCCTTGTATTTGCATATAAGATGCAAAGAGATCTTTTTTACATCTTTTATGCCGCCAAATATTAAAATCCTTCGATTAATAAGGTTTCTTCGAACCTAATCAAAACAAAAACTGTCTGTTTCAGCATTTTCATTTGTTCAATATACAACTTTGCATTAATCGTTTTTTGTCGGTAATCAAGTCATTTCCCTATACAGCACAAACGTCGCTCAAGTAACTTTGGCAGCTTTGCGATCTTGATTAAAAGCAAAAAAGAAGATGGTAAACACGCTCATTCTTGTCTACTTGACATTCCATCTCTAAAGGGTATCTAATCTGAAACGAAATTTTGATAACGTTAGATAACAGTTTCACAGGATGACCAGAGTTAATTATTATTTTTATGTGCCGTGTTCCTTTCAGGACGTAGACAATCGTGGACCTCCACTTACCCCTATCCACTGTTGCTCTTAACACTTTTCTCTTGGTATACCTCTCAAACCCTGCCTCGCCATCCACTTGTTCAAGCCCATCAAGTATGTCTCGCGTTGCTTTCCTCTGTTTCTTTTTCTTTTTATCTGTCCCATGAGTATCAGATTCTCCATGCCCCTCTTCCTCGCTACGTGACCGAGAAACTTCAGCTTCCTGATGTTAAGTATAAGTTTTCTTTTCGTTTACATTCTCTCCAAAATCTCATCGTTTTTCACATGTTCAGGTCATGGTATTCTCAGCATCATTCTGTAGAACCACATTTCTGTTGCTTCGATTCTTTCCATCATCAACATTCGCTGCCATAGAGGAGGACAAACATCACATAACAGTGCAGTACTCTTTTCTTTGTTTCTAACGAAATTCTCCTCTCTCCCAATACTCTACTCAGTTTTTGAAATGCATTCTTAGCCATATTCTTTAAGCTGCCTGCATTTGTTTCTTATTTCCTTGTATAGTTTCCTGTATTCCATTCCATGTATTTGCACTGTTTTCTGTCTTCTTTGCATCATGTCGAAAATCTAATTTATGATCCACTCATTTTTCCTTCTACAGTCATTTTCATTGAGGTGATGTCGTTTGCTGATGTCATTAAAGCTTCTCTTAGTGTGTCCCATTTCGAATTTTCATTTCCAATTTGTTCTTCATATCTTTTTTTCACACTATCTGTATATTTTCCTGCAGGTTTGGGTCCTTCAAGAGTCTGTATTGCAATTTTCCGCAGTTTTGTTTTTTCTCCGATGAGAAAAAATTGGTTAAATCTTCTTTTTCAGTTGTATTTAATGAAAGATGTTTGAAAGAATGGTTAGTCGACACTAAAATTCATTTTTTAGGGACCTTAACAAGAATATTTAAATAAAATAGAGGTCAGCATATGTAACTGCATTTACATATGTGGGAGTGCGGTCATACGTGTATGTAGATACAAGCAAGTATAGGAGATAGTGCTGATATGTAGGGTTATATGGAGCTTGTAAGTGGGCGTATAATGAATTTATGGTCGCTAACCAAGGACAGTGAACTCTCTCTAACCAGTCTAGAGATACCCAATTGAGATAAGGCTAAGACCTTTGCTTTTAAAGATGATATTTGTTTTCTATTTCTGGATGGAACGAAAGTAATATGGTTTTATGAAATGGGCTAATTTAGCTCATAAAATAAATTAATAATAATCTACTTATCCATAACCAGTCTAAAAGATGTGCTGAGTTTTCTCTTTAAAAATGATTATATTACTTTAGATAACATCCACCAAGCCCACTATATAAATACGACAGTTAACATTTTATATCATATAGGTCTAGTTGGACTATCCCAATCATTCGCATACTCCACATCCTCTCCCACACACGCACACACACACACACACACACACACACACATACATTCATACTTATACACACACACACATATATATATACATATATATAGCTGTATATATATATATATATATGCATATATATATACGTACATACATACATATACACGCATACAAATACATAAAACCAGGCAATAATAAAATATAGAAACAATGTGGGATTGATGCTTTGAAAACCACAATTCTTAAATATTAGTTTAACAATTCGTGCTATAATAGAAATGTGTTAAAAATTAACCAGATGATGTGTGCAAGAATAAGGTTTATCGAATATTGGCATGATAATTGATGTTAGATAGAATACCTCAGAACTATATAACTTGAAGGTCAATATTAGATTGAACACTTGGCAAGTATCAATATATGTTGAATGAGATACCCAGCAAGAATTAACTAGAATGTCTGAGTTGATTAAAATTATCCATCAAATAAAGGCAAATAACAAGTGACAGCAGTTAAGAAGGGTTATACATAAATTCTCGATATTACAACACAGATTTTAATGTAAATACTGAACTATGTTTACAATGAACAGTGAGCTCATTTCTCTGGTTTAACAGTTTAAGCTTGTCCCTAAATTTGAAAATTTCTAATTTTTTATTGAGACAATGATAGAAAGGTGCACACAGAGAGTTACAAGTTCGAGTCTTTGTAAGAATATTCCATTTAACAGTAGTTATTTTGTCTTTTTCTTTAAAAACCAAAAGTACTTGGATAATGGAGTGCTGTATTTATAGGAACTATTGTTGAAAGTGTGTGTTTTGAACGAGTTTTTAGTAGAACGACATGGCACTGTAAGAACGCCAATATTATGCAACCGTTGATGAATGCAGCCGTTCTCGGTGCCACGCAAGATTTAGGGCTCTAAACTACCAGTCAGAAGCAGCAACCAGAAAACTGCCAATCTGGTATCCTCACAATGAAGAAACATTGCCACCGACCACACACATCACAAAATTTGCGAAAGCATCAATACTGATATCTGAGGAAAAGAAGAGAGCCGGGAACAACTTCCTGAACAGGGATCAAAGGATGAGCCTCTATTCTTGTTCAATAGAAGTGGGAGGAATGTGAACCTGATGATAGTAGAGTCTATCTACTCAAATAAAAAAACAGATTTATTGGAGTGGATAGACTAATCTATCGCCCGGTTCGCACTCCACCCACGTCTATTGAACAGGTGAAGAGGCTCATCCCTTGTTTCCTGTTTAGGATGCAGTTTCCGGTTTTCTCTTTTCCAGTCTTTTCACTACTATGAAGCCCCCTGCACATCAGTGGCATTACCGCCTTGCTCGAGGTGATATGATTAAAAAAAAAAAGATTTACTAACTTTAAGTAAAACTTCGAATGCAAAAGAAATTTCTAACAAGTTAAAAAAACATGTGACGGCAAGTGTTCAATTATGGATAACAAAGACATGAAAGCAGATTTTAAAAAATAATAATTAAATAAATAAATAATTAAAAATACATGAAAATGACTTACATTTAAAGAATTCAAGCAAAAATAAAATCTAGCGCTAATTCAGACTGGAAACGAATGAAACAGTAGGATGAGAGAGGGAAGCCACATCCCATAGGTGAGAAAGTGGTTGGAGTCGAGCTGCCAGGTCGGGACTGATCATATTACAGATTCTCCTTTGGAGCCTGTCGAGAACTGAGATGAATATCAGGTTTGCCCAACCAAATATGACAACAGTAAGGCGGAGAAGCTGGCCGAAATAGCATTCCTTAAAGAAATGCAGGCAAATGCGGTGAAGCAAGCCCAGTTCGCCAATATGTACATAAAAGCGCTCAAAGAGGAGCATATTTGCCATGATGTACTAACGAAGGTCCCCTGAATTTATTGGCTGTGATAGCCCTAGCAAAAGATAGCCTTTCAGTTTGGTAGAGGGCCAGGGCAAAGTTCAAGTCAAAAAGATGGTTTTTGACAATCTTTGGTAGAGAGTGAAAGGTTTAGAGGAAAATATTCTGGAAGAATGTATAGGTTTTATGAACCTACACTGGGTAGATACGGCTTGGTTTGCTGGACCTGTAGCCATGAAGGCCACTGGATGATGAAATCTCTAATAAAGCATGTATGGCCCCCTGACTTCAATGATTATAAGTGCACCGGGTGTGGCAAAAAAGGGCACAGAGATAGATGGTGTGGGCTTGACAGGAATACCCCATCATCTCTAATCAAAAAGGAACCTGAATAAAGTGGAGAAGTAAAAAGGGTTAATCTAGTAGTAAGAGGGGGGTAGCTCACATCAGAATGACTGGAATGAGGTGCTGGGCATGAGGGTTATTTTGCAGTTAAATGCCCATGAGGAGGTGCTGGTATTGTGAAACAACTGGTCACTTGAAGAGAAGTTGTCTTCAGCAATGGAGGATGAGCAATATGAGTAGGGTTTGCTTTCGGTCACCTAGATGGAAGAGGCCAAAGTTGGACCCTCCCATGTGGATGACCATGAAGATGTGCTACTGCCTGTGCCCATGGCCGGTTGATGGGAGAGCCAAGGTACTAGGAAACAAAAGAAGACAGTTAGGGTGTCTCATGTAGAAGTACAAGGAGAATTGCTTCATTGTGAGATGTAAGTGGGAGTATCAGTGGTAAGAACAGTAATAGAGACTGGGTCACTGGTCTCAATGCTGAATTAGGAAGATTATGAGCACTTGAGATATAAGGGTAACTTGAAGAAGGCAGACATTGAAATTACTCAGGCAGCAGGAACCATGATGAAGATAAACAGGATGGTGAACCTCCTGGTGGAAGTAGAGGGGACAAGCAGCACCCAGAGGATTTATGTAGCTTCAGGTTTGTGTGAAGAAGCGATTTTAGGACAAGATTGGCTTCATCGTCATGAAGCCGGAATAGACTTTAATCCCCCTGCCATGGTTGTAAAAGATAGAAGAGTGCCATTAGTATTGGCAAAAGGCAATCCAATACCATGTGAGGGGTTAGAGCTATAAAGGTAAATTAGGTAAGAATGGATGGATGGAAACCCAATAATAAAATGGAGACAGACAAGGACTCCGTAGAAAGTGAGACGAGTGGATGGAGGAAAACGAAATACCTCTCCCTCTGCTCCAAGAACTACTGAGAGAAGAGAATAAGTCAGAAGTTGAACCAGAATTGACCCCTAAGGAGAGGTTAGAAGGGGCAGACAACAGAGAAGAGAATAGGTCAGAGGTCAAACCTGAAGTACCTTTGAAACAAAGACTAAGAAGGGCAAAGAAGCCCAAATCTTAATAAGCTAGTGAAAACTGAGGTGGATCAGTTCAGTGTTGGTGCAAAACAACACCAAGCAATTCATTATCTAACCATTAATTTCCAAAAGGAGCTGGTTGTTAGAGACTAGGAGGTGTAGCTAGCAGGTCACGGAGGGTGGAAAAAATTACTTGTCGATTCCGTTTTTGGGCAACATACTGGCCAGGTGCATGTCCAACAATATCATTGATAATGACATTTGACCTTTTGGGCAGGAGTTCCATGCACCTGTCTAAAATTCAACTAACCTAATAGAAGATGGGAATAGAAACTAAGAAATTGTAAGTGTGAATGAAAGGGATGTAAATACATAAAGCAATAAAAACTAAGATATCTTGTTGCCTTGCAGGGATGGTTGACACAAGAAGATTGATGCTACTATCAATGATAGTGATTATGATAAAGATAACAGAAGTCTGAAAATACAGCCAAAATACGATTTTCAAGAAAATGAGCAAAGTAGTAATAACATGATCAAAGTGGCTGGTCCTCTTTGTGATCGATCTAAACCCATATGAGGTATTGCTAAGCAAATTGGAAAATGAAATAAAAGGATTAGGCCCTGTCAGGTCAAAAGTGGCCAAGAACTACCCTACAGAAAAAGGATACCTTAATCCGTTGTACACTTTAGAGTGGAACATAACTATGATGGAAGACCAATGTAAGGAGATGAGAAATGACCTAAAAGGAATTGAATTATTACAATCTAGAAGGAAATAAGCAATAGTCCCCATTGTAGTGAAATCATTGAATGTTTTATTTGGGACCATGACGGAAGATGAGGTTAGAATCTGTCATGGGTTCTTACATGTAACTCCAGAATGAACACGTCCTAACACTATATATACTAGGCCTCACAAGAAAGAGAGAGAGAGAGAGAGAGAGACTCGCGTTGGTAGTAGTTGACTTCAAACCAGACTGATAGTCATACTAACACCTTCCATGTTTTATATTGTTTTTTCTTGTTAATATATATTTGTTATTTCTACTCTTGTGGCCATGTTGTTCTTTTCGAACCTTAACCTGGTCCATAACAGAGTCATAAAATGAAGACTGGGAGAGTTGGAGGAAAGTTAAAGAGTCCTGAACATTTCATTCAAGCATAAAACACACTGAGATCAACACCTAGTGGCAACAGTGTGTTTTATGTGACTCAGTGTTGACCTCAGTATCCACTTTTATATTTCATATTTATAGATGTGTACTTTTGTTAAGTTTTGGGCAAACATTCATGACTGCAAAAATGCTGTATCAAAAAGAAAACTTTTCTTTTGACACTGCTATTATTTTTTACTACCTTCACTCTCTTGTCAATGTTTATTTACAAGATTATAAAAATATGTGTACCAAGTACAATGGGATATTTATTTTATATAGATTTATTACTTACCATTTTTTTAAAATAATAAATGTAAAAAGAAATCTTTTTATTCAATTTTTGTTTAAAATACCAAAATATGGAAACCATGTACAAAGCAGTATGTTATTATTTGCCATTTTATAAATAACTTTGAAATCAAATTTTTTCTTTATAATTTTATAAAAATATCAATAAATTCTTACATGAAAGGAATGCTAAAAAAATGAATTATACTTATGCTTCATTATCTGTTTATTTAAATTTTCATGTTTGACAAACATTTTCATAAATATGTGAACAGAAAAATTATTTTGATATTTATTTCTTTATAAAGCGATAAATGTTAAAAATTGCATTATATTAGTTGGTTTGCATTTTTAGGGTTTGAATTTTTAGAATGTTCTAAATACAAAATTATTCATGTAATGAACAATTTAAAGAATAAAGAGTGTTTTGTTTTAATTTCTCAAAAAGTCATTGTTAGCATCTGGTTGCATCCACATACTGGGATCATCATCCTCTCTCCTGATTACCTTTCTCCCCTCTGGTGGTGGTCATAGAAATGGCTGTGAATGGCCAATGTACTCCTGAAGATTTGTGAGTAGGAGTCCCATAGAAGTGTGGGTGGTGGACAAGGCTGGGCGAGTAGGGCCCTCCCTACAGCAACTTCACAGATCCTCTTCATGTTGACGGTTGGATTCAAAAGTCTTGGTTTCACTTCACCAGGAAGTCTGACTATCAAAGAACAAAGAAAATGTATAAATTTATATTCATTTGTTTGAGTTTTATTAAAGTTTGAATGATTGTTTTAAAATTATAAATATTGCTGAGTTAAAATAGTTATAACAATAGTATGTCATAGGAAAAACTTAATGAAAAATAATTAAATTTTCTTTGTGAGTTGCATTTAATGAAAAATGTTTGAAAGAATGGTTGCTGCCTAAATATATATATATATATATATATATATATATATATATGCACATATATATGCATATATGCATGCATATATATATATATATATTGAGGAGATTGAGGTAGCAAAGTCATAATTTCCTCTTTTTTTGGGGTTTGAGGTAATTTTGATATAATTTAAATAAGTTTTTAGAACTTGTTCTTGTTGAAATATCAATTTCTTTCTAATAAAACTGTTGGTATAGCAAGTTTTTGCAAAATCAAATTATATTTTTTTTTTTAGTTTAAAAAATATAAAATATCTCATTTTAATACACAGTCTTATTGTGAGCATGAAAATTAAAGAATGCTGAAGTTTATATTATATATATATATTAGTCATCCGCAGACAGATCTGTTTTGCTGTACCACAGCTCATCAGTACAGGTTGACATCTAATTGCTTCTAACCAGGATTGAAACCTGACTGAACTGACATCAGTTGGCGATTCTTCTTCTGAGCTTTGGGCACTCAGTAGAGGAAGGGAGACTTTAGCATTTTGTATACAATTTAACACATGCCAGTAGCCAAGAGTGTTCATATTCATTATTGAATGAATGATGCATGGAAGCATGAGTAGCTACTGTTTTTTCAAAGTCTACCATTCCTCCATATATATATATATATATATATATATATATATATATATATATATATATATATTCTTTGCAAATAAGGGTTTTCATTTATAATCTTAATGAATGTAGGAACTTAAGAAATATTTCATGAATACAAGCACTTTCAGTTAATCAATTAGAAATTTTCAGTCTTTATATCGTGTATATGAGGATATATCTAAGTATATTTGTATTATTTGTATCATTCAGACTTTTATCCTCATCATTATTGTCATATTCATGACATTTTGACCATTGTACACTCCACAACTTTCATCAAGTGACTGAAATTTAGAACCAAACCCTTTATTTTGATCACAGGGGTAGATTTTTCTTATTTCATGAGTCATGCCACTTCTGGGTGTCTTAGTTATATATATATAATATAATGGCCAAAATGTTGTGAATATGACAATAAAAATGAGGACAACAGTTTGAACAATGTAAATAATGTAAATATTTCATTTCAGAAATATAAACAGATATATTTGTATTAAACTTCTTTTTAAATAAAGTTTGATTTTATAAGATTTAAAGATAATTCTTATTGTGCCAGGCAGAGCAAAACTATTGATTTTGATGCTTTCAAAAAGGAGAAACTTGCTGAGAAAAGGCTGTGAGTCGTCATGGAAGATATTTTACTGATATGAATCAAACAAAAATAAACGACATAGCCATTGAAAATACCAAGTTTCCATGGTGACTGCTGCACATATAATAGAAGGCATTGCGTAGATAAGACACTGGTATAAATGAGTTGATTATTCTTAGGCAGACTGATGTGGTTCTTCTTTGCTCAGATAAACAATAGAAATTGGTAAATGGGAAGGAACATCCATCCATGTGACAACTGAAGTTACCATGACAATGTTTAGCCTCTAATAAGCATTTAACCCTTTCTGTACTTTTCAAAGAAAATTGGTATATTTTCTAGAATTTTCAAATCAGAATAGAAACTATATGTGTGTGTTTGTGTATCTGATAACTGCTTAAGGCATTATTATGCCAGTCAGTATTCAGTGTTGATTTTTATGTCTGGATTGTTTAGATCTACAATATTCTATCCCTGAGATTGCGCATTATTTCCTAATAATTTTCTCTTAATTTTCACATTTTAATTAATGCTAAGCAATTTGTCAACCATTATATTTGAAGCAAGAAGAAAATTTATGATAATGTTTAGCAACACAGTTTTGCAGTTATTTTTCGTTACCACAACTCACACCCATGAAGATAATCTCAGAAGGAGATTGAAAGTACTTGGAAACATAGAGAAATGAATAATAAAATCATCTGTCAATATTACAGATCATGTGTTATATCTTTCCATTATAATATGCAAAAGATTATCCGTGAGTATGAATGGATTTTATTAAAAATAAGCAGGCACAATGTTTGCAATTTATTTAATCTGACATACATATATATATATATATATATATATATATATATATATACTTATGCTCTCATACCTCAATTGAGCACCCTGAAGGAGAGTGGATTTTATAAACAGTAGCCACTTACTGCTTTATGCAACATTCTTCACCAATAAAATGAATGCTCTTGGCTACTAGCTTTTGTTTACTTTCTGTAAATCGTATGCTAAAAAATCTGCTTTTCTCTGTTGTATGCTGATAGTTTAGGGGTAGAATCTTTGACTGATTCCAAAATGGTAACATTTCAGTCCCAGCTTAAACTAATCGGTTGTTTAGCCACACTGATGAGCTGTGATACAACAAAACAGACTTATAAGCAGATGACTATTTATGCTCTCATCTGTCAATTCAGCACTTTGAAGGAGAGTAGATTTTATAAAGAGTAGCCACTTACTATTTTATGCAAAATTCTTCAGCAATGAATTGAACTCTCTCAGTTATTGGTGTTTGTTTATATTCTGTAAATAATATACTAAAAAATCTGCCTTTCTCTGTTGGGTGTTGATAGCTTAGGGGTAGAATCAACTAATGCCAAATCAATCAAGTTTCAATCCCTGTCTGAAGCAACTGGTGGTCTAGCCACACTGACATTAATGAAGATTAACTTTGAAATGGGAGGAGACAATCCAGGATGACTTTTAATAGCTACAAAAGTTATCTGACAAAATAGTGAAATCAATAAATAATGACATATTTAAAACTTATTTATCTGTAAATTTATTCATTTTTGACAAATTCATCAATGACTTTATTACAGAATGTTGTACCTTGATCTTCTTCCAAAGGAAAAAGCAGCTAATTTCATTTGTTTTCTTTTTCTATTCTTGATTGCTTAAAATTAACTCTTAAACTTTCTTTTACTTTGTTCATCCAGTTCCTTTATGCCTCTTCCTAGAAGGGGTGATGGAAGCAGAGACCTTCTCTCTTAACTTTTCTCTACTAAACAAATGCTAGTTCACAATTTATCCTAAGAAATAACGAAATGACAGGTTTAAAACATATCATGAGGAAAGTAGTAGAGGAAGATAATAAAAATTATCAATAATTCATTTTCATTGAACAAAAATTAATTATACTGAAATGAATCTAAGGTATGTATTGCATTACACAAACCCTTTGACACTAATATATAGCAGTGACAACATAATATTATTTAGTATATATGTCAATGATAATATATATTATTAAGTGTACACACACATACATACATATATATATATATATATATATATGGGAGATCAGTGAATTATGCTAGCCAACTTCAATATCTAAATGCTCTACATGTTAAACCTTCATTTCTCCCCAAACATATATTAAGCACTTTCTAATGCAACAGTTTACTGGTCAAATTTAAATCTAATTTAAAACTTACTTATAACTGTTTAGTATATATATATATATATATATATATATACTACTAATAATAAAAGTCATAAATACAAAAGCATTATATATATATATATACTTTAAATACAGTAGCTACTCACTGCTATTTATGCATCTTTCTTCAGCAATGAACTGAACACTCTTGGCTACTGGCATTTGTTTACATTATGTACATAATACTAAAATCTGTCTTTCTCCACTGTGCACCAATAGCTTAGAGGTAGAATCTCTGACTGATTTCAAATCAATCAGGTGTCTATCCTGGCTGGAAACTATTGGATGTCTAGCTGTACTAATGAGCTGCGATACAGCAAAACAGGACTGTATACAGATGACTGTGCTCAACCATCCGGGGAAATGGAAGATTTTAAAAACAGTAGCTACTCACCACTATTTACGCATTGTTCTTCAGCTATTAATTGAAAACTCTTGACTACTGGCATTTTTTAAAAATTGTGTATATAACATACTAAAATCTGCCTTTCTTCCCCATGTGCTAATAGCTTACAGATAGATTCTTCAACTGATGTCAAATCGGTCAGGTTTCAATCCCAGCTGGAAGCAATCAGATATCTATCTGTACTGATGAGCTGTGCTACAGCAAAACAGGACTGTATGTGGATGACTTTTTATGTTCTCATCCATCGACTGAGTACTCTAGGGAAATAATAGATTTTGAAAACAGCAGCTATTCACTGCTCTTTACACATCGTTCTTGAAAAATAGATTTGTACCTATTTAGATATGTTAAGTATCAGAGATATAAAGTGTATAGTAAAGTAAGAGACAGGCAATACTACTAAACACATGTCATAGAACAACACAATACAAGTTCAATGTTCTTTAAGAATCTTGTGAAGCAATATTTATTCTCAATACTGCAGCCTCTTTACCACAGATGCAATGTTCATGGCAAGTGTTCAGATGTACTCCATTTTACTGTCCAACAGATTTAGACTTTTACAGCTAGGATTAGCCATGACACTTCCATAGAGAAATGTAAGGAGAAAATTCCACTCAAGCAGCCTTTTCCCAAGAACTGCCAAATTTATGGAACAGATGGGTGCTTCCCTGAATAGTTTAATCTTAATCACTTTAAGTTAAGGAATAACCATTATTTACCTCCCTTCCTATCACCTCCTCTTTCATTCATATCAAGCACATTAATCATTACCATTTTAAGTGACTCTTGTGCCCTTTAATGAGTGAATTGTATTAAAAAAAAACACATCTTCCTTGAGTGACTCTTGTATTGGATAGATTTTAGTATTAAAAAGGCTGTTTGTTGGAATCTGTACAATGTAATGATTTTTCTCTCTCATTTTGTAAAGCATTGACATAATGGGTCATGTGAAAAACAGATTTAAAGCTGAAAATTATTCATTTATGCTTAACAAAAACCTTGATAAAAGATAATTCTAGCTAATTTATGGAAAGGAAATATTTGACAATTTGATGAAACTGGCTAGAAAATGCTTGAAGATATTCTTTTATTTCAGAAAGCAATCACAAGTCTTGATAAGGATCATAATTGTTAAGCCCTTGTCCTGCCTGCAGCATAAAGTCATCTAAAGTAATTTAGCACAATCTATGCATCAATCTCAGTTGATTGTGCAAGACATTAAGTTTAAAATTAAGCCTTTCTAATTAATCTATTAACACAGCTTTGATGTTAGGCTTTGATGTCAACCTTCAAAATACTAAAATGCTTTTGCACAGATGTCATTTGTTGAAGACATTTATTAGGATTATAATTAGGAATTTTTATTGTTTTCCTTTCTTGATTGTACTTTTGATATAAAAATTTCCAGTGAATTAATCCTATCATTTCCTTGTTTATCAAAGTTTGAAGATTATAACATGGCTAGCAATTCAAAACTTTGATTTCATACATGAAGCATCATTTTATTAATTCTGCTTTCCACCATTCCTGAATTTACATAACCAAAGCTAAAAAC
Source organism: Ascarosepion bandense (assembly GCA_037127315.1). Lineage (NCBI taxonomy): Eukaryota > Metazoa > Mollusca > Cephalopoda > Sepiida > Sepiidae > Ascarosepion > Ascarosepion bandense. Next base: position 1,042,542 of record JBBBDQ010001271.1, read on the forward strand.
ATAGCAATTCACTATTGTTATTGGTTTCTGAAAACTCTACATTATGACAATTTTCTTTCATCCAAAATAATGAGAATTAAGTCATACTTCTGCAACATGATTATTCCTGAGATTTCATAAGTGTATTCTGTTTCCAGCAAGGTTAACACTGGAGCATCATTTCATTGAATGTAAACAAATTACTTCAAATAAATGTTCATAAATCTCAAAATCTCATTCTTTTTGCTGAATTACTGAATGCAATCTCGCGCAAATCCAATGAGTAATATCTGAATCTCCATCAAGGACAGAGCAGGCATGTAAAGCTTCCATAGTCTGTATTTTATCAACCGCCTTGTACATGGGATGTTCTAAAAAAAATAATACAGCCGGCAGTTTAACGCTGCGTTTGGACAACATTAACAGTGTCATTCCGTATTTACTCCGGATGTTATCATCAGCCATGACATCTTCTACCAGAGCCTTGAGACTGTCCATATGCATGTCAAAAAGGGCCACATGAAATGCCGTTATTAATCCGTCCACATCTCCATGGTCGTTGTCTACAATTTAAACTGAATTCCTTAAAGCTATCTAGCGCGTACTGACCAAATCTTGCCTCAAGTTGATCGGTTTGAAATTTGCAAGATAATATGTATAGCATTTTCAATTCTTCTTTGCAAATACTTGGTCAGTTCTAGAAATGCATAGGTTGTATGATGCAAAGCAGTGAAATTAGGATGCGATTTCCGGTTTTCTCTTTTCCAATCTTTTCACTCTTTTCTTTTTTTCTTTTTTTTCAATTGGAGTAGATAGACTAAACTATCGCCCAGTTCACACTCTACCCACATCTATTGAACAGGTGAAGAAGCTCATCCCTTGTTCCCTGTTTAGGATGTGGTTTCTGGCTTTCGCTTTTCCATTCTTTTTACCCATACGTATCCCCCTGCGCATCAGTGTTGTTATCGCCTTGCTTGGGGTGATATAATTAAAAAAAAAAAAAAGAAAGAAAACCTTCTTTTATAAAGTAATTTATTTCAATGAAGCAAAAGTTAAATTTATCAAGAAAAAATCCTACAATGGGATTCTTAATAAAATAATTCTTGTAATATCATTTCTTAAATTTTGGTTATTAAATATTACAGAGTTTCATGCAATTAATCTATTTTATACAGTGGTATAAATAAACAGGAGTTATCTCTCTTGATGACAATTGTCTCCCTTGAAAGAAGAACTTCCCCTCACTTAGATACTATAAATAAGCAGTCTAACTCTATCTTCCCATTCAATCTCAATAAAACTTTCTTATCACTCCTCAGAATTGTTATTACACTTACATTTTAGCTTTTAAATATTAAATATTATTTAGTGTTTTCTATACAGTATGTAATAAAATAATTAACAAAACAAGTTGTGTAGTATATATAGTATATTTCAGTCAGTTAAGTACCATACATGATACACACTTGAGCGATCATGTCTCAAAAGAGACATGACTGACTAGGCAGAAGATTGGCCCACAGTAGGTTGCCATTACTTTCTGCAGTAGAGTGGTCACCAACCAAGGCTATAGAATGCAATTTCTCCTGCTATTTATCCCATAGCTAGAGGGAAAATTAATGGATTCATACCTTTCCAAAGGGTATTAGCATGTAAGAGAATGCAATGAATGTCAACTGGAATTTGAACTAGTCTCTTAAATTTCTCATTCTGAGTCGATATCCACTGCACCAAAATGCACATCAAAATACTATAGGCTAGCCTCCCAGAGAGTAAAATACTATGCCTCCTTGGCCTTACACTCTCGGCGGACCTCAAATGGAATGACTATATTGAATCCATTGCCAAATCTGCTGCTATGAAAGTGGGCTCCCTGTGCAGGGCCCGGAAGTTTTTCCCACCTGAATCTATTCTGCACATATACAAATCTACCATCCGCCCGTGTATTGAATATTGCTGCCATATGTGGTCGGGTGCCCCTGCTGCTCTCCTTGGGCTTCTTGACAAAATACAAAGGAGGATCTGTAACGTGGTTGATACTGACTTGGTAGACCGGCTGCAGCCGCTCTCACACCGGCGTGATGTGGCTTCCCTGTGCCTCTTCTACAAGTACTTTCATGGCTTCTGCTCCGATGAGCTTAGATCACTGGTGCCGCCTAAGCACGAATTTACACGAGATACTAGATTAGCAACTAGGTCCCACCCTTTTACAGTTAAACAAATAAGATGTAACCGTAAATTCTACTCCAACAGCTTCTTTTCTCGCGCTTCCCGCCTGTGGAACTCCCTTCCACAAGTCTGCTTTCCCGACAGTTACAATCTCCAGGTGTTTAAATGTAGGGTCAATAGACACCTCCTATCACACTAACTCCCAACTATTCTCACAACACTCTCATCTACCCAACCCTCATTCTCGGTATCCTTACCCGCCTATCACCCACCCTCTGTCATTTCCTATATTTAATCAGCCTTTCTCCACTCTACATAGCCCCCTGCACAGTAGTGGCAGTGACATGCCTTGCTCGGGGTGAAACGCTTATAAAAAAAAAAATAAATGAATAAATAAATATATATATATATACTATATAAAATATATATAAACTATATAAATACTATATTTACTAATCTTAAATGGAAAAGTATATTACAATTTAGCCACTCCAAATATTTTAAAAACAATTTTGAATTTTTTATGTGTACAAACGGGCCAATTCTTGTAAATACAGACATTAATACAGAGCACTTTTGGGAAATAAGAGTAATAATTTTAATAAATTTAAAGCCAAAGTATCTAAAGTTCAATAAGACATAAGATTACAGAGAATATTTTCCTAAATTTCTAAATTTACTGGGTACTTTAAAATCATATAAAAAACGTACTCATATTATATTCCTAAAGTAATTTTTTACAGATACATACACTGTAGAAAAAAATAGATAAATTTCCATCTATCAGTTAAGCTGTTATCCTGTCAACACCTTAAATAAACAATTACTGGTGTGTTAAAAACTGCATTTCTGTAATGTTATAGACTTAAAATAATATTTCTTTCACTTCAGATTAATTAGACTTTAAGTCAGCTAATATTCCTCAAATAAATTTTAAGAAAAGTACATTTTATTTTTGAAACATTTCTTAATAAAGAGGATTATATTATAATGAGGGACGGCTAAAAATGACACTAAATTTAGTGATACATGCAATTTCAAAATGAAAACTCTTTCCAGTAAATTTAAATTAGTTTTGAAAAACAGAAAAGTATTTTACATATTGAAAATATAAAATTTGATATATTAAATTAAAAGTAAAATAAATACTTTAAGAAGGATTTTCAATTTTAAAAAATTCATTTTAAAACTTAAGTATTGCATTTCTGTAGCAGTACCTATTTTAAAGTATAAAAACCTGCAGAATTAGTTATTTCTACTCATTTTTCTTGTGTTATTTAAAACTAAATACTCAAAAATTAGTAAAAGCTATGATTCTAATTTTTTGCACATAAAATCACAGTTTTCACACTGAGTGCCTTGTTGATTTCCTGAAAATAGTGAAAAATCAATCTGCCTTAGGAAATTTTTGTAATTTGCTTGAAGCATTGTGTATATTAGTATATTCAACATACTATACACTGAACACATACACACACACACACAGATATACATATATACTACAACACACTATAAACTGGAATACATACACACACACACAAACACACACACGTACACATGATATGGATAAAGGTATGTAGGTATATATATATATAAAATGATCCCAGAGGGGAAAAAAATTTTTTAAATAAATAGAAATAAATAAATAATAAAATAAAATACAAGTCACAACACATAAACACACACACATAACACACTCATGCACAAGCAGGAGAACACAAGGAGAAGGAATACAGGATGGCACAAAAAAAAAAAAAATGTAGCGATAAACATGCCAGTTAAAGCAGATAGATATAAAACCAGGTCATAAAACAAAGCCCTCTAACACTTTGGCAAAGTCAAACTATCTGTCAGATCAACATATTTAGATAAACCACATATTAAAGCTGACTGATATCATCAGACCATAAAAAGGCCTCAACTATCAATCACACATATATATACCATAAACACACACACACACACACACACACACACCTGCTCTAACACGCTTACACACACACACACACACACACACTACAATTAATGACAGCAGAATACTATTCCTTGAAAGGCACGGAACTCAGGAAAACAAGCTCTCCTACCATTCTGAAGATGAGATTTTGATCTCAAAATATTAATGTATAATAAATAGGTAATACCCAAGAACTTCTTTACTTTCCTTTATTTTACTAAATGTATTGTGATAACCTTCAAGACCTAACTAAACATGTGACACTATCTCCTGGGGGATACTTTCCCTTCTCCCGCAGGGATACTGTCCCTTGTTTGGTTTAATACAGCGGAGATATTATTAGTTATGCTTTATTATAATAAGTGATGTGAGCTTATGTAAAAAATTAATTTTAATACTATCAAATACTTGTAAAATATGGGGAATAGAGAATTTAACTATTTTAATACTATCATGAACTTCTAAAATCCAAAGAATATAAAATTTAATTATTACTGGGAAGGAAAAGGAAAAAAAATATAATTTTTTCTTCTTTCGTGCTTGAAGCAGATATTTTCGGTAAAGCTAAAATTTTTAGCCAAAACAAGTATCAGAATTGTTTGATGGGGTCAGGCAGGGTTAAAGTTCCTCAACAGATTTTTATGAGAGCCGAAAATCTGTGGGAAATTGGAAAAATTGGAATACAATGTGAGCTGGCGATATCTCATTCGTTGAGCTAAACCCCTTCTGCAAATCGAGTGGACTAAAAACGATTTCATTGGTTGAAGGCTTCGAGCCAGCTGGATCTCCAGAGAGGATTGAAAATGGTTATAAAAGTCCAGACTCGGCAAGAGTTTTTCTGAGTTATTCAGTTTCCTTTTGAAGTTATTCAGTTATTCAGTTGCTTTTAGGTTAGCTGAGTAGCTACCAGTCGAAATGTAACAACTGTGGAAAAAGGTTCCCAACCGAGGACCCATGACCCAAGGCTGGTTGCCCACCATAGAACTTATGGCCAAAGAGTTAATGTCGAAAGAAGCCTGCCACCAATTAATTTAAAGAGTTAATGTTGAATAATGTGAAAGATAATTGGGAGAGTTAAAATTTCTGATTGTTCTCGACAAAAAGCCCGCACTGCTATGAAAACAATTTTTGAAAGAGTAGCTTAGAGAAAGCCTCCAGACGACAGGGAAACCAACCCCACATTGCCGCCACCATCACCACTGCTATCATCACCATCACCGCCACCATCGCTGCCACCTCTCATTCAGCAAATTCCGTTAAACTCCAATAAGGACCCGAAAGGACTTTGTTATTTTAGGGGTTGCATAGAGAATTGACAGCCCTGATTATAGAGAATATGTGAAAAGATTTTAATGAAAATTTAATGAATATGTGAAAAGATTTTAATGAAAATTTAATGAATATGTGAAAAGATTTTAATGAAAATTTAATGAATATGTGAAAAGATTTTAATGAAAATTTAATGAATATGTGATAAGATTTTTGTGAAAATTTGAAGAGCTTTGTTTACGTTAACAAAACTTAGACAAGACGTTTTTATTTAGGTATTGGAAGCTCTGATGTTTTTAGCAAACTTTCTGTCTCCATTGTAACCGACATTCCGACAACTATATTATCATTTTTGACAACTGTATTATTTGCTCCTGTGAAAAGAAAAACATCGTTCTTTTTTTATATACATAAAGACATTCTTCATGACTCTCCAGGTGTGTTCGATCTTGTTCATTTATTTTATTAATTTTTTTTTATTTGTACCATATTTATTTTTTTTTTTTTTAGCCACAAGTGTGCATCAGTGTCTGGACTGTCTCTAAAAGGTGACTACTAAAATTGCACGACACAACCTCTGGGATCAAATCACAATGTGGGACAGTGGCGTGTTGTTGCAAAAGACATCTTGTAAACCAGCTTTTGTGACGACATCCTTGGACGAGAACATCACAACCAGCAACAGCGACCAAAACAACCGGCCATCCGGGTGGCAGTGTCGCAACTGGGATCGTCACAACCGTCAACAAGAACAAGCATCACATTAGATGCTGCAAACATTATATAATTATTACTGTAAACATTATATGTATGATACAATTATTACTGCAAACATTATATATTTTATAATTATTTCTGCAAACGTTATCTATTTATTACTGTAAGCATTATATGTACTTTATAAATATTTCTGCAAACAATATGCATTATATAATCATTACTGTAAACATTATATGTATTCTATAATTATTGCTGTAAACATTATTGTATTATGCAATTATTACTGCAAAGATTATATAGGTTACCTAATAATTACTGTAACATCATATGTATTATTTTTTTTTTTTCAATCATTTCACCCTGGGCAAAGCGTAAATGCCAGTGATGTGCAGGGGGCTACATAACTGTAAAAAGATTAATTAGAAAAGAGTAAGGAGTACAAACTAGTTAGAAAGGAGCAATAGAAAGCTGAGAAAGCAGGTGCGATGACAGATACATAGGTGGAGAGAAAGGGAAGGTTATACGGGGGTGGAGAGTGAGCTAGAGTCCAGTGGTTAGTAGATGAGTATTGACTTAGCATTTAAGTTTCTGGAGGTTGTAGCCGTCAGGAAAGCAAGAATATGGGAGCGAGTTCCAAAGGCGGGAAGTGCGAGAGAAGAAGCTGAAGGAGTAGAATTGTCATCTGCATTTGGCTAACCTAACTGTGAATGGGTGGGACCTAGTTGCCAGTCTGTTGAGGAGGCACCAGTGACTTAAGTTCGTCCGAGCAGAAGCCATAAAATATTTATAGAACAGATAAAGGGAGGCCACATTTCGTCGGTGGGAAAGTGGCTGTAGTCGAGCCGCCAAGTCAGTACCTATCACGTTATTAACTCTCCTTTGGAGCCTGTTGAGAACACTGAGGTGAGCGGCAGGGGCGCCTGACCATAAATGGCAGCAGTACTCCATGCAGGATCGAATGGTAGACTTGTATATATGCAGGATGGATTCAGGCAGAAAGAACATCCTGGATTGACACAGTGACCCAACCTTCTTAGCAGTGGCATTAGGTATGGATTCGATGTAGCGGTTCCATTTGAGATCAGAAGAGAGGGTAAGGCCGAGGAGGCACAGTGTATTGCACTCAGGGAGAATCGTTTGGTCCATGCTTATGTGAGGCAGGAGAGGTTGCCTGTGATGGTTGACAGACAACAGCTTGGTCTTGGATGCATTGAAGTTGACAAGCCACTTCTTGCCCCAGTTCACCACAGAGTGTAGATCCCGTTCAAGGTCAGCAGCAAGATTATGTCTGTCCGCCATGCCAGGTTTCTTACTTGTGCGGGAGTATATTGTCGTGTCATCTGTGTAGATGCCTACTTGGGACTTGATCTCATCTGGGAGGTCATTGATGAAAATAAGGACTGGATTAAAAAGGACTGGATTAGGTCAAGCAGGCGTCCGGTAATGCCGTAACCCCATAGCTTGCAAAGGAGGCCAGAATGCCAGACCCTGTCAAAAGCCTTGGATATGTCCAGAGCAACTGCACGAGCCTCACCTAACTCATCGAGGGTCCAGAGCATGTACTCCGTAAAGGTTGTTAGCATATCGGTACTGGACCTGGCAAAGTGGAAGCCATATTACTTGTCAGAGACGAGTTTGTGGGCAGTAAGATGTTGAACTATTTCAGCATTGATTATGGCCTCGAACACTTTCCCGAATATCAGTAGAAGACTGATAGGGCAATAGTTGGTTGGGTCCGAGGGTTCACCACAATTCTTAAAAACAGGAATGACTGAAGAGAACTTCCAGCATGCAGGAAAACAGGAAGCAGAAAGGCAGTAGTTAAACAGTTTAGAGAGGACAGGGGAGAGTTCAAGGGCACACCTCTTAAGGACTATCACCGGGATTCCGTTGCCACTGCTCACCTTATGGGGGTTAAGTTTTGAAATTACTCGGGATACTACCTTTGGGGTAATATGTATGTCGTGCAGTTTGGCCTCAGTTCTAACGGAGAAGTCGGGTGAGCATATTCCAGATGAGTCAAACGTGGAGTTGGATGAGAATCTGCAGGCAAAGCACTCAGCTTTGTTCGCAGATGATGTGAGAACTTCAAATTCATGGATTAAAGGAGGTATAGAGGATTTACAGTTGTTAAGTATTCCATTTGCATATCCGCCAGTAGTCCTTGGAGCCGAACTTGCAGCCAGCTATGCGCTGTCGCATTCTCTTAGCAAACAACCGTTTGGCGTCATTCAGGATTCTCTTGCACTTATTGCGAGCAGACGTGAATAGGCACCTATTGTGATCAGATGACTGGCTCCTGAATAGTCGGAAGTAATGGTTCCTGTGGGCAATGGTGGCTTTACAGGCAGGAGAGAGCCACAGGGAGAAATGAGGTTTTATGCAATACTTCCTGGTGGGTATGAAGGCATCAATGCCAGCTTTCACCCATGACGAGACCTCAGAGGCACAATCATCAACTGGGAGATCAAACACTTTTCCCCAAGGGACGTCGCAGAGGAAATCGCGAAATGCATCCCAGCAGCTTTTTGGTAGCAGTAGGAGGTCCTATAGGTAGGAGGCTCCTGAGGGGAGTGAAAGTGGAAAAAAATACTGAGAGAGACAACAGCAAGGTCAGAGTTGCCGAGCGAACAAAGCTGTGAGATTTGACAGGCATCAGGGGCAGAGGTAAAACATATATCTAGTAGTGAGGAGTGTCCGGAGGGAGTGCTTGGAAAGCGAGCTATTTCTGTAAACAATATGTGTTTTTTTATAATCGTTTCACCCCAAGCTAGGTGGTACTGCAACTGGTGCACATGGGGTTATATAATAAGAGAACGAAGAGAAAGGGGTAGGTGTTGGAGAATAGGTAAGAAAAAGATGGGAACACTGGTGTAAAGAGAACTGCGTGAGAGTAGAGTGGAAAGGTAGAAGAACAAGATATGGTGGTGTCGGGAAAAGGAAGGGAGTCACAAAGATAAGAGATGACAGTCGACATTCAAGTATACAGAAGGGAATTTCGCAGGCAGGAAGTGAAATAAAAGAAGCTGATAGAGTAGACGTTGCAGTTATACTTGAGTGTTTTGATTGTATAAAGGTGGAGTCTATCTGCTAGTCTAGTAGCTTGAGTAAATTTATACAGATGAGTCACCATGAAGCCAAGCTTGTTGGAGCAGAAGCAATGAAAATATTTGTAGAAGCCACATTTCATCAGTGAGAAAGTGACTGGAGTTGAGCCATCAGGTCAGGATTGACCACATTGCAAATTGCAGATTTTTGTTTTGATTTTCTCGAGAACCCCATGATGAATAGCAAGAGTGCCCGACCAGATATGACAGCAGTATTCAATGCACAGGTGGATGGTATATTTGTATATGTGCAAGGTGGATTCAGACGAGAAAGATGTCCTGGCTCAACACAGTGACCCAACCTTCCTAGGGGAAGATTTAGCTACTGATTCAATATAGTTGTTCCACTTGAGGTTAGCTGAGAGAGTAAGGCTGAGGAGGCGCAGTGTATTGTTTCAGGGAGACTAGCATGAACCATGCTAATAGAGTATAGGAGAGATTGTTTATGGTGGTTAAAGCTTTGTTTTGGAAGCATTATAATTTATCAGTCATTTCTTAGCCAAGTTCACCACTGACTGGGAGTCCTTTTCGAGAGCAGCATCAAGGTTTGCTTTGTCAGCTTCAGCAGATTTTTTATCAAGAAGCAAATGGTGGTGTCATCAGCATAGGTGCCTGCTTGGGACCTGATTACATCAGGGAGATCATTGATAAAGATCAGTAAAAGCCTAGGACCTAGGATAAAGCCTTGAGGGTCATCAACATTCGTATAATAGGATCTAGAAGCATGCCAGTTCAATACGACCTTTATTACGTGATTTCATAGGAATGATTTGATTAAGTCAAAAGAGCATCCAGATATACCATAGCCCAGTGGCTTGTGCAGGTCAGTGTGCCAGACTTTGTCAAATGCTTTAAAGATATCCAGGGAAACCGCTTGAGCTTCACCGTTTTTATCAAGAGACTGGTATATGTATTCTGTGATAGTCATTAGCATATCTGCAGTAAACTTGGCAAAGCAAAGACCTTACTGTTTGTTGGAGAATAGGCAGTGGGCTATGAGATGTTAAATCACATTGGCATTGATAATGGCCTCAAAAAACAATCAGTAGGAGGCTGGTAGGGTAATAATTAGAGGCGTCCGAGGGTTCTCCAGAATTCTTAAAAACAAGAACCACAGAGGAGAACTTAGAGAGAAAGTAGTTGTAGAGTTTGGCAAGGACAGAGGAGAGTTCAGGGGTACATTACATGACTGGGATTTCGTCACCTCTACTTGCCTAATGAGGTGGGTGGTCAAGCTAATAATTGTGTTAGAGACCAGCAAGGCAGTAATGTAAATGTCACTCAGTTGAGTCTCAGTTCTAGGTTGAAAATAGGGTGTGAATACTCCAGAAGAATTAAGTGAGGAGTTGTAGAATCTGTGAGCAAAGCACTCATCTGCTGTAGCTATGAGGACCTCAAATTCATTTATTAAAGGCAGGATAGATGGTTTGCTGCTGTTTAACACATTTTTGCTATAGTGGGCTGCTATACACTGCATCACTCTGTCAGCGAACAACAGCTTAGTATTGTTTAGAATCCTCTTGCACCCATTATGAGCAGAGGCAAAAAGGTGCCTATTATCGTCAGATGCATAGCTTTGATAAAGCTGGAAGAAGTGATTCCTGTGGGCAATGGTGGCTAAGCAAGTAGGGGAGAACCAGGTGGGCAAATGGGATTTAAGATATAACTTCCTGGCTGGGATGAAAGCATCAATGTTAGCTTTCACCCAGGAGAAGACTTCAGAGGCACAGTCTTCATTGGGGAGACTAAACACTTTTTTTCAAGGGATGTCACACAGAAAATTGCTGAGAACCTCCCAGTCTGCTCTTTTATAGCAGTCAGAGATTCTGGTGGTCAGTAGTTTCTGAGGTGAAGGGGAGTAGAGATATGTGTTCATTATTGCTAAAAACTAGGATATCATCCAGATATATGAATACACAATCTAGTTTGAAAAATACCCTATCTGTGTAACACTGTAATGTAGTAGATTCATTCTTCAAACTGAAAGGCATGTATAAAAATTCAAATATCCCAAGGGGCGTAGCTACAGCACTTTTCGATACATCCTTAGGATGCATTTTAATTTGATGATAAGCAAACATCAGATCTATCTTTAAAAAGCAGGATTTATTTGCCAGTCGTGTTGTAAGAGAGTTGATCTTGCGGACAGGATATCTATCTGCTTTTGTTATGTTATTCAAGGCTTGATAATCACCACAAGCTCAATAAGTATCAGCTGTTTTTGTGCCAAATATAAAGGAGATGCCCACTCAATGTTTGAAGGTCTAATTATATCTGTACTTAGTAATATTTTAAATTCCACTTGAGCTGTCTTTAATTTAGGTTCAAGAAATTATCATGACTTGTTAAAAATTGGTATGTGGCTTTCAGTATCTATTCTATGATAAACACCACTATATGTTTTTATTTTCATAATTTTGTGGCTAAGTGATACTTTCAGACATGCCTAAAAGAGCATAAATATATGTGGCCATATCCATACCATTCACTATTAGATTATGATATGGCCTGGAAAGGGATATATATATCATTCCAGGTAGTTAAGCAATTTAGGACAATGTAACCAGACAATCTAGTATGTAGACATAATTAACGGTACTAGTAGTATGCAGTATCCTGAGATGTAGGTGTAGTCAATAATCGTAGACCTCTAGACGTAGATCTCTAGTTGTATGGCGGTAGACCTCTCTGCATCCTCACCTTCACCTGAATTTATGGCTGACACCAGCCAATCCCATTACTGTAAGGGGAAACTAAGGTGTATGCATATTCATTACATCACATCATATAAAATTCATTTTACCATTTTTACCACCACTTTTTTGTTTGTTACGCCGAAAAAAAAAATACATTTATTTTTATAGTCCACAACCAATTGGAATAGTTTCAAAAAAGATAAGCCTAGCAATGGATTGGTAACATCTGCTGTTGTCTGTTGGCCTTTAAAGACAAATGGCTTTTAAAAGCATTACACAAAGGTTTATTATCTGTTAACAAGAGTATTCCTACCTTATATGAGGTGTTTAAAGTGCAACACTGCTTGATATGCAGCAAGAAGCTCACAATCAAAGGTAGAATATCTTTGTTGGATCTGAGATAACTTTCTAGAGAAGAAACCAATGGGAATAGGCTGGTTGTTTATCATTTGATGTAAAGCGGCACCTATCGCATGATTTGAATTATCCATGACAAGTTGATAAGTTTTAATGTTTGAATCTGAAAAGGTTAATGCCATTGCATTTGATAACGACTTCTTCACTGCTTGGAAAGAAGCTAATTCATCCATGGTTAAAATCAATTATTTTTCAAAAGGATTCAAATGGATATATTCAGTAAGTGGGAAGATTAAGTCACTAAATTTTGGTATCAGTTGTCTGAACAAATTGACCATTCCAATAAATCATCACAATATTTGAGTTTTTGGGAGGAGGAAAATTGTTCAGGTCTTGAAGCTTATTAGCGTTATGTTTAATTCCTTCCTTCGAAATATTAAAACCAAGAAGTCAAGTTGTGTAGCATTGAATATACATTTTGAAATTTAAACTTTAAGATCGTACTCATTTAGCTTCTGAAATACTTGATCCAGATGTTCAGAATGAGAACCCTCATCATTGGATCATATAAACATATCATCCATATATATATATATATATATATATACATATCATCCATATATACAAATGTACACTCCATGTCCCGGAAGATTTCATCCATCATTCTCTAGCATGTAGCGATATTCAAATTGTTATAGTGGAACATCTTGCCATCTCCAAGAATAGAATGCTCTACTTTATAAAAAATGGTAATGAGCATTACGTGGAGGGAAAGGTCTTAGGCAAAGGCATTCACTATTTGATTTCTCTCCAACCTGTGGCTTGCCTATATGTATATTATTGTTAATTGTACCTTAGTACAATAAATCTGGTATATTGTATTCCTGGTGTGGAGTTCCATTCTTCAACTGATCATTTTATACTGTATTCCTTTTCGGGATATATCACAAATAAACTGTGTTCTGTTAAGATAGCAGTTTGACATACATCATCAGGATGTACCAGTATCTGGTGGTATTCCAAAGACAGATCAATCTTTGAAAATATCTTTTTTTTCTATGAAATTTCGGAACTAGTGAGTTGATATTAAGAATTGGGTAATGGTCCGGCTTTGTAACACTATTTAGTTGTCTGTAGTCACCCACTGGCCTGTACAGGCCTAACCAATTTTGGTACCATGTGGAGGAGGATTGCTTCTCATTTCAGTTTTGTGAAATGCGTTTTTTTGCATTAGAATCCTGATGAGATGTATTAGATTAGGGTAGCCTCCCATAGTTTTTTTTAAAGTTCCCTTTGCATTTTCATCATCATGGATTGAAATGGGTAACACACAAGTTGATAGCTTGGCATCACTTTGACTATTGGTAACTGTGTCGATCAACTTATTATTTTTACAATCCTCTATTAGTTCATAGTGACTTAGAAAGTCATCTCCCAAAAGTGGTTTCATAGTGTTATCTATAATAAATGTTCATGTGAAATTCCTCCTAAAGATTTTTATTGTCACCTTTTGTACAATCTGTTTAGAACACTCTATTTTTACATTGTTTGTGAAAATCAGCGTAATATTTATAGGATATAGGACTGTGTTTGTCAGGTATTCCATTGAAATAATTGATACAGCATCCTCAGTATCCACAATGAACATAATTTTCTGGGCTACTAAATGTGTAGTTACTTCCAAAAGTGGCAGGAAGGTGGAAGTCACTTTTTCCACTTTTTCTTTTTGTGCTGGTGAAGGAGGTCGTGAGGACGGCTCTAATTTAATCTTTCCTTTATTCGGTTATATACACCATGGATTACAAGGTCTAGCACAGTGTGCGTAGTAGATGTGTGACCTGCATATTTTTGGTTTCTGGTCAAGATCATATGGATTTCAAGTAGATTGTAATTTGTAATTCCGTCAATGGTGGTTTTTTCTGTCTTTGGTTGAACCTACTGAATGGGGTTGGGGTTTTGCTGATTAATATACAGTAGTAGATCATCAGCTATTTTCCCAAGTCTTTCGGTTTCTAAATCGGCTTGTGCTGCTAGAACTGATCTTAAATTAATCAACATTGCTTAGATGAATTTGTGTCATATGATGTTGCTGCTTACTCTAGTTTTTGTAGCTAAAATCATCAGTTCATTTAAATGAACAGATGGTTCGTTTGTGAGAGTACAAGACATCATTTTGTCAAGGAACTCTGGCTTTGATTTCTTATGCAGAGCTATGACTACTTCTTTAAGTTTTTCATAGTTTCCTGACTGTAAAACAGTGGGTAGTTGTTTGCATATTGTCTCTTGTGGTAATGCAGCCAACACCTGATAATATTGCTGAATGGGAGTCCTTATCTTCATGTTATTGAACTGTGCTTCCACAAATGTGAACTAAGCAAGCACATTTGATTCCATGAACATGGTTAGTTGGATGGATAGTGTTTGTATCAATTCGCTGGCATCTGTAGATAATTGCTTCCTGTCCATTTTGTTGTTAAGCATCTTGACATGTAAAGGTTGTAAGAATAGATATGTGTTTAGTTTCCTCCCACGTTGTAGGTCACTAGTGAAGTATGTAGAAATAATGACGAGGAAACACAAATGTTATGTTTAACAAAACAAAATAAGAAATTTATATACAAATTTAAACATTTGAAGATTCAGTAACTTATTTCAGGACAAGTAATCAAACATTAGAGGTTCGTAGATTCAATGAATTGTCAAAAAGAGAAAAAGTTCATATTAAATCATCAGACACAAATTAATATGCCAAAAGGCTTAAAAAAAATTAAGAAAGTTTATTTCTTATATAAAACTTATGCAGTTGTATTCAACATGAATAAAAACATATATTTTAAGGTATTTAGCTTAGGAGTTGAACTGAGTTCTTTGAAATTCGCAAGCTCTCAATGGAATTTTGCACCAATATTATTCATATGTATAGAACTCTGCTTTACTTTTTCTCTGTTCTCTTCTGTTTGATTGAATTTTCACTGCTTATTTATGTTAAAAAATGATTTGACATCGGCTCATTATTTTTTCTTAGTTTGTAGCCACTCCTTTTTGATTAGTCAAAGTAAAATTTTCACATAGGCTCATTGAACTTTGCCTTGTTGTTTTCTTCAGTCCAGAGCCAATACCTTTTTCTATTTGCCAAAACAAATTTTTGCACAGGCTTGCAAATTTGAAAAACAGTGAAGAAAAGAGAGTTATTTTTATTTCATATTCACCACAACTTAAGCCTAAAATACTGTGACAAATTATAAAATAGATAAACATTTCTAATTTTAGAAAAAGTTAACAGAAACAAGAAAATGAAAATATATATTAGGACTTAAGCCTAAAATACTCAGGCATAAAGAAGTCGTTATTTAACATACAATGAAATCATTTATCTTGTTTTTTTTAGTAGTACTAATACCTAAACTATCAAATAATAAAAAATAAATGAGTTAAAAAGGTAAAGTTAATAAATATAATTTTAAGTAATTAAAAACAGAAAATAAAAATAAGATTTCTGTGTAATAGACTTTTGTTTGTAGAATGCATGCGTGGGCACTTTAAATCTTTTGCCAATTCTTACAGGGATATTCTTTTTTAAGACAAACCTATTTACTTTCTTTCTGCCATTGATAAAATACTTTCAATTCCAGGAGCTTTGAAATTCTTTACTGTGTACTGCATAAATTGTCTGTGAACTTTTTAGCAGGGAAATAGCTCCAGGTGATGGTCCAGACTTGTGTTAAGTAACAATTAAAATTCTGCAAGTTTCACTGTATATTTTAGGGTTAGCTAGCAAGAGCAAATGAAACTTATAGAATGTATGATCAGCAACAAAGACAAATCAAGATGTGTGCTATGAATTAGAGACATTAAACTCAAGCAGGTATAGAAATCCAATTATCTGAATAGTGTATTAGCAAACACAGGAAAATGTAACATAGAAATCCAAAGACATTGTAGGAGCCATGGTTATGTTTATCAAATTGGCCTTGTGCCAAACACAATCACTATTTAAGATATGATCAGGCTGAAAGAATAAAAGTGTTTTCTATGTAAAATAAGTGAATTTTATTAACTGAACATAATAACATAAAATTTGTAAGAAGTGAAATTCTTAACTATATAAATGTTCAGAGAAAGTCTAATACAAAGTTAAAGGAATCAAGAGTTTGTAGTTGTAAAGTAGTCATGTCTTGTAGTTGTAAGTAGCAAAATGTGTGTATGCAAAAAAGATTAATCAGTGTACTGATAAAGTCTGTGTTCCTTTCGTTTTTTTATGGCCAGCAAGAAAGTGAAAAGGAAGGTAAAGTAATCAAGAAAAGTTGTATTTATTGTGACATTAATTTTTAGGAGTCAATTGAAGTATCTTGTTGTTGTTGTTGCTGTTGTTGTTGTTGTTGTCATTGTCTTCTTCTTGGTTGATTGTGGGAATGGTGAAAATGAAGAGGTAAAGGAAAATAACACATGAGAAAGAGAAAGGGAACAAATTTGTGACAGGACCTTATGTCCAGGTCAGTGGTTTGAAGTTTTTGTCACATGTTCCTGGTGTATTATATTGTTATTTCCATCTCTCTGATTTGACTTTCCTTCCTTTGTTTATAGTGATTTACTTTTTCACATAGGCTTGTTAACATTTCTCTCAATTTTGCACATTGCTTCTTTTCATTAATTAGAAAATTAATTTAACATCAGATCACAAAATATGCTTCATTTTTCTCTTTCAGTATGGATCAATCCTTTTCCTATTTGTCAAAATTAAATTTTTTCACACTTGATTGTGAATTTTGCCTTGGTCTAGCTTTTCCAAAATGTTTTCAGTCATTCTGATCCGATTTTGGGGATGTGCAAATTTTACTTTTTGTGTTTTAGTTAATTGTTGGATAATATAGGATTTGTATCCAATAAGATGTAGAAATATCCAAAGATGTCTTTTCAAGAAAAGAGATATAAAGGAAAAGCACAGTGAGTAGAAAAGATGAATTCATGGATTTTCCAAGAGCATTGGTTTTAAATTAACACAAATTTTCCTCGCCAGAATCTATCTTACATATTCATGTGTCTACCATTTGTCTGTGCATTGAATATTACTGCTGCATCTGATCTGGTGTTCCTGCTATATATATATATATATATATATATATATATATATATATATATATATATTATTTTTGCTATTCCTATGTACCTTTGGGCTTTTATGTCACATTCTTCTTCATCTGTTACCGTTTCTATGCCTGATTGGTTTTGGCATACCTAATAGGTAGTTCACATCTTGCAATGTCTTGGTTGTTGGCAATCATGTATTTTATCTTCATAGAGTTGACAGTCCATTCTTGCTTTTCTTTACTACCTTGTCTAAGAGATCTTTCAGTCTTTGTATTGAGTCTAATGTCAATATAATGTTCTCTGTATATCTTATTATTAGAGGAGACATGTAAGTTTCAGGAAAAAAGACATTACATCTGATTTCTGAACAGCAATTTTTAGTGATGAATGCAGAAGTACAGGGGATTAACTTAATAGCTGAATTAGAGATTGGGTATTTTATGAAAATAATCTATTTAATCAGGTGATTTCATTTACTTATGCTCAACTACCTTTAAGAACCATATGAATTTGCCTCGTCTTTTACCACCTGCTATGGGTTAAATATCAAAAAATAATATAATCTAAAAAAAATATGTTCTTGAAATTCAAAAATTTTTCTGGCTTCCATAAATTTATGGTTTATCAGCTACTAAAGTTGATAAACCATAAATAAATCAATCAATTTATGTACTAAAAGACCTTTTAGGACATGAGCAATCCTGGATTTCTAATACTTTTCTTGCTATAAGTAATTATCAACCATTTTCTGCTATTCATTCAAACAAACTTGTGAAGTAAGACAAATTCTACATCTTGCTTCTCTTGCCTTCAATATGCCCTGTGAGTGTTAAATTATCCTGGCCCACTTTCCTCATAATGTGTCCCAAAAATTACAGCTTTTTCTTTCTAATTGTTAGTACCAGTTTCTATTTTTCTTAAAACTTCTTCATTTCTCACATGTTCAGTTGAGCACTCATTAGTAAAACTATACCTCTGTCAATTCAAATCTCTTTATCAGTGAGAAAATTGTTCAGCATTCACTGTTCTATAGAAAAATAGATATTACATAGCACTTCAAGACTCATTATTTTTATTTCTAGTAATATTTTCCTATTTCTTAATACTTTACTTCGTTTTTAAAAGATAACTTTCACTATCCCTGTGCATATTCATTTATTGTGCTGTCTCATTTGCTGATGAATTCACTTTCTGTCTTATTGCATTTAGTTCTTTCCTCTTTGATGTCCTCACTATGTAACTCATACATTGGGCTGTCTCTTTTGCTGATAACCATGACTTCTGTTTTCTTACAGTTAATAGTTTTTGTTTTGTTTACCATAATCACCTAGCCTCAGAGTTTTTCAATTTCCTTTCTGAGTCTTCCATAAATACAGTGTCATCAATGTATCTTAAGTTATTAATATTATATCCACTAATAATAAAACCTGGTAGGTCTTTTAGTTCTCTTAGTATGGTCTCACTTCTTCTTTTTAATGTGCTGTGTCCCTTCAGGACGTAGGCAATCATGAACTTCCATTTGGCTCTGTCTCTTTTCACTCTCAGTAATTTTTCTCTTGGTAACTCATCAACCAAATGCTCAGACCTAACAAGTACATCTGCTTTCCCCTGTCTCTTTTTTTTTTTTATCCGACCTGTGAGTATCAAGTTCTCCAGGCCCTCCTTTCTCATTACATGTCCCAGGAACCTCATTTGTCTCTTCCTGATATTTATTATCAGTTTTCTTCTTGTTTGAATCCTTTTCAATACCTCATCATTGCACACAAGCTCTATGTTATCCTCAGCATCCTTCAGTAAAACCAAATTTCTGCTGCCTCAAGCCTCTGCTTCATCTTTGTTGAGATTGTCCATCATTCACTTCCATACAGAAGGACATATATCACGTAGCAATCCAGCACTCTTTTCTAATGAAATTTTCCTGCCTTTCAGTACTCGGGCTAGCTTCTGAAATGCACCTTTGGCCATGCCAATGTGTCTTTGAATCTGTGTCACATTTTCCATCCTCTGTCAAAACACTTCTCAAGTATTTGAATTTTTTACTTGTTTTATTTTAGATTCTCTAACTTGCAGTTGACATATTGGTCTCCTCTTTTTGCTGATGACCATGCATTCAGTTTTCTTGGGGTGAATGCTCAACCCTTTCTTTATAAATCAATTGAGAAAACACACCTTTATCTTCATCCTCTTTTTATTATTGTCTAATTCCTGAAGTCATTTTTAGCCACATGTATGGACTAAATGGTTTTGAATGAATAAAAATCCATACCAGGATTCATTATTGGTGGTCACAATCTTAACAACATATGATATACAGAACACATGGTGTTGATAGCAGACACAAAGAGGAAACAACAGGAACACCTACAGGTGGTAAAGGAAAGTGAGAAAAAAGGACTAAACATCAACTGTAGAACAACAAAATGAATGGTTGTTAGAAAAAAGAAGAGCTCAACATGTTAATTAAAGTTTGGAGATGCATCAAAATCAAGCAAGTACAAGAATTTAAATATAAACAAAATCTCTTAAAGGTGTGCAAAAATGTAACACCAAAATATGAAGACACATTGGGATAGCAAAAGTGCCTGTTAAAAGCCAAGCAGTGTATTAAGAAATAGGAAAAAATTGTTAGGAATAAATAAAAGAGAACTGAATTGTTATTTTTTTTTTTAATCATTTCACCCCGAGCAAGGCGGAAACACCACTGATGTGCAGGGGGTTACATAAATGTAAAAAGATTAATTAGAAAAGAGTGAGGAGTACAAGCTAGTTAGAAAGGAACAATAGAAAGCTGAGAAAGAAGGTGCGATGACAGATACATAGGTGGAGAGAAAGGGAAGGTTATACAGGGGAGGGGAGAGAGCTAGAGGCCAGTGGTTAGTAGATGAGTATTGACTTTGCATTTAAATTTCTGGAGGCTGTAGCAGTCAGGAAAGCAAGAATACGGGAGTGAGTTCCACAGGCGGGAAGTGCGAGAGAGGAAGCTGCAGGAGTAGAATTGTCGCCTGCATTTAGCTAATCTGACTGTGAATGGGTGGGAGCCAGTTGTCAGTTTGGTTGCACGGGTAAACACCTGTTGAGGAGGCATCAGTGACTTAAGCTCATCCGAGCAGAAGCCATGAAAATATTTATAGAAGAGACAGAGGGAGGCCACGACGATGGGAAAGTGGCTGCAGTCGAGTCGCCAGATCAGTACCTATCACATTACAGACTCTCCTTTGGAGCTTGTCAAGAACACTGAGGAGAATGGCAGGGGCACCTGACCATAAATGGCAGCAGTACTCCATTATTTAATATCACTCCTCGTGTATGGTATGGAATGCTGAACAATCTACTCACAGATGAAGAAAAACTTGAGGCAACAGAAGAATACTGAGAATACTATGGGCTAAACAAAAACAAACAACCAAATTTTAGAGAAACTGGAAACAAAAGGGATGTTTATACTTAGAATCAGAGATAGAAAATTGAAATTTTAAGGCATATTATAAGGAAAGAGGGCTTAGAAAATATTACACTTACAGAACATATGGAAGAAAGACCAAAAAAGTGCATTAACCTGTATAATAAACTTTTGTAAATGGTTGGCAGATTAGAAATTAGGAGTGACAGGAAAGAAGACAACATTTATTACAAAGGGCAAATGATTGTAGAGGGCCATTATCGCTCACATCCTGAAGACACAATACATTAAAAAAGAAGTAGAAGAATGTTTTTTTTTTTTTAAATCATATCACCCCAAGCAAGGCAGTAACACCACTGATGTGCAGGGGGCTATGTAAGAGTGAAAAGATTTGGAAAAGAGAAGGCCAGAAACCACATCCTAAACAGGGAACAAGGGATGAGCCTCTACACCTGTTCAATAGACATGGGTGGAGTGTGAACCGGGTAATAGTTTAGTCTATCTACACCAATTAGTACACAAATAATTTAGGAGATGTCTTAAGGACAAGTGGACAATAAACTAAGGTAACCAAATAGGTTTAATAAATTATAAATCATATTTCAGGCAATGTTCACAAAGAATTCATTACATTTTATAGGCTGAAATTGGTAGAAATAAAATATTAATCACAAAAGTATTTCAAGTATTTATTTAAAGCAGTTAGAATGGAATACCATTGGAATTCAACTTATTTTAAATTTAAATCAGTTTGTAAATAATTAATTTTCAATTTGAATAGCTATTTAATGAAATTAACAAACAGATTTTGAAGTTTAGTTATTCAGATACTAAAATTAAAATATTAATAATAAAAATACAAAATTTTAAAAAATTTTAATCTTTCTATTTGCTTATAAAATGAGAACATTTTTACTTTCTCTCGTCAAAATAAAAGAATCTTCTAAATTTACAAATCAATAAATGTTTTATAAATGTTATTAATATCATATATCAGTATTTCCAGTCAATGCAGTCAATTGAGGCCCAAGAAATTATTAATTCATGAAGTGCTTTATGTATCACTCAACTCCACTTTTTTAGGCTAATGGAACAACTTAGAGTAAGAAGATAATGTATTCCATAATATATAAAACATATTCTCTGAAACTCATTGACAATTTCCCTCAGAGCCTGAAGTACTGAATGACAAAGATAAAATATTTATCATTTATTATTACGACAAATAAAAAGTAAAAACAAAAGGTTCAGGAAATATAAAAACAGAGCTTCAATTATTTAAGTCACTGAAAATATATTATTGCAATGTGAATATATTTGTAATATTGCTTGAAGTTTGAACCTTAAAGTTGATTCTTTTGGATTGACCATATTGTAATTGGAACTGATGGGGTAATTGCTACAAATATTTTAAAGGTTTCTCAATTCTTTCTGGAGGCAGAAAGAGTGAATTTAATTTGATGAACTTAGAACTTCTAGGTATGGACATATGAGGGTGGTCTGAAAAGTTCATAGGTTGACTATAAAAGAGTGATGCTACAGTTGTGAAACCTTACTTACACCAATTTCAACTCTTCTTGTTAATAACTGTATTGTTTCTTTCTTGGTCAGCTCCAATGATATAATGTATCAGTTTTTTGGTTTTTGTTATTTTTTCTGCATGTGTGTGTGTGTGTGTGTGTGCGCGCACTTAAATAATATGAAAAACACTTTGTAGAAGAATGCTAAATATATAATAAACCTGGTCCTAGAAATTAGGGTAAGTCAATATTATACAAATTATTTGATCCGATGACTGACTATTACTCATTTCCAAGCACACCCATCTAGCTAGGTGGCTAACCACACCCTATTACAGATGTGCACTCAACACACAGAGCCCACCTGTAGTTTATATTGCATCTAAATTGTAGTAGATGTAGATGTAGATCTTCTGCAATATAAACCTGTAGTTTATATTGCAGAAGAATTGAGTTATATTTTTACAAAAGATTCTTTGAACAAGACCAGCATATCCAAATTCTCAGTCACAATGACTTGTAAGTTCATGTTAGCACAAGCATCAACAGCTTCCAAACAGTTCTGTCTCCCTCATTTCCCTCGCAAGGCTTGGGTTAACTTGTGGTATGGTTCTCAGGTACCTTCCAAAGGAGCCATTCACTGGGACCATCTCCCCAGATTGATATTATTAAGAAGTACCTCCCTGACAAAAACACTATGGCAAAATTTGAACTCAGGTCTCAAGACCAAAAATCAAACATTCTTATCACTTAGCCTTGAGTCCGTATAAATTACTTGATTATAAACAATAAAAAAAAACAGTCTCATTTTTATTTTAAAAATATACAGTTTGTTTGATCACAAGGTAGTTGTCAATTCTACTCCAGCAGCTTCTTTTCTCACACTTCCCATCTGTGGAACTCTCTTCCATATTCTTGCTTTCCTGACGGTTACAACCTCCAGGAATTTAAATGCAATGTCAATACCCATCTCTTAACTAGTTAACTCCAATTCTTTCTACATCACCCTGTATATATTTTCCTTTCTCTCTACCTTTGCAACTGTCATCACACCTATATTACTATCCTTCTCTTGCTCCTTTCTAACTGGTTCATCCCTCTCTTCACTCTCTTCTATCTAATCTTTTTGCTCTTATGTAGCTCCCTGCACATCAGTGACATTACCACCTTACTGAGGTGATACGATTAAAAAAAAAAACAAAAAAAAACAAAAGAGACAACTGGAAGTAGCATCTATAAAACAATGCTGAGAATACCATGGAAGGCACAAATGATTAATAAGGAAGTTTCAAGAAAAAATGCAATAAAAAGGGCACTTGTAATAAGAATCATAAAGAGAAATTAAAATGTCTGAAACACATTATGAAGAAGGAAGGCTTGGAGAATTTAACCTTCTCTGATACCGCCTGAAATTTTGTCTTTACTCTCCTCCTATCTAATCTTTTTCTCTTATGTAGCTCCCTGCGCATCAGTGGCATTACCACCTTGCTTGGGGTGAAACGATTAAAAAAAAATATTACAACTAAAACCAGGCATTGAACCCAGAATCTTAAATGCTGTTTTTCAGGGTGTGTAGGCTATTCCCTCC
Source organism: Ascarosepion bandense (assembly GCA_037127315.1). Classification (NCBI taxonomy): domain Eukaryota; kingdom Metazoa; phylum Mollusca; class Cephalopoda; order Sepiida; family Sepiidae; genus Ascarosepion; species Ascarosepion bandense. The sequence continues at coordinate 1,066,389 of JBBBDQ010001271.1, forward strand.
CATTTGTAAAATTGGTACAGCAAAATCTTTCTTGACATATTTAATTATACGATTATAAAGAGTGTCTTGCATTTAGGTTATTCCTTGTGAGAATTGAAATCATTATCAATAGCATGTCAAACTATCTTACTTTTAGGTGAAGAAGGAGATTTTATTTAAAATTTTCAATCTCTTATATTTAAGCTAGTTCTTATCTAAAGATATATGAGTTACTTGCCTGGTAAAATATAACCATTATAACATTCATCCATCAATGTCTTTTAAAATTGTATCTGGTTTAATATAATGAGAGTTTGGCCCATCATATAAGAAAGTTTTAATATTTAAATGCAATAAATTTCATAACACATCAATAGCAACTCTGGCAATTTGGATTGACAATCTCTACAATATTGGATGAAAAGCAAAAAACTGAATTATATGATCAAATGTTTTCTCTGACTGGGTAGGAATGACTAATGAATTCCTGAAACTGTTAAAGGAAATCCAGGTGTAACTGTAAAAAAACTTTATGCTAGTCACACCCATTATTAAATTTCATATAAGTTAGGTGCAAAAAATGTGGCAAACAATTCTGAAGCTGATGTACATTTTCTTGAGGTAAATGTAAAATAATTAATGTCTTCCTATGTTCTCTGCAGAACAGAAATCCTCTTTTGAAATCTCTTCTGTCAAATAGAGCATAATTTGCTTCCAATGTTACAAGAAATGAACAAGAAATTTATATATATATATATATATATATATATATATATATATATATATATATACAAATTAATAAGGAACAAAGAAAATATTTACAATATTCAAAATATTAATTTAAAACAGTGCTCAATATAGAAATAGAGCAATGAATATTTATTATAAATTATACTTTAGAACATGTACAAACTACAATCTACTACAAAAGCATACATTTTGTTTTGACATTGAAAGAACAATGTCTCATCAGGTAGTTAGTAATTGATGGTTAGTTTAGTGTAAAATACCTCAAAATCTGAAAAAATGTGTTCCCCTACAAATGAGGTTAAAAGACAACAAAAATTTTTCATCTGGTGATACCATTCGAAATGCATACAGGTCTTCTATTGCAGATCACTTGATAAATAATC
>JBBBDQ010001271.1:1072500-1287500 GCA_037127315.1 Ascarosepion bandense
TAAACTATGTTTTTATTATAAACTTATAATAAAAATTTTACCATTTATCCAGGTGAAGAGAACCAACAGTTTTACAATTCTGAGTTCTCCAGAATTTACTCTTATTTTTATAAAAGTGCTCAATACAACAAATAATATAATAAAATTTATTTTTATTTTAAATTAATATAGTGAACATTGCAACACGGAAATTTCTCTGTTTTGAGATTTTTACCTTAACAGCAAGAGTGTCTTGTTGTTGTTGTTCTTCTTCTTCTTCTATGTGCCATGTCCCTTCAGGACGTAGGCGATCGTGGCTTTCCACATCTCCCTGTCCCTGGTAGCTCTTAGCACACTTTCTCCTGTTACCCCACCCAAACCCCGCTCAGCCATCCATCTGCTCAGGCCCTTCAAATATGTTATCTGCTGCTTTCCTCTGTCTCTCTTTCCCTCTATCTGACCTGTGAGTATCAGATTCTCCAAGCCTTCCTTCCTCATCACATGTCTGCAGAACTTCAGCTGTCTCTTCCTGATGCTCAGTATTAATTTCCTTTTTGTTTCCATTCTTTCTAAAACCTCATCATTACTCACATGCTCAATCTATGAAACTTTCACCATCCTTCTGTAGAACCACATTTCAGTTGCTTCAAGTTTTTCCTTCATTGTTGATGATATTGTCCAGCATTCACTGCCATATTGAAGAACAGACATCACATAGTAATCCAGTACTCTCTTCTTTGTTTCTAGTGAAATTTTTCTGTATAAAATGAAAATAACACTGACATCTCATTTTAAGAGACATATCTAACAAAATTGCACAAAAATATCTTAAAATAAAATTGAAATTGGTTTTAACCTTGGCTTCCAGATGACTTAGGAAGCATCTGCAAATCTTCTGGATGGTCTCCTTGTTTAAGTTGGTGAATGCTGCCATAATTCTTGCCTTCAGTTCATCTTTGTTGTTAAAAGATGTTATGTTTATCTCTCACTCAACTGCACCCCATAGATAATAATCAAGTAGTTTGCAGTCTGGGGAGTTAGGTGGCCAGTGGTAAGGGGTGATGTTGTTGCAGAAATTTTCTGACAACCATGAATTCTCCTGCTTATGTGGCATGGTGCAGACTTCTGTTGTCAGATATAAGATCTTCCAGCAGCCACCGTCTCTACCCAGGGCAGCACTACCTTCTCAAAGCACTTGATATAAGCTTCCGTGTTGAGTCTGAGGCCCTGTAAGAAGATTCATGGAGGCATAACGGCACCATCTCTCATGATCACCCCAAGTACCACAATGTTGACTGAATATTTGTTTTTCTTCATTCTTAGTACACCTTTTAGGAACACAACAAGCCAATGGTTGCTCTGTGTATTCACCATCTTATCCTGGCTGAAAAACCAAAGGATGTTTAGTTTGAGAGCATGCTTGAGTTTGTTCAAAAGCTTTGTAGCATGGTCTCTCCTCTTCTCTTTCATAGCTTTGGATAAAATTAGTCCATTCTCATCTTGTATGAAAAATACTGAATGTCTTCATGCACTATCTGCCTGATAAGAAACTCATACACTCTTGCTGTGTCCCTGGCTATAGACCTGACTAACTTGAAGGGATCATTGTCAATCATAGCCTGAATCTGACCAACAAGTCCTTTTTAAAAATATTTTTGATACATCCTATATATATATATATAAATTCAAGACAAAATTAATCAGTTATAAATCCAGAATTTATTTCAGCAATGTAAAGAAAAATCCTTACAATGACCTCATTCAGACTATTGATGAATATATACATGTAGATTTCACACAGAATATTTTTATAAAAACCCTTTACAGCATTGGGATTTTTAAACCAGAAATAAATTGAGAATAGATACATCAAAACACACATAGTACAATAGAGAGTAAGGAATTAAGTCACACATACATAAAACAATAAACAAGAAATTATACACACGTAAATAGTAGAAAGGGGATTCATGCATAAACAGAATTAATCACGCAAACATTATTGAGGAAGGAACATATGCAAAAAAGGGATAACACACTTTTTCTTACACACACATATATATATATATATATATATATATATATATATATACTAATGGAAATATATTCCACAGTTAGATATTTACTTTAAAAAGTGCTCAATATAAAAGTAGACCATAAATATATGGTAATTATTAATCTTAATATTATAATGCCATACTGCAATTTGTTAGCTTTAAAGTTTTGATGTTAAAACACTATCAACAGGCAATAATATATATATATATATATATATATATATATATATATATATATATATATATATATAAATTTGTGTAAAATCTTCTGTAAAATAAAGACAGAAGCTGAAAATGGTTTGCCTGAAATAGGCCTATATTTTCGCTTAAACATGGAATAACATGACTGTCTAAATTTTTATATATATATATATATATATATATATATATATATATATATATGTGCATGTGTGTGTGTATGTATATGAGTGCTAGTGTTAATAAAATAGTGATCTTTTATTTAAGTAAAAACCCATAATAAATTAACTGTGCCAGCATTTAATTAACTAGATACTTTTTATTAAAATTTAAATTATGCAACAATCAGTCTTCTCAGAACCTGAACATCACGTTGTGTATGAAACTCTAAGTCATGCTACTGGTGAGGAACAATAAGTATATTTATTAATATATATATGCTAGTGAGGAATAATAAGTATGTTCATTAATATATATATATATATTCTTTTTCTTATATAAGCATTTCTAAGTTCTGAATATAATATTGACCTTTATGCTTTCATTTCATCAGATTATTGAATGCTGCAGGTTAAAGGAGCACTGGTATTAGATTTCAGCATATCAAATCAAATTCTTTACTCTTAGATTGCACCAATCATTTTATTACTCAATCAGAGTCAACATCTTTAACATTCCTTTTATTGAATGTTTTGTTCATTTTAGCTTTCCAATATGACCTATTTTATATTTCAACCTTGTTTTGAATAAATAACGTGTGTTATTTATGCCTGGGTAACTGACAATAAATTAAGCAAAGAATCTTTACAAAATTCAGGTGTAAAGCTGAAAAGTCCAGGATATAAATTTGAAATGTCAGGCTGGATATGTAAGAGAATCTTTAGCAATGCAGAGGCAAGAAATAGGAAGACATTTCTGTATAACCCAGTGTCCTTTTATACTTTTGTTCAGATTATGGAATTGGTATCAGTAGAAGTGATTGACAAGAGGCATAAATAGTAAAGATGAATAGAAAATTTTAAAATAAGGCAGACTTCAGGATTTTTATCTACATTATTAATAGAAACAAAAAAATCTTAAATATGAATAAAATATTACAGGTCAATGTTGGTTGGATTAAAAGATGATCACACTACATGGATTAAATAAATAAACATAATATTAATAAACATTTTGATCTAGTGTTGGTCAGATTAAAGATGAATGTCGGCCAGAAAATGTAATTTATACATATAGTTGGATATGTGTTTCATATTTTAGTTTCTTTTCCTAAAACGTGAACCTATAAAATTATAAATACCTCTTTCACACTTTACTACAAAATATTAGCTTTTATTTCATTGTAAGTTATAAAGAAACTCTCATTGATACAAATATCAACTGTTTCATTAATTTTTCACTATTATTTTTTCAGGTTATTTAATTTTTTCTAATAAGAAATAACCATGTATTCCTATTAAATTTTTAAGTAAAAACCTATCTAACTTTAAATGACATTTTTAACACTAATGTTTACCCAATGCAAAAGCCAAGAGTCACTAAAGATCGAGGGTAGTGCTTTGTTGTATGAGCATAATAGAAAGCTATAAATGAAGTTCACAGGGTTATATGGAAAAGATAAAAGTTAATCTTAGATTTGAAGAGATCAAAATTGAAACAAAATGCAGGAAAGATAAAAGTTAACCCTAGATTTAAAGAGATCAAAATTGAAACCAAAATACAGGAAAGATAAAAATTAACCCTAGATTTAAAGAGATCAAAATTTAAATCAAAATACAGAAAAGATAACAATTAATCCTAGATTTGAATGGATCAAAATTGAAATCAAAATACAGCAAAGATAAAAGTTAATCCTAGATTTGAAGAGATCAAAATTGAAATTAAAATACAGAAAGGATAACAGTTAATCCTAGATTTGAATGGATCAAAATTGAAATCAAATACAAGAAAGATAAAAGTTAACCCCAGATTTGAAGAGATCAAAATTGAAATCAAATACAATAAAGATAAAAGTTAACCCCAGATTTGAAGAGATCAAAATTGAAATCAAATACAAGAAAGATAAAATTTTAACCCCAGATTTGAAGAGATCAAAATTGAAATCAAATACAAGAAAGATAAAGTTAACCCCAGATTTGAAGAGATCAAAATTAAAATTCAAATACAAGAAAGACAACAGTTAATCCTAGATTTGAATGGATCAAAATTGAAATCAAATACAAGAAAGATAAAAGTTAACCCCAGATTTGAAGAGATCAAAAGTTAAATCAAATACAAGAAAAATAAAAGTTAACCCAGATTTGAAGAAATCAAAATTAAAGTTCAAATACAAGAAAGACAACAGTTAATTCTAGATTTGAAGAGATCAAAATTGATATCAAAATACAGGAAAGATAACAGAATGAAAGATTAGTGTTTTGTTGCCAGTAGACAAAAAATGTTTAAAATTTTCTTTGATTTTTCATAAATATTTTAAAGACAATATACCTTTCTCGATCTTTTGGCAACTCAGCAGTAACTAATCCTGAATTAAAAAATTACAGACTGAGAAGCCCCCATAGAGAGAGAGAAAGAGAGAGAGAAAAGAACGGCAACAGGGAGGAGGGTGGAAATACTGGCCTATGCAAAATTTTACATTAAATACTCAATATTAAATTTTAAATTCAACATTAATCTATTTTAGCTAGGAACTATTGAAAAAAAACTGAAAGGGAAATATTTAAACAAAAAACTAAACATGGGTAAAACGAAAAAAATTACTGAAAAATAGGAAAATATCATTGGAATCAAAGAAAAGAGTGCTGGATTGCTATGTGATGTCTGTCCTTCTGTATGTCAGTGAATGTTGGACGATCTCCTCAACGATGAAGGAGAGACTTGAGGCAGCAGAAATGCAGTTTTACAGAAGGATGTTGATGATACCATGGACTGAGCATGTGACTAACAATTTAAACATGGAGAAAGCTCATATGAGGTTTCTTGGACATGTAGTGAGGAAGGAGGGCCTGGAGAATTTAATACTCACAGGGCAAATAGAGGGAAATAAAAACAGGGGAAAGCAGCGCAAGACCTACTTGAAAAGGCCTGAGCAAATGGAGAGTTTGGGAGACATACCAAGAGGAAGAATTTTGAGAGTGATAAACAGAACCAAGTGGAAATCCATGATTGCCTACGTCCTGAAGGGACATGGCACATGAAGAAGATATATCAGTAAAGTGTATCAGTAAAGTATATCAGCAAAGTGCATCAGAAGTTTATCAGTAAAGTGTATCAGTGAAATATATCAATAAAGTGTACCAGTAGTAAAGTATATCACTGAAGTGTATCAGCACTATATCAGTAAAGTGTATCAGTAAAAGCATTACACTATTATTTTCCAATATTAATCTTGAAGTTTTCTCCCTAATTAAAACAATCAAACAGGTTTTTCTTTTTAATGTTTCAAAACACCACATTTGTCATAACTTAAAATCAACAAAACACATTTGTGGATTTGAATAAAAAAAGAAGAATAAAAATCAATTCTGCTTAGTTTAATTTGTAACGTGTGTATATATATATGTAGGTAGAAAAAAGTAAATATTTATAAAATATCAAGGGTCACAAAGTACTGTCCAGGGTCACAATCAGGCTCGCCCTCACCTCCACCAATGAGTGGAGGGGATCAGAAGTGGTACTGAGTGATATTAAAAACCTTGTTTATCTTTTCCTTCCATCGTTCGAAAACATATTGTATTTCTAAAATATCATAATATAATTCTGTTTGTCTCCCTTCATTAGTTAAGAAGTTATCACATGTATTACACCCTGTCATTAACTCAGAAAAATAGTAGACTATTGTAAAGAATAACGGAAGAAAAAGATATTATGATGATGTTTGATTTTAATGAGAAAAAGACAACTTGCATAACAATAAGAAAGATAAAATTAAAGGAAAGATAATGATAATGATAACACTCTCATGTAGTTAATATCCGCTTCAGTGAAAAGTCAGTTTTGACTCTTTTTATTTGTACCCTTTTACTTCTTTAAAGAATCACCTGCATTCTTAATTATGATTATTATTGCAATATTTGAATAAGGTTCTTAAGCTCAACTTCTATCTGTTATAATAAAGACCATTTTGTATTCATTTGTGTTTGCTCTTTAACAGTGCCTTATTATTTTATTTTTTGTAATAATTATGTCATCAAGTAGTGATGAGTATATATCTTCTCTATTATAGTAAAGTCCATTGTCTATTTGTATATATATAGATATATAATCATAATTTAGTTGTTGCAATAGTTTATAAAAGCATTATATCACTACACACTATCTAAACTTATTTTATAAATGGATCTTTGTCTGTTTGTGTGTGTGTGTGTGTGTGTGTGTGTGTATGTGACCATTACCTAAAGACTCCGAAACAGATGAACTGATTTTCTTGAAAATTTACACAGTTGTACTATAAGCATCTGTGAGTGTTCTTAGCTAGGTTTTGTGTCAAGGTAGCCCCGATAAATATCAAAAATTGATAATCGAAAAAAATCGGGTTATAGAAGGAGTGGTCCGATTTTAATCAAATTTGATACACTCATAGACAAAGACATAAGATGCGATATTCAGAAGTTTCAAGGTTGCAGTTCTTACAATAGTGCAGAAAATCAATAATATATATAAAAGGCAAGATGTTTGCGTGTGTGTCTGTTTATCTGTCTGTAAGTCCTTTATACAAATCCACAATTTTTATCTGATTCTCACTAAACTTCAAAATTTGACTTACATCCATTCATTTTTCTTTCAGTCTACAGTTTCACTTTAACTGGAAACAACTATTGCTTTTTAGTCTTTCGTGCCAACGTCCAAAGAGTCATATTTTGATTGGTGCTTCAGCTGTTAAAATCTTGTTGTCATTTGTCTTTCCTTGTTTATTAGCAGCTCACATATTCTATTTATTTTTATGCTAGGCCTACTAAGGAGATCCTCAAAAATGTTAATTCTTTCAGACATCTGACACTCCACTGTTATTCCTTGTCAAGTATTTTTAATTTATTCTACTGGGAATGATGGCCACTCCATTACTTTTTTCCTTGATTAGTATTTTCACTTCATTCCACAGGGAATGATGACTACTCCTTTTCCTTCTTCCTTGACCAATATTTTTAGTTCATTCCACAGGGAATGATGACTACTTCTTTGCTTTCTTCTTAGACTAGTATTTTCACTTCATTCCACAGGGAATGATGACTACTCCTTTTCCTTCTTCCTTGACCAATATTTTTAGTTCATTCCACAGGGAATGATGACTACTTCTTTGCTTTCTTCTTAGACTAGTATTTTCACTTCATTCCACAGGGAATAATGACTACTCCTTTGCCTTCTTCCTTGACCAATATTTTTAGTTCATTCCACAGGGAATGATGACTACTTCTTTGCTTTCTGCTTAGACTAGTATTTTCACTTCATTCCACAGGGAATGATGACTACTCCTTTACCTTCTTCCTTGACCAATATTTTCAGTTCATTCACAGGGAATGATGACTACTCCTTTTCCTTCTTAGACCAGTATTTTCACTTCATTCCACAGGAACAGTCAACTACCCATTTTCCTCCATGTATGAAGATTGCAGCAGTTTCATTTGTGATAATTCTATCAACAGTAATTTAATTTCCCAATAATTAAAATCTTTTTCTTTCAAATAAAACAATAAAAATGCAGATCTTCTTTAAGGTTTCACTTATGGTGCTTGCTCCCCTTTCAAAAAGATATTTATTGGAACCTGTTTTCAATAACAGAAAGACATCTTAAGCTAATATTCATTTTCCAAAAAAGTAAATGGTAAACAAAAATAACTTTCAGCACTTATTTTTCAATGAGCTATAATGGAATCAGCATGCACCCTGAGTAATGAGGGTGGAAACATCTAGCTCTGGTCAGGAACTACATACAGAATCAGGCTGCTTTAGCTGCGAATTGTATCTGTAAGAATCTATGGCTTTTCTTGATTTATTTTGTATATCAATTAGCAAGAAATATCCTAAGGGATGAGAAAAGCTCAAAAGAGAGCTCATAATGGTGTTATGCTTTTCTTATAACTGGACATAATTAGTGAATTGCCTGAAAGTGAGATCCTCCTGGGACTGAACAGGAAGCAGCTGAGATTTTTACAATGATCAAGAGTGCTGGAATAATTGATTTAATTCTGAAAGGGTACATAATTTTAAGGCAGATTTGAAGGATATTTTAAGTGCACATAAACAACTGTATGATGAAAAAATATGTGATGCTCAACAAGCAACCATGATGTCAGATTCTAATCCTTTAAAATGAAGTAGACAGACAAAAATAAGATTATTTTTGAATGTCTGGGAATGCTAAAATCTCTTCCTATATAAATTAAAGGTAATTTCTTCTAAACTTTATGACATTATGGTTAACAAAATTTCTACTTTGAAATAATGAAGAAACCAGTGCAGTATCACAGAACTTTCAAATAGTACAATGCTGTCTTTGTGCCATGTTTTTTCAGGATATGGGTGAAATTGTTCTTCACAGGTTTCTATCTTTTCTTGCTCTTAGCAAAGTTTGCTTTTCACCATCTCCCCCAGTCCTTGTTCTGTCATCCCTTCACCTAAACTGATTTGAGATGTTAATCTATTTTTTCTTCTATCACTCATACCTTCAATATATCCTATGAGTATCAAATTCTCTAAGCTTTCATTTCTCATCATATGTCCTAGAAATTGTTTCTTTCTGATTCTAATTATGAGTGCTTCAATATTCTTTAAAGCTTTATTACTCACATACTCTTATCCATGGTATTCTCAGTCCCCTTCTGTAGAATCACATTTCTGTTACATTAATAGTCTTTTTCATCTGTTGAGTAATTGTAAAAAATGGTGTAGAGTAAGTCAAAACAAGGTTAGTGGAAGATAAGGTGAAGATGAATTTTCCTATAAATGGTTTATATCCCAGACAGTATAGATGCGAAAGTATAATTAAGAATTGTTTCTGGTTAAATATTGTTTATAGAAAATACAACACTATGGCAAGGTTGGCACTGAACTTTCTCATGAAATTTGATGAAATAAAAAGAAATACTTTTTTCAAAACTGAATCAATAATTTTTTATTGTTTTATTGTGTAATAGTGACTATCAATGAATTTTAGAAGATTATAAAAGTACTTAAACCTAATTATTAAAGAACTTAGAAACTGTCTACAGACCAAAATATATTTGAGAGAGTATAAGAAGTATTTGATGCACATTGTGGTACAATGAATGTTAGTACAAAATGAGAAATCTGAGAGCTGAGTTCAAGTTCCATTTGAATCCACTGCATTCACTTACATGCAGATACGCTTGGGAAAGCTATTAATCTATCTCTTCTCCCTCCAGCTATGGGTTGAATAGCAAGACAGATTGGGTTCCATAGCTTTGATTGGCAACCAGCCTGCAGTAAAATGTAATGGCAATCTACTGCAGGAAAATCTTTTGCCCAGTCAGTCATATCTCTTGTGAGACATGATCGCCCAAGCGTGTATCACATATGGCACTTAACTGATAGGAAGTGCTTGTGGGAAAATAAAAATAAAAATCAATAAATAATAATGATAATCAATAATAACAAAAAGAAAAAGAAATGCATTTTCCCATGATGCTAGTAATAAATAAAATGAAAATTTTATTACCCCACTTGGCTTTGCCAAATGCCTATTAAGGGACACTATTTAAATCTATAAAAAGGCAAATATTTCCTTCCCCTCTCTCACTCTCTCTCTCTTTCTCCCTCTTGCTCCTAGAAGTGGTAACATACAGACAGCGATGCCTCCACTGGGGCATTTTCATTTCTTCAGTCTACTGATATCTAAACTCTCTTTTCACTTCCCAAGCCATAGCATTTGAATGTGTTTTTCGAAACCTTTCTAATGATGAAGTAAAATTTACAAAGCAGACTTGAACTTGACTATTATAACTATTCATATGATTACTTACCTTAATGTACTTCTGGGCCAGGAAAAGAAAATGGATATACCCAAGAGACATTGAGAACTTTATTTTGTTACAGTTTAGGTTTTAAAAAAAATGCAGCCCAAGTTGTTGTCTCCTTAATCATGTGAAAAACACACACCCACCTATAATATGCCAACATGAAACCATAAGTTCCATGTGTTACACATATTGAGTATAAAAGTATTTAGAAATCATCTCAGGGTTCATGGGTAGTAGGGTTTTAACAAAGTATAGAAAGTGTATAGTGTTGATAAGAAAATGCATAATTATATTGTTACCAGAGATGAAAAGTTGTCTCCCCTGGACTAACCCTGTAAAAACTAAAAATAGATATTTATGAGAATAGGAAACCATCACATGATTTGATGAGATATTGTTGGGCAGGAACATTAATCACTCTCTTTGTTTCTGGACAGCAAAAATAGAAAGTCATACATATTCAAGCTCATGGAAATTATCATAAGATAATTACCAGACTTTATATTTTATTTCAGATAGCAAGTCCCTTGTAAACATTTTCATAGAAATAATTATATATGTATATTTCAAGTGTTTTGATATAAAGACTTTTGTGGCTTATTGAACTTTTTCATATGTTTATGTTTTAAATTATTTATTTTGTGAAAAAAATCAATAATAATATGTATTCTTGCACAACAATTGGAATAATCTAAACATTTTATTGTACTCATTTTATCAAAATATGAATAAAATGTCAAATTTAAGCTAAAACATTTTATGTTCTGCCACCCATTTACACAAGCTCATTAGCTAGGTTACTAAATATTTCCCTTTTACTTACAATATATCTTGTGAATGTTGAAATTCTCAATGACTCTTTCCTTGTTATATATCCCAGAAATTTCCCAGACAGTTATATTTCTGTACCTGCTTGATCTTGATGTCTCGTATTCATCACTCAGATCTTGGGCTGTTCCTCTTTCTAAAAACCATATGTTGTCTTTTTAAAATTGATAGTTACTGGACTCTTTTAACCATTACTTGGACTTACTCATGGATTTTGATAAAAATAAAAAACACTTTTTGTAAACTGAATTAGTAACTAAACAAGATAGATTCTGATAATTTATGTAAGTTTTAGACAATGTGTGGATATGTTCATTATAAATAGAAAATAGACTTGAAACAACAGAAATTTGAATCTACAAATAAATGTCGAAAATACCTTAGAGATATCATATTAAAAATGAGGGAATTGTAGGAACAGGAACTGCAAATAAACAAGCAGAAAGACTAACAAGCAGAAAGACAATTTATTTTCTGCAGTACATAATGAGGAAAAAAAAGGGGATTTAACACTCATGCAGTACACTGAAAGAAAAGAAGCACAGAAAATCAGTGAGAAACCTACTTGAGTAAATGTACAGCAAAACATCACATCATCACATTGCATCATACCCCATGTCTCATAGCCAATTAAGATTGTAGGGGTACCACACATACTGCAGCCATACCATCAGCATTGTCAAAGTACATGATATTCTATTTTATAGAATGACATTCTTCTTCATGCTGATTTTGACTTCAGAGTTTTCTTTCTTCTGACGTGGCTGACACCTCAAGGAAAGAGAGAACCTTCAACTCTGTTATTTAACTCATAGCTGGGGGAGAAGAGATAGATTCATCATGCCTTTTCCAAGGATATTTCTGCAAAATTAACATAAGGAATCCACCAGAAATTTGAACTTAACTTGCTTGTTTCTCTTTCTGAGTCATTAACCATTAAAATAAATGTGAACACCACCCAACAATCAGCTCAATGAGTCACATAACTGTTGTATCCTTTGAGAAAGGTACAATGACAAATTGTGCATCCAAGTGGTAAACTACCAAATACGAATGTTGTAGAGCAAATCAAATTATTCTGTATGAGATTGTCACTGAGAGATTAGTCTACTGTATTATACACTACCATATACACTCCTCGTTAATCAGTAGCTATAACTCTCATATAACAGATGGACTCATCTCTCCTACTGTACCAGAATATTCCGCTGCAACAATAACAAAACTTATTGTCCAAATTCTGATGAATAGAATGTACAGCAGAATCAGGCCAGAGATAGGACAGAAACAGTAAGGCTTCATCGAGGACACTGAAACAAGGAAAGCAATATTTATGCTTAGAATGTTATCAGAAAGGGCAATGAAAATGCAGAAGGCTGTGTAACTGTGTTTCATAGACTACACAAAGGTGTTTGACAAAGTACACCACAAAGACTTGATAGAGACAATTGGCAACTTTGACATATTTGGGAAAGACATTAGAGTAATCAAGAACCTGTGCAAGCAGCAAACTGACTGCATATGGAAGAAAATGAGTTTAGCAGATATACAAAAATAGAAAGTGATGTAAGACAAGGATGTGTCTTCAGATCTATTCAGCCTACACAGTGAGACAATTATGAGATCTCAAGAAGTCCAGAGAGCTCTAGAAGTCCTCTAAATTCATCATTGGTAGCTATAATCTGAACAATATAAGATACACAGATGATACAGTGCTGGGAGCACATGGAAAGAAAACCACAAAACCTCCTACAGAAGGTAGTTAAAGAAAGCAAAAAGAAAGGGCTACATATAAACTAAAACAGAATTGAATGCATGGCCATCAGTAGAAAGAGGAGCCCAAAATGCTAAATATAAGTTGAGTGTTGTGGGATTGCTTCTTTGTATATAATAATGGACTCCACTGAGTGTACATATAATCCTGCCTGTAGTGAGAATGGCAGAGTTTGGTTGAGTTGTAAGTTGTAAGGTGAAAGTTGTTTAGTTGGAGTTGGAGTTGGAATAACAGTTGTAGTTGCAGTTGCTCTGAGCTCCACTTAGCTAGAATCAGTTACCCAGACATACTATTTCACTTCAAGACTGTATATATTTATTTCTACTAATAGTATTCCTAAACTGACTAACCCACATTCCAGTTTGTATATTACGTTCAATATAACTTACATTTTCTATCGCCATATCTGTTTTTGTTATTTATTATTTTGTGCGGTTCCTCACCCAAAATCCACAGCACTAAGGATACTGAAATCAACCAAGTTCATAAATTTAAATACCTGTGAAATGTTTTAACAGAGAACAGAAAGTGCAACACTAAGATCTGAATGCATACTGGCATGGCCAAGGATGCATTTCAAAAGCTGAGTAGAGTATTAAGAGACAGGAAAACATCACTGGAAACAAAAAAGCGATAACTGGATTGTTATATGACCTCTATCCTTCAATATGGTAGCAAATGCTTGACAGTCTCATCAACAATGAACGAAAGATTTGAAGCAACTAAAATGTGGTTCTAAAAGAACATGACACATGAAAGGATAAAGAGAAATAAAATGGATTACTTTTCTTATAAAAATGTAACTTACTACTAACATTTTAATCTAGAATTGTTATTAAAATGGCTTCTACTTAAAAACTTTTTCTGTGATAGCGTCATATATTTTGGGATTTTCTTTTCAATAAATTTCTTCAAAGTTCTAGCATTCTTAGAAGAAATAAAGAAGCCATTCTTAATTAATTATCAGAACTCAGCTAATATGCTCAAAAATCAAAATAAATTTTGTAGATGAAATCCTAAGTTTCCTGTGACTGAACAAATAAATATCAACAGAAACAATGTCGATGTATTTTGTTTTTTCTGCATTTAATAATTAAAAATTATATAGCATTTGATGTTGCCTTCAATTTTTGGAGACTGTAGAAGGAAGGACTGAAAGAAGTTAGAAAAGGTTTTTATGGGCAACATGTGCAACAGAAAATGCTATTAGAATAGAACTTACAATTTAATGTAGCTATTTCAGCAATAAAATGATGAGACCTAGATGCCAATCTAGTCAGTCAGTTAAGTGCCATACGTGAAACGCGCTTGGGCAATCATGTCTCAAAAGAGACATGACTGACTGGGCAGAAGATTATCCCGCAGTCAGTTGCCATTGCTTTCTGTGGTAGACTGGTTGCCAGCCAAGGTTATAGAACCCAATCTGTCTTGTTATTTAACCCATAACTAGAAGGAAGAAACGGATTAATACCTTTCCCAAGAGTATTTGTGCATAAGTGAATGCAATGAATTCAACTGGAATTTGAACTCGGCTCCCGAATTTCTCGTTCCAAGCTGATATCCACTGCACCACAATGCACATCTATGCACAACGCACAACGCCAATCTAGTACTATACTTAAATTCATGAAGTCAAAGTACTAAAGAGGAATGTTCATTAGAACAACTGTTTTAAAAATATTTATAGAAAAGGTACAGGAATGCTGCAATGGTGTTATGAAAGTAACTCAATCCGAGATGCCTGGTCAAGATGGATAACAGTGCAGATTCAGCTTTCAATCTTGTAAAAAATCTCAAGATATGTAGCAGGAGCTAGACCAGATATAGCAGCAATATTCAATGCACAAATGTATGGCATATTTATAAATGTACAAAATGGATCTGGTACAAAAAATTGTCTAGCATGATAGAATGAACCAACTAGCAGTACACCTAGCAACTGATTCAATATAATCACTCTACTATATGACAGTGGAAAATGAGATGGTGAGATTTCAATGTCAAAGATAGCAGTGAATTCATTAATAAATTCAATTTCTCAACAAAATCCAAAGAAAGATCTGCAATGTAATTGGTCCTGACTTGGCATCTCGACTTTAAGTCCCAACCTTTTAACATTTAAATAGTTAAATGTAACTACCACTTCTCCTCCAAAAGTTTTCTTCTTTGCCCTTCCCACCTGTGGAACTCCTTTCCATTTACTTCTTTCTCTGATCTACAATATCCAAAAGTTTAAATGCAACACCAATTGTACCCAGTTTTTCCCTCACTGTAACCATCTACACAATAGTGGTGGTCCCACCATGCTTGGGGTAAAATGATTAAAAAAAGTACAATTATTTCTAGATAGCAATTTCTAATGTTAATTCTTAAAAAAGGATAGAAAGCATTATGCAAAGGTTCAGTTATCTAAGGCAGTGGTCCCCAATCTTTCTGCACCATGGCCCAGGTGTCACACAAGACAATTTTTCCACAAACTGAAACAGGGAGTCGGTGTCATTCATGTGCATAACAGAACAATAAACATAATCACAATAATCATTAAAATGGAGGGAAATGTTTTTATTCTTTCTGTGCAGCCCGGTACCAAATGGTCCATGGCTCAGTGGTAAATGGGCCACAGCCCAGTACCAGTCTGTGACCCATTGGTTGTGGACAACTGATCTAAAGTAGTAATGAATGCATTAATGATTACATTTATAAAATGACATATCAACTTCTGGAAGTAGATAAAAAGTAAGAGAATGAAAAATTTTATCTCTTTGTTTAATAAATGCTTCAGGTAACATTGTTTCTAGAAACTAATAAAAATATGAAGACATATGAAAATATTGTTAAAAACAAAGAAAAATTGTTAAACTGCTACATAATTTTCTATATGGCGGTGACAATGAAGAATAGCTTTGAAGCAATAAAAATGTGGTTCTTTCAACAAATGGTAAGCATATCATGGGTAGAGCATATGAGTGATAAGGAAGTCTTAAGGAAAAGGGAAACAAGAAGGAAGCTTATACTTAAAAACAAAAAGAGGCAATTAAAATTCCTAAGATGTATAATGATAAACTGAGCATGTGAGCAATGATAAGGTTTTGAAAATGATGGAAACAAAAAGGAAATTAATAGTGAGCATCAGGAAGAGACAACTAAAGTTCCTGGGACATGCAATGAGGAAGAAGGGCCTGGAGAACCTGGTACTAACAGGCCAGATAGAGGGAAAAGAGACAGAGGAAAGCAAAGGATAACACATTTGAAGGGCCTGAGCAGGTGAATGACAAAACGAAGGTTGCGTGGTGTAACAGTAGAAAGCATGCTAAAAGCCACCAGGGATAGGGAGACATGGAAAGCCATGATCACCTATGTCCTGAAGGGACAAGGCACATAGAAGAAGAAGATAATGATAAAAGAAGGCCTAACAAATTTAATGCTACAAAACATACTGAAGGCAAGCAGGGTAAATAGTGAGTAATCCCATACTCTGTTAGTATGAATACATGGCAAAACAAGGACAAAGACAGATTATGAAGAGTCAAAATTTATTTAGAACACAAAGTTGTGATGAGTTATGATTACCCATATTCTAAAGTCACATGAAAATGTAATGGGTTTTATTAACTGTTATTTGATATCTTCAAAAATTAAAAACAAACAGCTAATTAAGTCACAGCAAATAGGCTCCTTCTATTTTATTTGCATTCTGTTATGGTTGTAACATGTCAGTGATGTAACCTTTTAATATAGCCAGCATTGTGAGTGCCAAAACAAGTGAAATCACAAATATTTTCTGTGTTGGTAACCAGTATAACATCAGTCAGTTAAGTGCCATACATGAAACACATTAGGGCAATCATGTCTCAAAAGAGACATGACTGACTGGGCATAAGATTATCCCACAGTAGGTTGCCATTGCTTTCTGTGGGAGACTGGTTGCCAACCAAGGCTATAGAACCCAATCTTTTCTGTTATCTAACCCATAACTGGAGGGAAGAGATGGATTAATACTATTCCCAAGAATATTTGTTCGTAAGTGAATGCAAGGAATTCCACTGGATTCGAACTCGCCTCTCTGATTTCACATTCCGAGCTGATATCCACTGCACCACAATGCACATCCTAGTATAACATCACAATTGCCAAAACTTTTAAATCTCCCTAAAAATTAACTTTTACAAGATTTTTTAAAATCATATTTTTCTTGGCCCTGAACAACCAACATGAAATTGTTTAAAATATCCAAGAGCCTCTGCCTTCATTGCTGAATAAATGTGTTTATCATTATCCAGTGTAAAAGCATTCCTGACAGTTTCACAAATAATACTGAGATATGCAGAAACAGCCATTCCAAAGATTAAGAAAAAAGTCAAAAAAAAAAAACAACAAAGAATTTCAAATAAACAGAAATTCTTAATGCAGTGGAGGCTATTTGCATTTCAAGGATGGTAACTCTACATATCTGATGGGTGATTTCCATATTTATCAACAGATGGCTTGATGTGTAAATCTTTGGTTTCTCATTCATTCCA
This sequence comes from Ascarosepion bandense, assembly GCA_037127315.1. NCBI lineage: Eukaryota > Metazoa > Mollusca > Cephalopoda > Sepiida > Sepiidae > Ascarosepion > Ascarosepion bandense. The sequence goes on from JBBBDQ010001271.1 coordinate 1,089,833, forward strand.
ACTTTAGTTCAAATACAAACCAAACCTCAAGCTGAACCATAAATCGTAGAATTATTATTAGACAGTGCTATTTTTGATCTGTTGGTTGCTCCAACTCAATCTTTATGGATAGTAAAGGATTAAAAAAAAAAGAATTACAAATGCTGTTTATTTATAAAATCAAAGAGAAAGACTTGTATAAATTGACTTGCAACTCAAGTCTGGAATACAAATTTGTCTTTTGTTCTAGGGTCAATCTAATTTTACAATATGAACAGATTTTTTATAGTTTTGGATTTTGTTGTAAAATTTTATTTGTTATTGCTGTTATACTATAGTTTAGGCATGATCATCAACATTTTCAAGTATTTTTGCAGACTCTATTGATTAATAAATTAACCAACCACAATACATACTGAGAGACTGACTAGAAGATAAAATGCTCAAGAATAAATGCAAAGACTTGAAACTTTTCTTAGTTAAAATGCAAGATTGCAAACTTTTAGAGCCTAACAGAAGTTTAAGATTTAAACTTTAATATGCTATGCATATTTTCCTTAATGTAAGTAGATATAATGTCAGACTACCTTTTGATCACTGAGGATTATATATATATATATATATATATATATATATATATATATATAGAAAAGACAAACATACTTATACTTATACATACTTATAAGCAATATACTTATCCAACATGTTTTGTCTTCTGAGGGCTTTATCAAGGCAAATACAAGGATTTTATTTCATAACAAGTATTTATATACAAAAGCAAAAAGAGCATTGTAACAAGAAGCAAGATATGGAGATAATGGTGTTTGTCAAACATGGTGAAAACTACTACACAAGATGCACTGAACAGGTGTATTGTTATGCAACTTACCAAATGCATGTAATTCTGTGCTTTTCCAATGAGCAGCACCCAGCAAATGCCTCAACATATCACATATCACTCCTTGTTTACTGTCTGACCATGTAGAGTATACTCATGATGAACAATTTTTTTTAATGCATACTCATATTTGAGTGGAAAGTCTGTTTATTTTTTTATATATATAGTTAAACAGTACATTATAATTTCCACTGGCCTTAATTAAAAAAATAATAATGTTAGACAAATAAATATTCAAATATGTCAGCTAATGCCAGTTTTGTAAATTTCCGTATAATTCCATAATGTTGTCTTTGGTTGGGTTTGTTTACATTCGATACAGTCTGAGCAGATATTAATCATTCAATAATAGAACTCTGGAGAATAACTATGTAAAGTTTAAATATGTCTTTATCTACTGGCCCAGTAGGTATAGACATTGGTTAGTTCCAGTGACTTGACCCAAAGAGTTGTGAGTTCAATACCAGGCTACAGCAGTAGTGAACAAGTAACTTAGATGGTCGGGTTAGAGGGAGATAATTCATGACTGCCAAAAGAGGCTTTGCACAAGGAATGAGAATGATATATCCCAGTGATCATAATAAAGGGTTCAGGTCGAAATTTCTAACACCTGAAGAAGGCAGGAGTATACAACAGCCAGAACGTTGTACAAATGGCAACAAAAATGAGGACAATAGTCCGAATAATGTAAATAGTATATATATATAATTTTTATTTTATGCCACTCTAAGTGAGATTGTTGTCAGGAAGGAATTAAGGAATACGTACTATAAAACATGTAAGATAAATAATGACTAACCCGGGACTTAATGAAACCAAGACTGTTGTTGTCAGTAAAGCATTCTCTCAGGAGTCTGTTTCCACAAAGCAATAGTTAGGGAGTAAAAACCAGTCAAAAGAACACAGAAAAAACTTGTCACCATATACATGGCAGGTTCAAGCTGTGAAGGTCTGAACTAGAGGAACTAAGGAATGTAACTCATTCAAGCATCTGTTATAGTAATAGGGATAGAGTAGTAAGAAGCTAGCAATGTTTTATCTGTGGGATAAGTGGCACAGGGTGGAGGTTAACTCATCAGCCACAAGGCCATATAAATGTTACAGAATGATGAAATCATTTTGACTTTTAAACATTGGCTTACTTTATAAATTTAAGCAAATATGTTTTTTAACTAAATTTTACTCAATAAAAGTCTCAAGGGCCTGTCAAGTTAGGGATCTACAATTGAAATGATAATTGTTTATTTAATGGTACATCAGCCTTGTATGGGTTATTTAATGCTGATATTCAAATTTATTGTGAACTTAGAAGTAATAAAAATATGATATATTTTCCTGCTTTCACAACTGAATGCATGGCAGATGATGCTCAGATTTTGTGCATATACATATTTGTGTAGACATGATTAATAAAGAAGGTGACATGTACATTTCATCTTGTATTTATTGAAGTTATATTTTAGTATATAGTTTGAATTCTTTCAGGAATTGCAGGATATTATATGGACTAATGTTATTAAAGAAGTCTTTCATGTTGCTTGTTTGATTGGCTGATTTTTTAGCAGCATATCAAGGTTTGTGAATTATTTAATGCTGAAATCTAAATATTTAATATTTTGAACACAAGTATATGCCTTCAACTATAAAAATTTTGCACAAAAATTTATACCTTCGGAGTAAAGGTATGTTTTTTGGATACATATTTGGTAGATCATAAAATGTATTGTTAGTAATTTTGCTAAAAAAATACTTTTGTTTATACTTCTGAGATGGGGTAGTATATTATTATACTATATTATTCAAATGATTGTTATCATCTTTATTGCCATTATTATGATGTTTCGGTTTTTGTACACTCTGGCCTTCTTCAGGTGCTAGGAATTTCAGCCTGGCTCCTTTTTTATGATCAGTGAAGTATATCATTCTCATTCCATGTTCAATGCTACTTCTGGTTGCCATGTAATTATCTTCTTTTATCTTAACTTTCATATTTGTTCACCATTGCTGTAGTCTGGTATTGAACTCACAACTCTTTTGGTCAAGTCAATGGAACTAACAAACGTCTATAACCAATGTCTATATCCACTCAAAGACACATAGCTTGGTAGATATAGTTGTTAGTTATAGTAATTTGACCAAAAAAGTTGTGAGTTCATTACCAGGCTACAGCAGCAGTGAACAAATAACTTAGAGTGTTAAGTTAAGGGAAATAACTATATAGCTACTAAGGAATTGGCATTGCACATGGAATGAGAATGATATATCCCAGTGATTGTAATGAAAGGTTTGGTTAAAAATTCCAAGCATCTTAAGAAGGCAGGAGTGTAAAACAGGTGACACATCATAATAATGGCAATAAGGATGAAGACAATAGTTTGAACAATGCAAATAGTGTAAAAAATCTACTGTTGATTTTTGTTTGCGTGTTCATTATTTGCCCATAGTTGGGACCATAACAAGTGCTATCACCCACAGTCAAGGAGTGCCTGGGAACAACAGCAATAAGATAATGATCTATGCTTCACATAAAGAGGTCAAGTTTGAAGTGTTCATGAAAGCACTTATGCAAGAATTTGTTTTAGGAATTGCAGCCTAATTTTTTTTTAAATACTGGAAAGTGTTCTGGTGAGATTAAAGTAAATGATTGGTCTTGACATCATACCATTAAAGAAAAAAGATGTGTAAATTTTAAATTTAACTTTTGATTTCAGTGTATAAAAATTTTAAACTTAGATTAAATTAAAATTTTTATTAAGTTTATTTTATTTACTTCATTTTTTTTTAATGTTTCACTCCAAGCAAGGCGGTACCACCACTGATGCACAGGCAGCTACATAAGAGTAAAAGTTTAGGCAGGAGGAGAGTAAAGAGAAAGACGAACCAGTTACAGGGGGTGTCAGAAAAAGGGCAAGAGAAGGATGGGAACACAGGTGAGAAGACAGTTGCGAAGGTAGAGAGAAAGGAAAAGAACAAGATATACAGGGTGATGTAGAAAGAACTGGAGTCAAGTGGATACGAGATGGCTATTGACATTTCATTTAAATTCCTGGAGGTTGTAGCCATCAGAAAAGCAATTATATGGAAGGGAGTTCCACAGGCAAGAAGTGTGAGAAAAGAAGATGCTCAAGTAGAATTATTGGCTGCATTTGTTTGATCTAACTGTAAATGGGTGGGAGCTGTGGCAGGGGCACCAGTGACTTATTTATTTTTAGTGTTTCTAATTACTCCTCACTGTATTATATATCATTTTGTGAAGAAAGGCAATATGTTGTATGTTTTTGGATATAAACTTAGTAAATAGAAAAAACTTTAGACAGAATTTAAACTTCTCTTAGGTTACATTTCACTCTGATCTTACTTTTCTGCTTTTCATCAGCAAGGCTGATGCTAACCTCCAGGAGAGAACCTCACTGCATTTTCCTGGGGCTAACTTTGTCTACTGACAAGTAGAAAGATTATATTGCTAGGTCTGCAGCTAGAAAAATTAGTTCAATATCTCATGCTAGACAATTTTTCTTTCCAGAATCTATTTTAAATATAAGTCTGCCCTTCATCCACGCTTTGAATATTGTTTCCACATATGATCTGATACTCTTACTATATATTTAGAGATTCTTGATGAAATCCAAAGAAGGATCTGCAATGCTATTGGTCTTGACTTGGCATCTCAACTTCAGTCACTTTCTCACTGCCATAACATAACTTCTCTGTGTTGTTTCTACAAATACTTTCATGGTAATTATTCTAAGGTACTTTCCTCTATGGTACCTAGACTTTATGAATTCAAGTGCATTACTAGATTAGCAACAAAGTATCATTGTTTTACAGTATAAATATCTAGATGTAACTGTAAGTTCTATGCAATCAGTATCTTTTCTTACTTGTTGAATTCTCTTCTGTCTTTTACTTTCCAGCCAATTTTGACATTCAAAAATTTTAAAGCAATGTTAACTGCTGTTTACTGTCATCTTAATTCCTGTTCTTTTATTGTTCTTGCACCTTAATAATAGTTTTTATTGATATTCATTCAAACTCAATAACCACTTGTATCTTAGTCACATAGCCTTGCTTTAAAACAATCTATAAATAATTTAGCCAATGTTTCATGCTAGAGATTTATCCTAAAACCTTCCTGATTAAATTAAATGAGTTTTGATAGCAGTCAAATAATTCAGTGTTATTTGACATGAAAGATGTGGCGCATATTCAAAATATACAAATTAAATAGTGAAAATCATTTACATTAGAATAGTTACGTTAGTTGCTTTGATATATAATTTCCATATAAGTTAAGTAAAAGAAACAATAAGTCGACTATCATTCCATATATACTCTGCTTCTCGAATATGAAGAAAATCTATGTTTTAATAAATTGTGATAGGAGATGAAAAGTGGATACTTTACAACAACAAGGAATGTAAAAATCATGCTGCAAGTGAAATGAACCACCATTAATTATATAAAATCTCATCTTTATCAATACAAAGTGGTAGTTTTTTTCTTTTTTTGAATGATGGAACTGAAAATGATTTTTTAGAACCTTCCAGATCACCAGACAATTCAGTGTCTTAAAGATAACAGATGCTGAAACAAAACAGAAAATATGTTTTTTAATATAATTAATGGCAAAAACAAAATGATGGAATTTTTTTTGCTTAATACAAAAAATTGATTTACTAGCTACCCAGATAAGAATTGACTTTAGGAGGTTTACTGAATTTAGCATGCAGGCCTATTTCACATGCTGAAGGGCTATGATGTCTCTGGCTCATATTTGACCTAATTTAATTTTTCTTAAGAAATTGTCTAATGAAAGTTGCAATAAACAGCTACATTTCTAAATGATTTTACATTAATGCAGGTGGTTCCCCATGTCTCTATCATTTGACCTACCTTGTTTCTGATTAATGTTGCTCCCTTAATTGATCTGCTGTTCCTATTAGAATCTTAACAAAATCCAAAAGTGTTCTGTTATGTTATCAATCTTGACCAAGCATCTCAACTTCAGTGAATTTCATATCATTATCACATATCTTCCTAGTCTTTTCTATAAATATTTTTATGGCAATTGTCCTAATGAGCTCTTCTACTTGTTAATTTGACCATATGAATTTAAATGTACTACCAGATTGATAACTAGTGTCATCATGTCAATGTTGAAAAAGCTAGATACAACCGTAAGTTTTATTCTATTATTTTCTTTTCTTGTACTGCTCTCCTGTGGAACCCTTTTTCCATTTGCTGCTTCCCTGCAACCTATATTTTAAAAAATTTAAACCCAACATCAGTCACCATCTTCATGAATTTAGTTCTTTTATTGTCCTTTCTCTTTCAATTTCATTAACCACTTGCATCCTAGTGGCATTATTACCAAGCTTAGGGTGAAATAATTTTTTTAAAAATACTGATATATGAAAACAATGTTTCTATAAAATTCATTAGAATAGATTATAATTATCTTAATAAATAAAGCTCAATATATGATATTTACTGATTTTTAAATCATACAGCTAATACATTCTATCATGTGTAAATAATCTTGAAATAATGTATGTCACCATTTTCTGTAAAGATATACACTTTTCTAGTAGGAATAATCCTGGTGCTGTCATTTACTGATCATAAATAAAATTTACACATTTTTTTGTGTAAACAATAACAAAAAAAATACAGACATCTCAAAGGATTTAATCAGTAATTTTTGGACACAATCTTTGTCTACTTACTTTAACATAATTGACTTTTCCCATGATTTTAATGCTTCAGGGAATCAGTAAGGTGGTTCCTCCACTCCAAGAAAGATTATCATAGAATAGTAAGCTACAAAATAAGTTTTTCACAGCAGGTGGTGAAGAGAAAGGCAGAAAATAGTTTCTTTTTTGGGAGACACAAGTCTTGGTGACTTTTTCTTTTTGCTGTAATTCGGATTCTTAATCACTTTGTCTGTAGAAGAGAATAGAAATATTTGCTTTCTGAACTGAAGAACATGTCTGCCAAACAATAATAGGGTTTTCTATTCAAAACAATGAACAAAACATTATTTTTAGTTTATATATTCATTTCTGCTACAAGGACAGTAAAATTCATGACTTGAAAATAATTTAACAAACAGTTAATTTTTTCTTCTCCTACTACTTCTTCTATGTGTCATATACCTTCAGGACATAGGTGGCCATGGCCTTCCACATCTTCATATCCCTAGTAGCTCTTATTACCCCTCCCAAACCCTGCTCTACCATCCATTTGCTCAAGCCCATCAAGTATGTTACATATTACTTTCCTCTGTCACTCTTTCCCTCTATCTGACCTGTTAGTATCAGTTTCTCCAAGCCCTCCTTCCTCATTACATGTCCCTAGAACTTCAGCCATCTTTTTCTGATGTTAATTATTAGTTTCCTTTTTGTTGCCATCCTCTCCAAGATCTCGTCATTGCTAACATGATGGGTCCATGGTATCCTCAGCATCCTTCTGTAAAACCACATTTCAGTTGCTTCAAATCTTCCCTTCATCTTTGGTGAGATCGTTCAGCATTCACTGCTAAACTGAAGAACAAACATCAAATAGCAATCCAGTACTTTCTTCTTTGTTTCTAGGAAAACTTTTCTATTTCTCAATACTCTACTCAGCTTTTTAAATGCATCCTTGGCCATACCAATTCATTTTTGGATCTTAGTGTCGCACTTTCCATCATCTGTTAGAACACTTCCCAGGTATTTAGATTATCAATTGGAAAATAGATTCTATTCATTTAAGGTTTTATCTACATGAAAAATCATATAATTTACACATATTCAGAGACATATATATATATATATATATATATATACTCATATAATTAAATTTGTCTTTTAATTAAAAATACATGCAATGATCTAACATTGCCTGATTACAAGGTTGAAATCTTGAAACAGAAATTTCCATGTCACAATATATTTTTAATTAAAGAACAAATTTAATGATATGATTATATTATGGTCTACAATATTTATAAAAAAAAGTAAATGCCAAAGAACTCTTTACCTGGATTTATATAATTGGAGTCTAATCGTACTGATGAGCTGTGATACAGCAAAACAGATCTGTCTGCAGATGACTATATATATATATATATATATATATATATATATACGCTGTTAAATATAAGAGACAATGAATGTCTATTATGTTTAATCATGAGCTGTTCTAAACATCGTATTTTTGCTTTAATTTCAGTTGAAAATAAAGACAAAAATTCTCCAACATTTGGATAATTATTTATTGGTTTTCTTCTAAGCTTTCGGCTCACATGAGCCATCTTCATCTCCCGTAGACTTACATGTCATCTTTCTGATCAGAGTATTATTAAACAACATTTCTCTGAAAAACATAAACATGTAGGTAATATCAGACAGATTTTGGTCAACAATACGGTGATCCTTACTCATACACACAGTAAGAGGAACTTGCAGATATTGGAGGCCATATACATCAAATCAAAACAACCAACACTCAATAAAATCAACTTTAAAACTGGAAATAACATATTACATTGCATTTGACTACATGGTTTTGTTGTCATTTCGTGCTATCCCGCGGTGTGACGTCATAAAACTGCATCGCAAACTTAAGAACTGCCTTTATTATTTTTGATAACTATTGCCGTTGCCAAGCGAAGTTTTATGTCAACACAAAATAATATCATTGGTGATGGTGTATTTTATAATATTTCAGTTTAAACAACCTCTCTGAAGATGGCTCATGAAAATTACTTGCTGAAAATTAGATATACTAATATATATATATATATATATAGGATGAATTCACACATCCATTGGTGATAATTTATTTCATGAATATTTTTAAAAAAATATTCAACTCCTCAGACCAAAATTTTTACAAAAATGAATGGGTTAGATTTATCCAGATGGAAGGAATAATTGAAAAAAGGGAAAAAGGAATACATTTTATCAATGTGAAAGGGAGTCAGATATACAATGTTAATGTGGATGTCATATTTAGAATGTTGCATTTTCATCCCAGACAATAAGATGACCATGGATTGAACTTTAAGTCAAACATTTTCAAATACCAGACAGTAAATTTTGGGACCATATTTTAACTGGAAGAACTGAATTGTTAGATGTATACACTACCAACCATAATTATTAGGCCACCCCAGTTTTTTTTAAACAAATGATGTATTTCATACTATTTTTAGTATATATTGCTAAGTAGATAATTCTAAATGAAAATAGAATGGTTCTTTTGTTATTATTACTTTGCAAAATTTTACAAGGCAGTCAGGAAGCCTTTGCTTTGGTCGGCCAATAAGAAGAAGAGACTAGCATGAGGAAGAGAACAAAAAACTCAACATCAAAACAGTTCATTTGATGCACATGTTATTGTGCAGTATTAACAAAGAACAATTCTATTTTCATTTAGAATTATCCATAATAATTAGTATAATAAGTATAATTTTTTCAGTTTCATGACAATAATATCAAGTATGATCACAATGTTAAAGATGATAAGGATAATAACAAAATTAAAAAAATATAATTTAAAATAAAAAATCAATATTATTATTATTATTATTATTGTTAATGACAATAATAACTATGATAATGATAATAATTACTATTTTTGATAATAATAGTAATAATAATAATACTTAAAAATATATATTAATATTATTATTATTATTATTATTAATGACAATAATAATAATAATACTTAAAAATATATATTAATAATAATAATGATAATAATAATATTTATAATAATAATATTTATAATAATAATATTAATTATTATTGTTATTAAAAACTTTAAATAGTAAAAATAAGTTTATAATGCCATAAAATACAATGAGATGGATGAATTGTTGTCTAAATTCTGCAAAAATGAAAATAACATGGGCATTTCCTTTTAAGAGATATATTTGTCAAAATTACACAAAAATATCCTGAAACACTAAAGAGTACATTCATTCAATAAAATCATCATTGGCTTCAACCTCCAGATGATTTTGGAATCTCCTCTTCATCTCTTTTTTTTTTAATCGTATCACCCCGAGCAAGGCGGTAATGCCACTGATGTACAGGGGGCTACGTAATAGTGAAAAGATTGGAAAAGAGAAAACCGGAAACCACATCCTAAACAGGGAACAAGGGATGAGCCTCTTAACCTGTTCAATAGACATTTTGACAGTCTTCTTGTTTAAGCTAGAGAATGCTGCCATAATCGTTACCTTCAGTTCATCTTTGGTATTACAAATGGTTTTGTTGATCTCTTGCTGAACTGCATTCTACACATAATAATCAAGGAGATTGTAGTCTGGAGAGTTAGGTGACCAGATGCAAGAGGGAGATTTAGTGGCAGAAATTGTCTGACAGCCATGGCTGGGAACTCTAGTTTGTGTGGCATGGTGCAGAGTCTTGTTGCTAGACATAGCGTCTTCCAGCCAGTAGCCATGCTCTTGATCCAAGGCAGCACTACCCCATCAAGGTTCTTGATATAAAGCTCTGTGCTGAGTCTAAGGTCTTCATCAAAAAATTCGGTAGTTCTTTTTTTATCAGAATGATCAGAGTGTATTTTACAAGATACCACACCTTCATAATCACCATCAGACTCATCCAACTTCCTGAATCCTCTGCACTGTCATCAGATTGACATCCAAATACTCTAAAATGTTAGCTTCTGATGTGAATGTCAAGCAATGCAGCAGGCCATTTTCAAATTTCTGGCTGAATTAATTGTATCATGGTACTCTCTTTCTCACATTTGGTGTCCAACTGACCCTACTACATCACACCCTGTATATATACTAAAAAAGAACAGCAATGTTGTGTGACAAGTAAATATCATACCAGATGATCTAATACCGAAGACAAGAAAAAAACCCAAACAAGGAAAAAAAAATGAATGACTGAAAGGCAAACACCCACCTATGTATATATGTGCATGTGTGTCTATATTTCTGAGATGAGACATTGTATCTGCTTGCATTATTTACATTTTTTAGACTATTGTCACCATCTTTATTGTCATATTCAAAACATTTTTTACACTCTGACCTTTTCCAAATGGTTGTTGGTTGTTTTGTTTTTATGGCATATCAACCTTGGCTGGTCATTTCATGCCAACTAAATTTTTTATTTATTTCTTGCTGGTAATACCTTTTTCTTTCAACAATTTATTGTTGTTTTTATATAAGTTTTGTGTCTAGTAATACTTTTTTCATTTCGAGTATCAAGATTCAATGGGATTTGTTTTAAGGGTAGGGTCCCCAAGTCCTACTCTGTTATTTAACCCATAACTGGAGGGAAGGGATAGATTAATACCTTTCCCAAGGGTACCAGTGCATCAGTGAATGCAGGGTATTCAACTGGAACTTGAACTCGGCTCACTGATTTCTCTTTCTGAGACGATATCCACTGCACTTACAGCACCTGGTATTCCCAAGCAGTCACCCATCTAAGTACTGACCAGGCTCAACGTTGCTTAACTTCGGTGATCAAGCAAGAACTGGTGTATTCAATGTTATATGGCCATAAGCCTTTTCCAGATGGTATATATATATATAGTTTTAGATTTAGATTTCTCAGTAAATATAACAATAGATTATTAATATTTCAGAGTTAATCACATTGACAAAACTTTATGGAAACGATAAGACTAAATCTTAATGCATTATTTTTTCTATGATTACTTATTACTATTCCAAAATTTTTTCAAATGATTGAACTCATTTTTATTTTGCTTTTGTTGTCATTGAAATATTTCAACTAATCCATTCTACAGCCTTCTTCAGGAATCTTCTTTTATGTGACATGGGTGATTATGGCTTCTTATCATTAGGAGAAAGTATCTAAATACCAGTTTTGCCATCATTTATGCATTCGTTAGAGTTGGTTATTCATTGTTTCTCACAGTTCCTGCAATATATCATCTAAGTGCCAAATTCTCCATCTTCAATTTTCTCATTATGCATCTCATAAACTTCAACCGTCTTTGGTTAGGATGAGAGGCAAGCATTAGGACTTGCAGTCTGTGTTAATGGAAGATAATAATAAAAATTTCTCCACCATTCAAAATGGCCCAGATCTTCTTTCACTGACACAGAAGTTTAATTAATGTGACAAATGTGCTTCCTACTTACAGACAAACCAATCAGGATGCTTCATCAAATGTTAAATTGCAATTAGATCTCTACAAGACAATTACTAAAATTTGCTTAGTCAAGCAAAGGCTTAGTGAAACTGCTAAAACTGTACAAGAGAATGTTAAGTAATAAGTGTCTTTTCTGTAAATACTTTCAAGATAATTGTTCAGATGAAGCCTTTATGAATTTAAGCATAGTACTAGATTAGCAGAAAGGTCTCATTAGTTTACAATTGAATTGGCAAGATATTACTATTTATTATTTTCTTGTTTAAGTATGTACGTGATGTCCATTTAGAGAATGTATCTCTAACAACCTCAATAATATCTACATTGGCCACACCACAAATTCACGGCATCTGACGTTGCACTTAAATGAAAATTCAAATATATTCTGTCATTTAGAACAACACGGTTATCAACGCACACTTCTGAGAAAAACGCTTGTTGATAACACGTACATACTTAAACAAGAAAATAATAAACAGAAACTAAAAATCCTCAAAGCAATCTACATTAAACAATTTAAACCTGGTTTGAATACAATCAATTTTGATATTTCCAACAACGTACTCAAATGTCTGTAATCAGACCAGGGACCACAACGCCACTATTCTGTCACTGTCTTCGGCCATCCGCCACGGTATGGATGGACTTATATTTTCAATTCAATTATCTTTATTGTTAATAGCTTAAATGTTCTATGTTTACTGTGTGTTAATATTTGCTCTTTGATAATGGCTTATGTGAGCCGAAAGCTTAGACCTGATAAAAAAATTAACAATTACTGTGATTTTTTGTTGTCTTTCAATGACATCACCATCAAGTATATCAGACGGTATGAATGGATCCTACACAAAATTAATAGACAAAACTTGTCTATATTATTCAATGAAACCTGCATTAATATATATATATATATATATATATATATATATATATATATATATATATATATATATATGCATATTTTTATACTGATATTTATACACTTGTACATATACACTACCGCCCATAATTATTAGGCAACCCCAGTTTTTTTACAAGAAATGATGTATTTTATACTATTTTTAGTATTTATTGCCAAATGAAAATAGAATGGTTCTTTTGTTATTATTACTTTGCAAAATTCTACAAGGTAAAAGAAAGGATGGACTCATCCAGATCACCCTTAATTTTTTTCATTCTTTCAATGATGAAACTGCAATATAGGTAATTATTAAATATTTATAAAATAATTGGATGCACATGTTATTGTGCAGTATTAACAAAAGAACCATTCTATTTTCATTTACAATTATTCGCTTGTCAACAAAAACTAAAAAATAGTATGAAATACATCATTTTTTTAAAACAGTGGGGTGGCCTAATAATTATGTCTGATGGTGTGTATATATATATATATATATATATATATATACAAGTTTATATATATATATATGTGTGTGTGTGTGTGTGTGTGCATGCATGTGTGTGTGTGCATGCGTGCATGTGTGTGTGTGTTAGGGGGGTGTTGTATGTGTGTGTGTGTGTGTTTTAAAAGGCATTTATAGTCCAATGGATTTTTTGTTTCGTTACTTTTGATAACCAAAATTTATTTATTAGTTCTTTTATTTATCAGTTCCTGTTGTTTTCTGTTGATCTGATTTGGTTCTGACTTTATTGATAGTGCGGTCATGTTTTACTGCATATAGCCTGAGTTTGGGGGATTATAAACGTTTATCATTTATGGAGTCATTTGCAGCTGCTCTTTCTCATCAAAAGTGAAAGTTATTTTTCCAATAAATGACTGCATCTTAGGATAGAAAGTGAGACAAAACTTCTGATACTGTCAATCAGATCCAATTTATCTCTTAACCACTTAGAGCTTAATGAGAAATTGTCTCATGAGAACATTTTGGAGAAGCTGATGAGATATTTTGCCAATATGATATTATATAAACTGTTTTTTTATTAGTATGAGTCTTATAAGAATGACAGCATCTAGATTAGTTAAAAAATTATGCCCATTTTAATCATGAAGTGAAGGTCTTTTTTATTTGCATGAAGCTTATGAACATTACAAGGGTCAGATTAATAGAAAAAACTTGCTTATTTTAATTATGAAGTCACACTCAGTTTTTTTTTATTCAGATGAAGCTTATATTCATAATAAGATTAGTTAAAATATTAAACCTATTTTAGGTATGAAGTGAAACATGTTTTATATTAGCTTATGAGCACAACAGGGCTCAGATTAATTAAAAAATTAACCATTATTTTAATAATGAAGTGAGACTCATATTTTAACACATCTTTATTAAGCATTGCATAGATTTTTTGAGGCAAATTTATTCAAAAATAAAATTTAATCTTTCTCAAATTTTGTATTGCAATAGATCTCTGCCTTATGTCCTTTAAAATTTTAATTTATTTTTGCCACACATAAACATATAAATATTTAAAATGATGCTCATTAAACAAATGAGAGTTTAAAGAATGATGCTTTAATCAAGCTCAACTACCCAAGGTATTTGGTGGGGTGACATTCTTATCAGTTTCAGAAATATTTTGTTCTGGAATGAGTGTGAGCTGAGAGATGGGATTTATGAATTAGCCCAATCAAAAATGGCAGGAGTTTTAGCGCCATACAAGAGGAACCATTTTTCCTGGCAGCCTGTCTACCACTGTGAGAACTACAAAGAAGTGTCTTTTTTAATATTCTTCTTTTCTTCTTCTTCTTCTTCTTCTATGTGCCATGTCTCTTCAGGATGTGGGCAACTATGGCTTTCACATCTCCCTGGCCCTAGTGTTTCTTGGAACTAACCAACATGTCACAGGAACTAACCAACATCTAATGAGTCATTAAGGACATATGGCCCAGTGGATATAGATGTTGGTTAGTTCCTGTGACTTGTGAGTTCAATACCAGGCTACAGCAGTGGTGAATAAGTAACTTACAGGGTTAGAAGGAGATAACTCATGATTACCAAAAGATGCTCTACACAAGGAATGAGAATGATATACCCCAGTGATTGTAATAAAGGGTTCAGTTCAAAATTTCTAGCACCTGAAGAAGGCCAGAGCATATAACGGCTGAAACATCATACAAATGACAACAAAAATGAGGACAATGGTCCAAACAATGTAAATTGTGCATACCAGACTCATAAAGAAACCACTGCAACTCCACTTTTCTTTTCAGGAAATATTACAAGTAAGGTTTCTCATTTTTTTCACACACTGTTGTTGCATAGATGTTATAATTTCTATGCATAGGACATGTGTATATGTGTATGTATAGTTTTGTGCATGATATAGTATAATGAATCTCTCTCTGAGAACAAAGTGTATTTGTCATTCCTTTTCCTTTCAACCATTCTGTTCTATCCGTGAAATGTGATGTTATTATATAATAGATGTGATAATGCCCATAATGAGGGAAATAGAATGAAAGAATAAACCTTTCTTCCAAACTCTCCCATTATATGCATATTTTTATAAGGTGGTAATATTTATGCCAGTCACTGGTAAACAAGATTTAGACAGCACCTAGTACAACAATGTCCTAATATTTAAAAAGGGTATATGTAGATAGTTGTCAATGTTTCTGTGGTGAAGTATTGTAACTATTCATACTATTTACATCATTCAGATTGTTATTCTCATCTTTAATGCCATATTCATAACATTTTGGCTGTAGTAAGCTCCAATCATCTTTAGACGATATAGATTGGAATTTTGAGCCAAACACTTTTAGTCCATGAGGGTAGATTGTTCTAATTTCATGTGCCATGTCTTTTTTAGATATCTCAGCATTAGTTAATTTCCTTTAGTAACTCAACTCTCCCAAGCACACATGGCCCAGTGGATAAAAGTATTGGTTGTGTAATTCATCAAGTGACTTCACACAAAAAGTTGCGAGTTCAATACCTGGCCACAACAAAGGGTACAAAACTTGGAGAGTTGAATTATTAAAGAAAACTAATTGATACTGAGGTATTCAAAACAGGCATGGCACATGGAATCAGAACAATCTACCCCATGGACAAAGTAAAATTTCCTCTCCACTTTAGAAAGTATATGGCAGTGGTAATTAAAGTGTAATATTCAGGCCCTTACATATCTACCAGACTCCTGTCAAGGGTTTACAAAATTATGTGTAGATAGTATTGATATTACCATTGTGGGAAGTGGGACTAGCAAGTTGTGTTCAAATTCCTACTAAAGCAATTGTGCAATGTTTAACTTACATAGCCACTCCATAAAAAATAAGTGTGTTAAAAGGATGATTTTTCCCTATTATTTTAACTACCTTCACTCCTCAGCAATGTTTTAAAAAGTGATGATTAAAATTTTAATAAAACCTATACATATGAATAATGTGCTTAATTTTTTTTTTTGTAAATTCTCAAAAACCAAGAAAATGTATAAATTTACTTTTATATGTTTAGGTTTTATTAAAATTCTAATCATCACTTTTTAAAACAATGAACATTGCTGAGACGTGAAGATAATTAAAATAATAGCAGTGTCAATAGAAAAACTGTAATTTAGACACACTTTTACTTTGTTTGCATTCACATTCACACTGATATCTTTGTTAAAAATATGAATTCATCTCTCTCCTCTAAGTCATGGGTTAAAAACCAAAGCAAGCTTAGTTGCCTTACTTTGATTGATAACCAGTCTAAGAGAAGAAAAGCTCTGAACTTAAAACTTGCTTTAAAACCCTGCCTTGTGACAATACCCACTTATAGGAAAGCCTTAAGATGTTAAGCCCATGTAAAAATCAGTCACTAAATTAGTTTACAGTAACATTCAGTAATATCATGGCAATTTCTGCAATGTGACTAGAACCATATGTATTGTAACTTGATTTCTATTGGATCATTTCTGTATTATGGAAAGTATATGTAATCTGTTCTCTATATTAACCTACCATGTTTTCATATACTGGGGACACAGGAAGTGGAAAAAGCCAAAGCAGATGCTTAAACATCTGCATAATCTACTAAAACTGACAGATGCATAGTTAATGTAAAATTGATGAAAAAAATTTAATTAAAAGAGTTGAAATAGTATATATTTTTTTAATCACTACAATAAAGTAGACATGAGAATTCATTAAACCAAATAGCAAAGAAATTTGTAAAAAAGAACAGCTGGATCATTCATCCCAGTGACTTTTCTTTTATTTCTTCTTCTCTTTAGAAATTATATATGTTTTAAAATAAATGTATTTACTTATAACTTTTAAAAGCTTTAATATAAAAATTCTTTAGGGGTTTGTATACACACACACACACACACATATACATATATATATATATATATATATATATAAAAAAACATCGAATTGTCTACAAGAAAAAAGTTTGAAAATCACTGGTATATAGAAACTTCAATAAGCAAAAAAGTAACTTTTTGATTAAACTTTACAAGAGAAATTCTGGCTGAGAATCTTTTTTTTAAGTATATTTTTTTATATAAATATATATATATATATATATATATATATATATATATATATATATATATATATATATATATATTTTTTTTTTTTTTAAGTATATTTCAGTCTCAAGTGGTTTACTAAGTTTAAATAATGGTTTCTTTTGCACTTGTAAGGCTCAGAGCAGGAGAGTTTTGTTTTTGTTTTAGACTTTCTCATTCCTTACAAGCTTAGCACATAGTATTCTTGGTATTCATCTGTAGAACCATATTTCTATTGCCTCAAGTCTCCTTTTCATCTGTGAGGACTGCCCTGTTAGCAGGATTTCAGAATGCCCCAACTACCCCAAGTCTACCAAGAGGGCCACCTGTTTGCCATGGGTGGTGACACATAATGCTTGAGGACAGGATCCTGGTAGCTGAGGGTTTTAGGAGTTAAACTATATATATATTCCTGAACTCCAACATACCACTTTGGTCTCTACTTGATCTAGACGGGCAGGTGGAGAGGCCCAATCCAATCAACTGGCAGGTCATGTCAAACCTTAAGTTAGATTATCAAAACATACAAAATACACTCAAATTTACCATATCAAATATTTAACTTAGTAAGCAGTGGCTGTAGGGTCAATCAGACAAAAAAACAAAGGAATCTGACATGGCTGTTTCAACTTCTGAAGAAAGCCCCTACTTGTGGGGATGATCCCAGATATGAAAGGTGCTTGGAACTCTCCCCATGTTTTAGTATACCACTTATATAGCCCTGGAGGAATCAAACAAATGGGATTCCCCTCCTCATCATCTCAACATATGGAGCTTCAATGTGGGTGGGGAGCATGTCTGATGAATAATAATTACAAATAAGATATGAGCACAAAAACATGAAGAGACTACACATTGATATAGACATAGAAAGTGGTATGGAAAATCAATCAAAGGAAAAACTTTTGAAATCCATAGTAATAGAACCAACAGAAGACAAACTAGTTGTCAAAAAATCTTTGTAATAAAAAAATCTTAACAGCTTGGATAAATCCAAAAACAATTAAAAAAAAAAAAACTTAGAAATATGTTACTGACAGAAGAAAAAGCATAACACTGAAACTCTAGTAAGGATGACCAAATTTCATTATTTAAATGGAAGGGTTTATCTACACCAATTTTTAAATTGCTCCAAAGGCATAGTGAGAAGCACTGAACTCTCACTATGTACAGTGGAGGAAATTAAGAACAATAATTCCATCAAAAAATAAAACATTTCACACATAAAAATAATATCTAAAAAAAGTGATATAATTTTGATGCACCACAGGAAATAAAAATTGGGTATACAGTTTCCAAAGTAGAAACATATATTCCAAACCCATTAATATACTTAAACTTACATTTATTTTTACACAGTAAGAATAAATGTACAAGGAAGATCAGAAATCAAATGCCATAATTGTAAAAAAAATCATAGTGCAACTTCCAAAGACTGCAAAATCTTGAAAAAAGAAAGACATATTAAAAATGAAATACACCAAAAAAATTACGGTCCTTACGTATTATCGGGAGGACCTTTGATTTTTACTTTTTCTTTTTTTTCCCCGCTTATAACACCAAGGAACTGGAAAAATCAGGCTTTCATCACCTCAACGTCAACCACAAGTACAACTTTGTGGATTCGAACACCGGGGCTCATACGCAGACAGTGGAACGCCTATGGGGATCGACAAAGTGGCGAAACAAGAAGCACTGTGGCACTGCACGTCACCATTTGGAGTCGTATTTGGCCGAATTCATGTGGCGGAAGCATGTTGCCTGTACTGATGTCTTTGAGTCACTTTTGGAAGCAATTGCGACGTTCTGGCCTCCGGAATTACAAATGTAATTCCATTTTATTGTTTTAACCGTTTCAATAAATAATTTACTTTAATTTTTGAGTCGTTTTTTTAAAGGTCCTCCCGATAATACGTAAGCACCAAAATTACTTACTCAGAAACAAGAAAAAGCATAAAAACAATCTCCAATCCACCATCATAAGCAAAAATTAGTTAAGCAACATCAACCTATACCTATAAATATCTAATATCAAACTAATTACATGAAACACAAGAACTAACATTTTTAATTCAAGAATTGAAAAATATATTGAAACCATTAAGATATTAGAAACTTAGAAACTGAACCAAATATCTACAAACAATGTAAATCCAAAACAAAATTCACTGGCAAGAACCTGTCAGCTATAAAACACTCAAAACTTCTCAGATGATAAATTCCACAAACAGAAAACTAACAAAACAAAATTCAATTTAACCTCAATACAAAACAAAATCAAAATGCAGAAGAAATAGAATTAAAAACCAAATAAACAGGATGACAACCCACATAACAAAAAAAAAATTAAAATGAGAAAAACCCAAATAATTAAGAACACGCAAATACTCACTGAAGAACAATTTCACAAACAAGGAAAACAAACAGTATAGAAAGTATAGAATATATGGATATCAGTCAGTTAAGTGCCATATGTGATACACACTTTGGGAGATCGTGTCTCGAAAGAGACATGACTAACTGGGCAGAAGATTATCCCACAGTAGGTTTCCCTTGCTTTCTGCATTAGACTGGCTAATGGTTGCCAGCCAAGGATATAGAACCCAATTTGTCCTGTTATTTAACCCATAACTGGAGAAAAGAGACAGATTAATAGCAGGATTTCAGAATGCCCCAACTACCCCAAGTCTACCAAGAGGGCCACCTGTTTGCCATGGGTGGTGACACATAATGCTTGAGGACAGGATCCTGGTAGCTGAGGGTTTTAGGAGTATTTGTGCGTAAGTGAATGCAAGGAATAACCAAAAACCAAGAACAGGAAATTTCTATAGAAATTCATAAAAATTGATGGGGAGCATATGCTGATTTGATATGGTTGATAGCTGATGTTGATCTAGTACCTGGGTGTAGATAAGTGTGCATTTGGTTATTAAAGATACATAAATAAAAAAGATCTAAATGACTTCATAAACAAAAGTAGTAACCCTGCCGTTGGTTCAGATGAAATTCATTACCATTTTTTAAGACACCTTTTAATACTTTTCCAGATCTTCAAACAAATATGGTGCTCAAATAAATTTCCAAAATTTTGACTTCACTTTGTCATCATTCCAATCCCTAAACCTGCAGGGATTATTCCAACCCAACAAACTATCAACCCATTGTACTAACAAGTTGCATTTGCAAGACAATGGAGAGAATAGTAAATGCACGATTAATGTAGCACCTGGAAAAAACAATTTCCTATCCAGCTACAAAAATAGATTCTGGAAAAACCAAGAAACCAATGATCTATTAGTACAGCTAGAATACTTTATTCATGCTGACTTCATTCAAGGTCATCATTTGGTATTAATCTTTGATCTTGAAAAAACCTATTATACCACATGAAATTATGATATCCTAAAAGACATGCACAAGATTTAAATAAAAGGAAAGACAGCTATATTCATCCAAAACTTCCTATTAAACTAAATATTCAAAGTACAAAATGGAAACACATCAGACACACACAAATAGAAAGCAGGAGTACCTCAAGGTAGCATTTTAACAGTTACATTATTTATTCTTAAAATAAATACTATCATCAAAACCATTAATACAGGAATTGAAAAATCCCTGTATGTAGATGATCTCTTAATACCATACTCACCAAACATACCTTCCCTTGAAAGATATGTACAGATATATTTAAACAAGATAGAAAAATGGACAAATGAAAATGGATTCCGTTTTTCCAAAACAAAAACTGTTTTCACCAAAAAACAGCCTACCACCTTTATCCAGAATTAAAATTAAATGGACACATAATTCCCATAGTCCAACAAATAAAATATCTAGGAATCATACTAGATAGCAAAATCAACTTCAAAGCATACATTAATTACCTTTAACAAAAATGCAAAAAGGTTTCGTAGCTTTTAAAAATAATATCAATTAAATTGAATTGAGGTGCAGGATTGACATGTAGATTGTAAATAATGCACAAATCAAAATTAGATTTTTGCATTATTTACAGTCTACATGTCAATCCTATATTTTTAAAATTACAAACCATACAAAATCAAGGACTGAGATTATGTATTGGAGCTTTTCTGACCTCACACATGCAAGTTTCTATAGAGACCCAATCAATGAACTTACCAGTAAACACTAAAACTACAATTCAACCCCAACAACTTAGTATACCAAAAAAAGATATGACTATCCAATATATTTAGTTCTACAGAAATGAACCAACTGCCATTCTTTCACTTAGATTTCAAATTAACGAAGCACAAGACCAAAGATCCTGATAATGTAATACCAGTCACAATAAATAAGTTAGCTCTTTTGACAATATCCAAACCTTATATAGACCTAACATTAATACACACAAAAAGGAAACACTCAACAAAAGTATGTATGAAGAATTGAGAGACAAATATTGTGACTATAAATATATAGTGTCTATTCTATGTAAGACTTTTGAAAAACCTGTGTAGAATAGTTTATAGTCACAATATTTGCCATAAACAGACAAATTCAGGAACAAATCAGGCTACCAAATAATTTATCCATTTATACAGCTGAACTACAAGTCAATATATTATTAACTTTAATTCCTTGCTATATAGACATCAAGAGAAATAATAAAGCTGACACACTGACAAAAGAAGTGACGAAAAAGAAAATAACCAACATCAAACTTCTATATACATATTATAAAAACAAAATTACAAAACACGTCAAATGAAAATAGCAAGCAATTTGGGACATTTTCTCAAACAATAAACTGTACGAACATCAGCTGACATTAAGAATATAGAGCCATTAGCTGAATGTAGACAAGACATTGTGCTTAACACAATAGGAATTGGTCACAATCACCTGAAACACACACACAAATACATGCTCAATGCAGAAACTACACTTCAATGTACACACTAAAACCAATTTCTCACCATCAAGCTTAACTTGATAGAATGCAAGATGCACAATAAAATACATTGCAATTATTACCAAGTACAATCATGATCTTCAAAAATCTACCTACTGCTCAAATAACAGAATATCCAAAGAAAATAAAATGCTTCCAACTTCTAGAGATAATAGACTTGAAACCATACAAATTATGTTTTGAAATACTTCTAAACTATGCAACTTGTGATATTTTGAAAACAATTTAAAAAAATCTCACAACAACTTGAAACATTTGAAACATTACTGAATAAAAAAAATCTATTTGCAACATTAAATGACCCACAGGGGTTGATATCCTAATAAAACTAATAAACTATCAATCAAACAGTCAGTCATCGATGAGGAAATTTTCCAACATTCATTACCATATAGAAGGACTAATATTACATAACAATTCAGTAGTCTTTTCTTTGTTTTGAATGAAATATTCCTTTCTTAATACTTGTTGTAGAGTGGCTGACACCCCTGAAGCACTCTCAATGATGGTATGACCCATAGCTGAAATAGTCTATTTAAGTAAAGAATAGTAGTATATTGTAATATTCACGTCTTAATCAAGTAATATTCAGACTAATTACTCAGGCAATTACTGCAATCTCAACCCATCCTCCCTATGTTGTAAGTTCCATCTTGTCTGTCATTGTAACTATTGTACAGTTCTGTGTATATCCATTTAGCACTGGATATTGTGCTGAATAATACTACAGCACACTTTCTCTGTGTATTGTATCCACTTTGGCGATACAACAATACTTTGTCTAAAAATTCCAATTTG
Source organism: Ascarosepion bandense (assembly GCA_037127315.1). NCBI lineage: Eukaryota > Metazoa > Mollusca > Cephalopoda > Sepiida > Sepiidae > Ascarosepion > Ascarosepion bandense. The sequence continues at coordinate 1,113,064 of JBBBDQ010001271.1, forward strand.
CTTCTGGATTGTGTTCTCACATTTCCTACCATCTGTTAAAAGCAAATATTTGAATTTATGTACTTGTTTGATTGTGACATCTCTAATTCATAGCAGTGATTTACAGAGGTTTTGTGATGTTTGATGATGCCCGGGGCCAGCTCCTTGATTGTATACCTCTAAGACTCAAGTAGTGAGGGACTTATAGGGCCTACTACTGAGAAATGTGAGAAAGGAAGACATTTTAAATATGTAAAAACAGATTAAACAAGAAATAAACACTTTATTCAAATTAAATATAAACTTTTATTTCACTCTTGAATTGGATGACTTGGCAATATGGATGCCCAGGACCATGGCCCTTTCTGCCCTCACTTCTGCATGCATCCATACCTGTTTCTTTGGCTGACAAACCATAAATTCTGTCTGTCTATAATTGATGGTTAGTCCTTTCTTCTCACTTGCCTTTACTACCTCATCAAGCAGTTCCTGTAGTATTTTCTTTTATCTGCCATCAATGTTGTTTCATCTGCATATTTTATTTTATTAAGACTGGGTTTACCAAATCCTGGTAAGTCTTCTAATCCTCTTGGGTTTGTCATGCTGCATAGATTATACCTATCTAGTGAGAAGATGCAACCTTGTCTTATATCCCTTTCTAATTTTGTATGCCTACAATTAATTTTCTATTTGAATTTCAGGCAGTTTCGTCTCAGTATGTATTCTGGATTATTCTAATATATTTTCCAAATAAATTAAGTTTTTCTAGCAGTTCAAATATATTTTTGTGTTGTACCTTATCAATTGCTTTTGGGTAGTCTATGAAACATTGATATACATTCGTTTGCATTTGCATTGCTCCATTTAATATCATTCTGATAATAAAAATTGCATTTCATGTCTTTAATGAAATCACACTATTCTTATCATTTTTCTGGTCAAATTCTGTTATGCACTCTATTTATCAGAATCTGAAAAACTGTAATTTTGAAAAGCTATTTTTTTTTGGATGTCTTCACATTAAAGACCATGTTTGACACCCAAAATAATGTGGCATGACCAATATCTTGCGACTTATTTGTGCTGCTCTATACTAGATCAAGGAAAGTGAGCAGAGTAAAAGCTATTTTTTTAAGAAGGCCTTACTTCAATCTTTGTCTCAGTGCTCCTATTAGTCATATGTACTTCTATATATATATATGTTTATTTTAGGGGAATTTTTCAACTTTGAAGGCTGTTGAAAAGACCTGCAAATTCTCTTTCATGGTAATTGTTCTGATGAACTTTCCTCTATATTACAATTGTGCATTTGAAGACTAGTGGTAAGCATTATATAATAATATTTTGGTTAAAATCTTTATGTTCATCCAAACATTACACTTTTCTGCACTTCTATACAAGTCCCAACACAATTTCAGATCTACTATAAAACTAATGAAGCTTAAACTTAAGCATTAAAAAAAGATGAGCTTCAAGAGTCCCTACTGGATTAGACATGTTTTTTAATGAGTGAATTTTTCAACAAAATGAATGTCTTTTTAAGTGTTTGTTATTAAAATAAGTCCATTTAAGATATACAAGTAGAAAGCTTATTTTTTTTTTACTCTAACACTAAATGCTTAAAAAAATTGACATTTCTCCCACCTACATTCAACCTCTAACCCTATTATCCTATTCGTCAGTTAACTTTCTGACTTTGTCATGACCTTTCAAATTCTCTCATCCACCCTCTAACCCCATGCCTTTATCCATTGTTAACTCAACTTTCTATAGGTATATCTAGCCAAACCCACTAGAACCCCACTCAATTGCTTGTATAAGGGAACATTAGGTTTAAATTTCTCTATATATATATATCATTTCTTAACTCTTACAACCATATATTGTCTGATAAGGTGCTAGAAATAGCACTGAAACATGACAGCCCCTGTGTAACACATCACTCAACAAATCCTGAACTAACTAATAAAATAACTTTTAGGCAAAATTCAACTTTAGTCTCCTTTTATGGTGATCCAATGCTTCTCTAACAATTCAATGCCATTTTTGTAGAACGATTTGTCTTTGGCCTCAAAATACACCTCAACTGCCGATAACTCTTCTTCTGATATCACTTCTTCACTGGAGCCAAATCTCTTTCTCTGTAGCATTCTTTTGAGGTCTGCAAACAGCCAGGAGAATAGGGTGGATGCAGATGCAATTTGAAGTGCAATTTATGTAGTTTTGCTATCATTGCAATTGACTTGTGATACAGTGTGTTGTCATGGTGAAAGATCACTTTTTTCTTCTTCATTTGTGGCCGTTTTTTGGTGATTTCCTCCTTTAAACACACCAATAATGCTATATAATATTCACTATTGATAATTCTTCCCTTCTCTAGGTAATCAATGAAAAAAATCCTGTGTGCATTCAAAAATACAAAGACCAAAACCTTGCCTACTGATGTTTGTGTCTTTGGTCACTTTGAACGGCTTTCACCTGCTGCTGTCCACTCAGCTGATTGCCAATTTGACTCTGGAGCAAGGTGGTGGATCTATGTTTCATCCATTGTCACATATTTATGCAAAAACTCCTTCTTGTTGCATTGAAGCAGTTGCAAACAACACTGAATCACCGATACACTGTTGTTTTTGATCGACTGTACGCAAATGTGGCACCCACTTTAAATACAGCTTCCTCATTGACAAATGTTCATGCAAAGTGGTGAATACAATACCTTTTGATATGTTCAACTCCTCTGCTATCTCATGCAACTCCAATTTACGATTGGCCAAAATGAGTTTATGAATTATTTTGATGTTTTTTGAGGCACCTGCTGATTTTGGGTGACCCAAGCATTCAACATCATTTATTGAATGCTTGGGTCATCATTTGTTGAATACGACCACATTTAAAGTCAGTATACCACCTCTTAACCATTGTTTTCAATGGAGCAGAGTCTGAATAATACTTATCAAGCCATTGCTTTGCTTGAACAGCTTTATCAGCACACAAAATTCAGATTATTCCATTGTTTTTAAAATTTGTAACTGTAGCATCACTTAAATAACTGTAATTTATAAACTAATAATTCAAATAGATCCTTAATTTTGTCTTGTATCATTTGAAGGTTATTACTTTATAAAAATTATATAGATTTTTTTATAAGTGGCACTATCTATATGTCAGTCCCGGGAATTATTGAGTGATATGTCAGCAAAAACAATGCTTTTTATAATATCTGATAACAAAAATATTACTACAAATATGTATGGGTGCATGAGAGAGAGAGAGCAAAAGAAAGAGAGAGAGAGAGAGAGGGGGAGAATCAACAATCCTGATAAAGCTATTAACTGAACTTTGATATGAAATTGTCACTGTATAATTTTAAATCAATCTAATTAGTTGTAAGGTGTTGGCTTAACTGCATTGAAAAAAAAGAGATTATGTTGAAACATAAATAAATAAATTATTTTTTCTTTTCATCATTACACTATGAACTTGTTGATGGACCTATGTATATGATGCTGTATATAAGGAGTAAAAACTTACTTCCTGTAAATGTAATTAGTATTTCATTTAATGTTTTGAATTATACTGTTTAAGAAATTTTGCATCTAAACAATTTTCAGTTTGTAAAACCATTGCCCACTAATTATATTCTTGTAACTGTATTTTTGTCCATAAGAATACATGAGATATAAAACAACAAAACGCAACAAAATAATGATAATACTCATTAAAAAATATTTCTGTAAGATGATTAGTTAAATGACTATTAAAAGGTTCCCTACAGATGGCAGTGAATGAAAGCCAGAAAAAATATCTGAACATCAGGTGTAAGAAGACAGAATGTATGGTTGTCAATAAAAAAGAAAAGCATAACCACATGCAAATTATAAATTAAAGATGACAAAAATCTACAAGTCCCAAAATTTAAATATTTGGGATAGAAAATGCAACACTGAAATATAAAAGAATGTTAGGATAATGAAAGATGCATTCCAAAAGCTAAGCAAAGTATTAAGAAACAGAAAACTCCATTAGAAACAAAGAAAAAAGTGCTGAACTGCTTTGCAATGTCAGTCCTCCTATATGGCAGTGAATATTGAATAACGTTAAAGAGATTTGAGGTAACAAAATGTGATTCTACAGAAGGATGCTGAGAATGCCATGAACTGAACATGTGAGCAACAACAAAACTTTAGAGAAAATGGAAACAAAAAACTCACTTATACTTAACATCAGAAAGAGAAAAGTCATTAATGAGGAAAGAGGACTTAGAAAAGTTGACACTTACAGGATATATTGAAAGCAAGATGGACAGAAGAAAGCAGTAAATAACCTATCTAATAAGCTTGTCTAAATGTATGACAGAGCAGGAATTAGGAGAGATAGCAAAAAAGATAAAATTTACTAAGAGCTACAAAGGACAAGAAATGATGGAGAGTCATGATCACCCATATGCTGAATAGATATGACATATAGGAGAAGAATTATATAAAAAGAAAATATTTAATTGTTGTTTTTGCATTGATTTGTTAGTCAGTTTAGTAAAATTCTCCATGCCTCAAAAATAAATGATCTTGTTTTCACTGCAGTGTCTCTAAATATAACATTTTTTTCTTAATCTAGGTGTTCATATCAGTCTCCTCAGTCTCAATAACTGACATTTTTTTATATAAAAAAAGCATTGCATGATTCTCCTAAAAATAACCTTATTGCTGACAATATTTTAACTTTAAATGTAACACAGATTTGAGATTGAATCTACTATTACAGTTGTTTGTCAAAAAAGCTTATAGAAAGAAGGATTTACTCTTGATTACAATTTTTGTGCCATCAGATTTTTAAAAATGTCGATTACACCAGATTATCTGCTTAGCGTATTTGCAGTATAAAGCACAAGGGTGTTCTGTGGGTGTTGAGCAAACACAAATGTGCCTGAGCAGTTATCTGTTTCTAAAAAATTATATCCGAGCTGAAAATATATTTTTTTGTTCAGATATAATTTTATATATATTTTTAGATATATTTCAAGCTCAGTTTTATTTTTTTAAACTAAACTTCACCCAATACAAGTCTATAGAGACATTCAATATACAGGGTTAAAATGGTAATAATGAATGAGGTGTGGGTCATGAATGACAGAGAAGGTGGTAAGAGAAGAAAATCATGAGGATGAATAATGTCTTAAAACTGGAGCATTTTAGGAAGCACCCATGCAGGAGTCTATGCTATACAATTACAGGTCTTGCGTAAAAACTGTTTTTTTTTTAATCATTTCACTCCAAGCAAGGCATTTTACTGCCACTGTTGCACAGGGGGAAAGTGATGAGAAAGAGGAGTTAGTTATAGGAAATGTCAGGAGGAAGGTAATAGACGAATGAGAATACAGGTGTAATGGGAGTGGAGTGGATAGAGAAAAGAGCTTGAGAGAATGAATGTGAATTAAGGAGATAGGAGATGTCTATTGACCTTACATTTAAATTCCTGGAGATTGTAGCTGACAGGGAAGCAAGTATATGGGAGGGAATTCCACAGGTGGGAAGTGTGAGAAAAGAAGCTGTTAGAGTAGAAATTGCATTTACATTTTATTGGTTTCACTGTAAGAGGGTGAGAATTTAATTGCTAATCTAGTAGCTTGTGTAAATTCATAACTAGGGGGCACCAGTGAGCAAAGTTCATTGGAACAGAAGCTGTGAAAGTATTTGTAGAAGAGGCACAGGGAATCCACGTCACGCAAGTGAGAGAGCAACTGCAGCCGGGTTGTCAAGTTGGTATTGATCATATTAGAGATTCTCCGTTGGATTTTGTCAAGAACACAAGGCGAATAGCAGGGGCATCCGACCAGATGTGGCAGCAGTAGGTGGGTTTTTCGTCTTATGTTTGGAATACAGGGGAAATGAGGATGATTTGATCCATGGCAGTAGCATGGCATGTACTAGATGTAAATGTCTAAACTGGTGAAAAATAATCTGAACATTTTCCATGGAAATTGTATTAAAATTTATAGGTAATTCCCCTTAGGGAAGACCAGAGAATTCCAGCAACTCGGAAATAAAATAGTTAAATAAAATAATAAAACTTCAATGCATTAATTTTCTGTCAGCAATATGACATGATGAGAAGGATGATATAATTAGTTGTCTTGGTAAGCACTTTTTAATAGCATTTTTTTCCAAATCTTTATGTTCATTTAAACATTATACTTTCTGAACTCTTATACAAGCCTCAACACAGTGGCAGATCTGCTATAAAACTTAATGAAGCTTAAATTTAAGGGCCCCTAAACCAATAGAAACCAATTTGAAGAACAATTTTTAAATCAGTGAATTTAAAAATAAAAATAAAAAATAGGATGTGCATTGTGGTGCAATGGATATCAGCTCGGAACGAGAAATCGGGGAGCCAAATTGGAATTCCAGTTGAATTTCTTGCATTCACTTATGCACAAATACCTTTGGGAAAGGTATTAATCCATCGCTTCCCTCCAGTTATAGGTTAAATAATAGCACAGACTGGGTTCTATAGTCTTGGTCAGCAACCAGTCTACTGCAGAAAGCAATGGCAACCTACTGCGGGATTAACTTCTGCCCAGTCATGCCTCTTTCGAGACATGATCAGCCAAAGCATGTATTACGTATGGCACTCAACTGACTATTAAAATAAGTCCATTTTAGTGAGAGAATCATTACTCAATTAGCTAAAACAGCTAATATTGGCCTTAGAATATGTTCTAGTTCATATGATTTCAAAATTCCTCTTTAATTGGTCATTTTTCAAAATATCTTGGAGGCTACTAATACCTGAATTCCCTTTTGTATAGACTCATTTTTGATTGAGAAATATTAAGTGTGATAGAATTGAGAAAAGTAAGGTACAGGTGCAGGAAAAGAAGAAAGGTAGGAGGTAAGAAAGCTTTATTTTATTTTTTAATCAATTCACTCAAAGGAAGGTCATAATGCCACTAAAATTCAAAAAGCTTGAATGATTTCATTTCAGAAGGGTTAGAGATTAGACAGAGGCTACACTCTTATTCTCTTTAGAAAAGTATGATGCTTGTAATTACAAACAAATAGAATAATAATAGAGATTATTCTACTGGAAAATGTAGGAAATTACTTTTTCTTTCATTAATAGAGCATTTTGTTTTGCATCACTTATTTTTGCTACATTCAATCGTTTTCTTTGGAATTTCTGATCTGGCTTTTTTGTAGGATTTTTTTTCCCAGTTGTGTGTGTAAGTTTTTATTTGTAGTTGAAAGAGAGTGCAAAATAATGGTATTTTATGGGAAAAAAAGTGGTGTTTCCCAGTTCACAAAGTTCTAAAATAGATGTTTTGTAGAGAGAGATTTCTCCACTTGTTCTTACAGGGGGAATGAGAAATTTGAGTGGGAAACTGGTAAGATTTTTGCAGCATAGGTTGTAAGTAGTTTTTCTTTTGTTTTGAAGAGAGATTCCTTCACCTGTTCACACAAGGAACAAGAAATCAGAACTCAAGCTGCCAGCACAGGAGCACATGTATTCTGCAGTAAGGGTTGTAAGTAGCCCTTCAAGCTGAACTTGAAAGTAGAAGTTGGTGAAAGGGAAAAGTGGAAATGTGCTGCTCTTGAAGGCAGAGGCCACTGAAAGAGAAAATGGAAAAGACACTGAATTGGGCTTGATCAGGGTTTTTATATCCTGCTAATTACTTCTGTTACTTCTGGATATCGACTCGGAACGAGAAATCAGAGAGCCAAGTTCAAATTCCAGTTGAATTCCTTGCATTCACTTACGCGCAAATACCCTTGGGAAAGGTATTAATCCATCTCTTCCTTCCAGTTATGGGTTAAATAGCAGGACAGATTGGGTTCTATAGCTTTGGCTGGAAACCAGTCTACCGCAGAAAGCAATGGCAACCTACTGCGGGATAATATTCTGCCCAGTCATGTCTCTTTCGAGACATGATCACCCAAGCGTGTATCATGTATGGCAATTAACTGACTGAATTACTTCTGTTGCTGCTACTGATGAATTGAGCAAAGTAAAGAAGCATCCCAGCATGCCTTAATAGCCAACAAGTGAGATGGTTTCTATATCTTTTCTTCTCATATTGCTGATATACTTTCTTCATTAAGCCAGAATACTTCAGCTTTCCTTAAGTTCAGATGCTAAACTCATGACTTTATAGCAATTAAACTAGTTTGCCAATATTATCTTATCTATTAGGCTGTATCCTATAGCAGCATTATTGATAGCTGTAGAGTTCAGAAATTTCTAGAAAGGCATCCAGACATAAGTGCAAAGGATAAAAATAACATCAATGAAATTACTGAAGGTTACAATATAAGATTCAAGGGTATTTTTTTAATCAAATTCACCCCAAGCAAGGCAATAAAGCCAGGAAATCTCAAGGTGAAAGAATTAGAAAACAGAAATATTATGAATGAGCAAAAATAATAGAAGAGTAATCAGGATGACAGTAAGTAATGTTTGACATTACATTTAAATTTTAGAAGATCAAAGTTAACTGGAAAAGAGTTCCACAAGCAAGAAGTATGACAAAAGAAACAGTTAGTGTAGCAGAACACTGTCATAAAAAACATCTGCTAGTTTGGAATTAATATTTTTCTTTTTCTATGAGCCATTTCCCTTCAAAACACAGGAGATTATGACTCTTTACAATTTCCTATACTCTGTAGCTCTTAACGATGTCTGTCTTTTCACCATCCATCCCTGTTCTGCTATTCATTTACACAGGTACATTTCTTGTTGCTTTCCTCTATCCCTCTTGTCTTCAGTATGTTCTGTGATAGTCAAATTCTCCAAGCCCTCTTTCCTCATTATGCCTCTTAGAAATTTTAACTATTGCTTTCTGATCCTAAGTACAAGCATCCCTTTTGTTTGCCATTTCTTTAAAATTTCATTGTTACTCACATGTTCAGTCCAAAGTCATCTCAAGTATTCTCAGCATCTTTCTGTAGAAGCAAATTTTCGTTTTCTTAAGTCTCTTCTTCATCACTGAGCAGATTGTCCACTATTCATTGCAATTATAGAAGGACTTATATTACATAACAGTTCAGCACTCTTTTCTTTGTTACTAATGGCATTAGATTCAGGAAGACAGCTTTCATTATTTCAATGTCCCTTTAGACTTTGGTGTCACCCTTACTGTCCTCTCTTAAAACACATTCCAGAAATGATGATTCTTTTTAAATTTCTGAATTACCTGTAAAATGAAAGTTATCTTGAATGGCCACTCTTCTAGATCTTTTTGTATTAATGCCCTTTTAAATGTCATTAGTTCTCAACTCGGTATCTATGCTGATGAAACAACTATTTACTTCTGCCTTAATAAGAAGTCTGATTGATTCAATAAGTTAAAAGTGGCAGCTGATCGCAAAATTGAGCTACAATCTGTTGTTAACTGGGTTGAGGCATAGCTTGTTAATTTTAACATCTCCAAAACAGAATTTTTCTCTATTAAACATCTTGGAGAACCCCTTTTGCTTTCCATCAGCATGACTGATGCTAAGACTGACTCATTGCATCTTCTTGAGCTAAAATTTTCCACTGACATGAAAAGGAAAGATTATATTGAATCAACTGCAAGCTCTACTGCTTGGAAAGTCAATCCAATGCATCATGCTAGACAATTATTCTCACTAAAATCTATCTCATGCCTTTATAAGTCTACCATTCATCCATGTATTTGTCTCATCTGGTTTGGCATTTCTGTTATATATTTAGAAATTCTAGACAAAATACAAAGAAGAATCTGCAATGTTATTGGTTCTGATCTGGTATCTCGACTTCAATCACTTTCCTGTTGCTATAATGTATCTTCTGTGTACCTCTTCTATAAATACTTTCATGGTAATTATTTTGATAAACTTTCCTTTATGGTAACTAGATTTTATGAACTTAAGCACAGTACTAGATTTGCAGCAAGGTCTTATCATTTTATAACTGAAATGGCAAAATGTAACTGTAAGTTCCATGCTAACAGTTTTTTCTCTCATATTTCTTGCTTGTGGAACTATCATCTCATTTCTTGCTTTCCAAACAAGTTTATTGTATAAAAACTTAAATGCAATATCAATCATTATTATCTGTCTCCTTTATGTTCTTTTATTGTTCTCTTTCCTTAAAAGTATTTTTTCCATAATCTTGCATCCTCTGAAACTGCCTTTGCATTTTAGTGGCTTTATCCCCTTGCTTAGGGTAAAATAAATAAAAAGAAATATACAGAACCTTGAATTAATCCTCAATGGCAAATCATAAGCAAAACATAATATCCAAATGAATGAAGAAAGGAATTAATCAAATGACTAATTTTGAAATATCTTGGTCACAAAAATGGTTGCAAGAATGAACAAGAATTTCCAGTAAAACACCAATTAAACCCTATATAGGCTGAAATAAAGAAGAATACTGATCCTTACTAAAATGAAGACATACCTTTCATATACCGTCTTCTATTTGTTTTATAGGCTTGTGTAGCATGGACTTAAAAACTATCAGCTCAAATTGAAACATGTAATACATATCATCACAGATCAACACTTAGAAATGTAAACAAATTTGCCTTTACTCCATGTTAGCATACATAGCAAATCTATGAAACTATTTGGACATCTAGTAAAGGGCTCACTAAATTTTTTCTTCTGGGTATGATGACTGGAAAAAGAAGTAGGTGAAAACTAAAACAAAAATAGAAAGATAGGAGAATTCTGAGATCCAAAACTAATAAGTGGTAGATACTAAATAAGCTTTCTCAAGATCATAATAAATAGCAGGAAATAAATCATGTTAGATCACAATCTGTCATCGGTGAAAATAATGACTAATACTGATGATGGTTGTTTGCACTCATTAGAATTTTTTCTACTTGGTTTTTCTTGTTGCAGTGAAGGTTAAAAAGGTACTATGTGCCACTGCTGTCTATGGACACAGAAATAAAGAAAAAAAAATTAACATTAAAATTAAATTAAATATTATAAAGATTCATGAATAAACAGCTGTCAGTATTTAAACAGTTCTCAGTTTGTTATCAACAACTGTAGCAAGAATTTCAAATGCTGCTGGAAAAATTAAATCTTTGACTCAAATATAACAGCTTTAGGAGCGACAAAATATAGTAAATAATTAAATTATTAGATTATATTAATTTTTCTAAACAAGGTGCGATGAGCAAATTGTCACCATTTTATATTTTGTGCATGCACATTGTTTTTGATTTTGCTGACTGCACAGTATAGTAGGGTCAGTTGGGCACCGTCTGTGAAAAAAAAGAGCATAATGACACAATTTGCACCACCAAAAATTTGGTGACAACATGCTGTACTGCTTCTCATTTGCATTAGAAGCTCCAATACAAAATTTTCAGTGTTTGGGTGTCAAAACTGAGGGTAGTGCAGAGGATTTGGAAAAAGTTGGATGAGTCTAATGGAGATGACAAAGGTGTTTGAGGTGATCACTAGTGATGGCAGCATTAAACCCCTATTCATCTTTCTACAGAACCTCAGACTCAATACAGAGGTGTACAGCAAGTGCCTTGAGTAGGTAGTGCTGCCCTGGGTCAAGAAGGTGGCTGATGAAAGACCTTGCAACTAGCAGTAAGACTCTGCACCATGCGACACAAGTAAGAGAACCTAGTCATGGCTGTCAGACAATTTCTGTGACTGCAACACTCTTTACATCTGGCTTCCTAACCGCCACCCCCAAACTGCAATCCCCTTGATTATTATGTGTGGGGTGCAGTTAAGTAAGAGACCAGTAAAACTCCTTGTAACACCAAAGATAAATGGAAGGCAAAGATTATGGCAGCATTCACTAACTTAAACAAGGAGACCATCCAGAAGTGAAAGAAGAGATTCCAAATTCATCTGGAGACTGTGATTGAAGCCAATGGCTATTTTATTTAATAAATTTTACTTAATAAATATATCTGTCATTTTCATTTTCGTGTAATTTAGATGAGAACTCATCTATCAGATCCTCTATATTCCTGGTGTCAAAAACATCACAGATTAAATAGTAATGCATAGATAATAGATACTGATAATTTAGATGAGAACTCATCTATCAGATCCTCTATATTCCTGGTGTCAAAAACATCACAGATTAAATAGTAATGCATAGATAATAGATACTGATAATATTTATAAAATCAAAAGTGCTAAATTACAGTGGTCTCTTGCTCAACAGTGCCCTATACATAATAATCAAGGGGGTGGCAGTCTGGGGAGTTAGGTGGTCAGATGTAAGGGGTGATATGTCTGACAAGTTCTGTTGTCAGACAGAGGGCCTTTGAGCAGCCACACTCTAGACCTAGGGCAGCATTATCTCTTCAAACTACTTGATATAGGTCTGTGTGTTAAGTCTGAGGCCCTCATAAAAAAATTTGAGTGTTCTATTCTTATCAGAACAATCAGAGTGAGTTAGTTCTATGCTAACAATTTCTTTTCTCATATTTCACACTTGTGGAACTCTCTTCCAGGTTTCATGCTTTCCAATCAAATTTGATCTTCAAAAACTTAAATCCACTCACACGTCTATTGAACAGGTGAAGAGGCTCATCCCTTGTTCCCTGTTTAGGATGTGGTTTCCGGCTTTCTCTTTTCCAATCTTTTTACTCTTTTCTTTTTTTTTTTTTTTCAATTGGAGTAGATAGATTAATCTATCGCCCGGTTCACACTCCACCCATATCTATTGAACAGGTGAAGAGGCTCATCCCTTGTTCCCTGTTTAGGATGTGGTTTCCAGCTTTCTCTTTTCCAATCTTTTCACTCTTACATAGCCCCCTGTGCATCAGTGGCATTACCGCCTTGCTTGGGGTGATATTATTAAGAAAAACAAAAAAAAAAATTATCTACTGTCTTCCTGATTATTTTTCTGTTGTTCCTGCTCCTCCATAATGTTTCTGTTTCCCAATTCTTTCGCACTCAGTAAACCTTTCTGTCTTCTTAACATTACTGCCTTACTTGGAGTAAATACAATTAAAACAATAACAAAAATCCTAATTTTTGTAAACTATCACTAAAATAATAATTGCTTTTGTTTTAGATTTCTTTACTTCAGGCCCCTCAAGAAACTATCAGTAATGTTAAGTAATGACTTGTTATAAATGAGATTTTAATTTTTTTTTTTTTGTAATAATTAAAAATCTAGTCTTGTCAACTATTACAATAATAATGCATTCTTACCAGATAGGAGCTACCTAGCTTTGCTGAGGCTGCCTGTACAACAACAGTTATTCTGGAAAAGGACCAGAAATATCATACGGATTCCATGTAATAAGTTTTTATATCATCTGTAAACTTTATTTTTTATGTTCTTTTCATAAATGAATTGCTTTGTATAACATTTTCAAACTGGAAGTATATAAAAGAAAAGTTGATTAGTAAGCATTTTTTAAATGTCTTGTTCTTTCAGGACATAGATGATTATGGCTCTACACAGATTCCATTTCTCTATTATTTCTGATTTGCTGTGATTGCTCTTAGGAAAGATAGCCTTCTCTATTTTTCAATTTCTTTTCTCCTAAACTGGCTAACATCCAAGCTAGAAAGTTGTTGTTGTTGTTGCAGTTGTCCAGAACAGTAGCATTCTTCAAAATTACAAAGTTTCTTCAAGCCAAGGAAGGTTCATTTCATCCCACTCATAAAGTCTCTTGCTTTCTATATGCACACCATCAGCAAAACCATAATGACAACTGCACATATCCACTATTCAGTTCATCCTGACATTTCATGTATCTAAGACATGCAAATTAGTTAGCATAACCTCTGTTATTCAAATGTTAGTAGTTCAATATGTGCTAATGAGTCATGGTTTTCCTAATTGGCCAATTCCTCAAAAACACATAATCCATCTAGTAGTAAGCACGATCAAAGTCCAGAAAAAAAAAAATTCACTTTCATCCCACAAGATAAATAATGCCTTGAGTTTCTTGACCAGTTGGCTTCTTTCTTTTCTAGAAGAATTCAATTTACCCTGCTATTTAACCCATAGCTGGGACTGATTGTAATCAGTGTTCAAATGGTTTTGTTTCACATTGCTTCAGCTCACCAATCAAAGTACTGATGGGACTCCCCATAGCGAGACAAAGAAGAAATGGATTCATGCCTTTTCTAAGAGAATTAGTGTAAAATAAATGCAACAGATATATTGCCAGAAATTGAAAGTGGCTTTTCCCCTTTCCATATCAATAGCCATTATGCTACATATACACCCTTATATTAACTATTAAATGCTGTAATTTCAAAATAAATGATTTGTTTCTTAATTTGTTCCCATATAACTACAATGTATTTTCTTTAGATACTATCAAAGTAAGGTTGAAATTTCTGTAGATAGCATGTGCTTTAGAAATGCTGAACTATGAATTATATGAAGAAGAAGGAGCAGAGGAAGACTAAGATGACAATGAAGGATGAATTATAACCATAATGAAAATTATTAAGTCACTCAGTCTCGATTGTTCCAAACTAAACTTTCCCCCAATAAAAGTTACATCGTTAAGATGTGACCCAACATTATAAAGTTAACGTTTTCCTTAACTGAAGCTGAGTAAATGAAGCCAGTCAATCTTTAATGACCATTGCTGGACAGTTGTGAGTGTTCCTTCAAATTTTATGTCCATTTTATTTCCTTTACTTCCATCAAGGTCAGTTGGCTCTTTATGAATGATAGCAGGAACACTTTGCAATGCCTGGGAATAACAGAAACTGGGAAATGATTCTGGATAAAAACAATGCAAAGGGAGACATTTGCAACAGAATGAAAATTCATGAGTTATCTGCAATAAATATGAAAGCCTGTGGATTGAAAATGGTGTTTTATTATCTTCTGTAATGGAATCAAATGTATGTTGTTGATAAATTCTGATTTCTGAGTTAAGCAAAAGACCTACAAACTACAGTTGGTAATTAATGCTAAGGAGCATGGGAAAAGAGCAGCAACTAGAGGTTTTGGACTCATTTTTTCTTCCATGTGAACTCTCAAGATGTAGGCAATCATGGCTCACCACTGTTTCCTGTCTTTTGTAGCTCTTAATAAATTTCATCTTTTTGTTATTTCTTGTTCTCCCATCCATTTACTTAAGTTCACTAAGTAAAGCAATCATTGTTTTCCTCTGTTCCTCTTGCTTTCAATGTATCCTGTGAGTATAAGATTTTCCAGCCCCTCTTTTTTCTTTGTGGGAAAAGAAACAGCATAAAACTTATGGTTACAACAAATCAACTCAACTTTAAATTGAGACCTCATCACCATTCTAGTATTGGGCTTAAATCCATAAAGTCTAGGTACCATAGCAAAGAATTCATCCAAAAAGTTACCATGAAAGTTATTATAGAAAAGGCACAGTGAGACAAGTTTATGTTGGTGGGAAAGTGACTGAATTTGAGATGCCATATCAGGACCAATAATATTGCTGATTATTCTTTTGATTTCATTAATAATCTGTAGATATATAGCAGGGACATATTTGTCAGCAATATTCTAGTATGAATGGATGGTAGACCTGTAAATATCTAAGATAAATTATGGATAGAAAAATTATCTATGTTGTCAAAACTATCACACTACCTCTACTGGTTTGTTATTTTCCCACAGTATAGCCTCTGGCCATCATTTTACTAGGATGATGTCACATATGAGGTGTGACAATTTAAATTCTAAAATAGCCCTGGGAAAGCAAAATTTGCTTACCAGGTCAATATTGTTACTTTCAAAGTACTTCTCTTGTGCATTCATGCACTTTGTGAAATGATTCATTGCTGAAGATATTCTTGGAATGATTTTTTGGAATATCTTTCAATAAGGTAATCAGGTAGAGGAAATATGAAGCCAACATTGTTTCTGCTCATCTCTGAGGAAGCATTTCTCATTTTCAAATCCTTTCATATAAATTACTGCACTCTGCATGGTGAGTCATTCATGCTTCATTTGGAAAAAAAAAAAAAATTAGCCTCCCTGCTTCGGGGTTTTTATTTATTTATTTTATATATTCTGTTTGTGAAGCTATCCTGGCCAAGGTATCAGCAATGACTGGTCACTTGTTACCCCTCCACTGTGAAATCTCTATGGTCTGTTCTTCAAATTCAAATTTACCAAGCAGCTTAACTTGATCTTAATTTTTGGGAAAAGCAAGAGTTGAAGATAGTGGAACTTTCTTAATTCAAATTTCCTGTGTGAAACTGTGTGGTGAGTATGAATTGTTTCTTAAATCTGTAATTTTTTTAAAATACTATCATGGCTTCTGCTCTGACGAACTTAAATCACTGGTGCCTCCTAGATGTGAATTTGCATGATATACTAGATTGGCAACTAGGTCCCACCCTTTTACAGTGAAACCGATGAAATGTAACTGCAATTTCTACTCCAACAGCTTCTTTCCTCACACTTCCCGCCTGTGGAATTCCCTACCGCATGCTTGCTTCCCCGACGGCTACAACCTCCAGGAGTTTAAATGTAGGGTCAATAGACACCTCCTAACACACTAACTCACTCCCACTCTCTCCAACTCTTTCCCTATGTACATCCTAAGTCATCTATCACCCTCCTTCTGACATTTCCTATACCCAATCCCTCTATGTAACTCCCTGCGCTATAGTGACAGTGGAATGCCTTGCTTGGAGTGACACGATTAAAAAAAAAAAGTTTTCATCATTCATATTCTGTTATCTGCAATTAGTTACACAAAGAAAACACGATATTCCACATGTATGCATAACAGACCTCAGTTACAGTTCAAGCATGTATCCCACTAAGCCTACATATGATTTTTAATTCAGAGCTGTTCTTTTCCTGTACTGATGGCCAACCACAGCGAGAGTTCTGTCTTCCTTGCTATTTAACCAATAGCTAGTGAGAGAATAGAATGATTCATGTTTTTCCCAAGGGTTTACGTATGAAAATCAATATAATAAAGTCAAGTAATATTCATCTTGAATTGCTGATTTCTCATTCTGCACTGCACTGCACACTCAGAAGCAGAGTATCACAGATATTTTGATGTCTTTAATTCGTCATTATCAAAAAAAAAGATTCAGTTTTTTTACTTGATATCATCTAAAATAAATTTTTAAAATTTAGAAAATGAAATTATGGCTAAAAAGAAAAACTTTACTGATATACTTACATTACAAATGGTATTATGTGCTCGTAAAAGATCATTTCAAAGTGTGCCACATTTAAGCATATGTCTCACTAGGGTCACATACGAATTTTAATTCCTAATTATCTTTTTTCTATACTGGCTACCAATCATGGTTAGAAAGTTTACTTTGTCTTGCTATTTAAGTAATAGTTCCATATGTACATAGGCAATGCAAGGTTCTATCATCAGAGCTGTTTTGACTTGAAGACACTGCAAATCAGTGTGATTTTACAACATCAGCAAGACTGCTCATTTCCAAGTCTGCCTATCTGCTCAGGCAAATTTATGTAACTTTAACACTCACAGACCCAACCTGTGGTTTATACTGCAACTATACTTGACAGACCATAGTTACAGTTGAAGTATATGTCTTGCTAGACCCACATAAGATTTTTAATTCAGATTTGTTCTTTAGCTGTACTGATAGCCCATCACAGTTAAAGAGTTCTGTATGCCCTGCTATATAGCCAATAATACAAGATTCTATTTATCACAAGAGCTGTTTTGAATTAAAGACACATTGCAAATCAGTGTGCTTTCTCATCTTCATTGTAACTACTGGTTCCTTGTATCTGAGTGCATCAAAGTTTGATTCTGTCTCATTTGAATCTCTACTCAGCTGCCTAATTCTTGCATCATTGTGAAGATCTTCATAGCCTTTTTTGAACTGTCTGTGCGACTAAAAAATAACCATTTTCTTCATAGCATATTTACCATAAGCCATTTTTAATAGACTCACTTAATTGCATTCACATTTTTACCATTCTTCACTCAAAATGATGCTAATTCACTGTTCCTGATTCCTTTTCTCCATTTCTGCCGACAGTATAACATGAACTTATTTAATGCTGAAACAGTAGAGGAAGTTCATGTTATATTAATTTTATTTTTCATTTGCTATACCATGATATAATTCTGACCATGGTATTTTTGCTGTGTAGCACTTGTTCTAACATTTTAGTTCATCATATATTGTAGCATTAGACAACTTAGTTATCTGCCCTTGGCATAGATATATTTTATACACACATCAATAGGTAAAAAATATGAAACATGACAGTCTGGCTCAGTAAGTTACCACAGCAGTTGGTGCCAATTTATCAGAACCACTTCATGTCTATTCTAGATCTCAATTTCTCTCACTGTTCATGGTTTAGCCACATCACTGTTGCAATGTACAGCTAAGACAATGATAATACAAGATCTCATTTTACTTCTCTAAATTAGCTAAAGTGTGTCTGGTTTGCAACTTGAACAAACCAAACAGAAATGAACAAACTATTGTCACATTTGAGTTCTGGTACCATGTAACTCATTACAACCTGTAACATATTAATTGGAAAGAAAATGAGCACCAACAATTTATTCACATCCCATTAATATACATCATTAATGCATACCAAATTTCTTTTTTTAGCTTATATTATAAGTTGAATAGCAACTAAAATGACAACTTGAAAATGTGTCATTAGGATGCATCATGAAGAAAGAACGTTTGAAAAGGCACTCACAGGGTATACTGAATGTAACTAAGAAGAGGGAAGAAACAAGTAACCTATTAGTGAGCTTGTATAAATAAAAGACAGAACAGGTAGGAGGGATAGAAAAATGATAAATATTACTAAGAGCTGAAAATGATAGGAAATTATGAAGAGCAATGATTGCTTATGTTCTAAAGTTGTGCTTAGAAACATATATAATGTAGGTAAGAAAAAAAGCAAATGCTGATAAGATAGACAGGATCACAAAATACTACCGAGGGCCCCTAATCAAATTTTCTCCCTGGTAGTATACATCGACCTTGGATACACACTTATTATTTTGGTTTTAATTGGAGAATTTACTATTTTGTTTGTGAGAGTTTCCTATGTTTCTTATTCCCATTGAAAAACAACAAAGAAATAGTGTCTTCTACATCTATTGGAATTAATAATTGGAGTGTCCAAATTTAGAGGGCTGAGGAAGAAGGAAAAGAATATGCAAGTTTATGCAAAATGGTTTTTGGACCAATAGAAATGTTACCTTCATAAAAATTTGATGGTCAGCAGAGAAGAAGAAGGAAATAAAGTAGCATGCCTTCGCAAAATTATTTTTCATATAAAATGAGGAGAAAAATGAATTTATCATAGGAGTGATTTCAGTTTCTTTCGACCAGCATTGAAGTTCATGCCAGTGTAATATTACTCACCAATTATGTTATTGACCTCTAACCAGCACATGGCACTTCGAAGAATTTTCTCTTAACAATCCAAGAAAGCTATCTATTTCAAGCTATCTTTCTTCATTTACTTTTAAATGTATGCAAACCATATATCCTTTTAGTGAGCAACAAACTCTTATCTCTTATCCTTACCTTAAACATTTTTTAATATTATTTTGAGTTAGATCATTTAATTTGTTGTATGAACATTTCCTTTCCATGACAATATGCTTACACTATGGACTTTAAGAATTCTGATTTATATTTCTGAAACAAGCTACTGACATGACTTCAAGTGTTTAAGTTTGTGAATAAATTCCATATTTTGTTAAATGGTGTGTTTCCTCGTCATTATCAGCCTTCATTATTCTTCTAAAATTGTCTGTTTATTTTAACCCTTAAGCCCCATGCCACTATAAGTTCATTTTGAAATGGCTCTGTGAAATTAGTAAATCGCCCAAACCTATCTGCGTTACCTTCACAAATATACGAGGTATTCGCAGTAACTTTAATAGTGTAGAGTCTTTCCTTCTAACTAACTCACCAGATATCTTAGCTATATGTGAGACTAACCTTGACCCTTCTATCCCCTCTTCAGAGCTGTTCGTTCCTGGTTACCTTCCTCTCTTCAGGAAGGACTCCAATGTCCATATGCATGGGCTTGGTGTATATGTCAGCGAACAACTCCCCCTAGCCAGGGTCACATCTCTTGAATCCCTTGATCATTCCTTCATGTGCTTCCGTCTCTCACTTCTAAGCTCAGTTAGCTATCTCTTCTTCCTCTACCGCTCCCCCTCCTCCTCTGACTGTACGTTACTTGATTGCATCTCTAATAACATCGACAGGGCCATTTCTTCTCACCCATCTGCCCAAATATTTGTGTTTGGCGATTTTAACGCCCACCACACCAAGTGGCTTGAAAACTCAGCCACCGACCTTGCTGGGATCCGCACCATGCACTTTTCAATAGCCCAAGCTCTAACGCAAGTGGTGGACTTCCCCACGCGTTTCTCTAAAAACCCTAACGGAAGGGACTCTTTACTCGACCTTTGTTTTACTTCCATCCCAGACTCCTGCACTACCAGGCAAATCTGCCCCCTTGGAAATTCTGACCACGCCGTAGTCTCCGTAAACATATCAATCCGCACTAACTCTTCCCAAGAAAACCAGACCAGCAGAATATCATACTGCTACCAAAGAGCCGACTGGGACTCGTTCAGGGACTTCCTCTGCGACGTCCCCTGGAACAACGTCTTTGATCTTCCTGTCGAAGACTGTGCCTCCGAAGTCTCCTCGGGTTAAGGCTGGCATCGATGCTTTTATCCCTGCCAGAAAATTCCAACTAAAACCTAATTCGTCCCCCTGGTTCTCACCCGCTTGCTCGGCCGCTATTGCCCACCGGAACCATTTCTTCCGGCTCTATCGAAGCTGCTCGTCGAACCAAAACAGGCGCCTTTTCACCTCAGCACGGAACAAGTGTAAAAAAGTACTGAACGAAGCCAAGAGGGCGTTTGCTACCAGAATTAGGCAACGTATAGCATCCTCTAAGTTTGGCTCCAAAGATTACTGGCGTCTCTGCAAAAGCGTGCTCAGCAGGAACAAGACTTCAATACCCCCACTAATCAATGAATTTGAAGTTCTCACCTCCCCAGCCGACAAGGCTGAGTGCTTTGCCCGTAAATTCTCAACCAATTCGACACTGGACTCATTAGGAATACCTACACCAGACTTCCCACCCAGAACTAAGGCTCAACTAAATAACGTCCTCATCTCGCCCTCGCTGGTCGCCAAGATAATTGCGCAACTTGACCCACACAAAGCGAGCGGCGGTGACGGAATCCCAGTCATAGTACTGAAGAAATGTGCCCCAGAACTCTCCTCTGTCCTCTCTAAACTCTATAACCTCTGCCTATCTGCTTCCTGCTTTCCTGCCTGTTGGAAGTCCTCCTGCGTAGTACCTATATTTAAGAATTCTGGCGAACCCTCGGACCCCGCCAATTACCGTCCTATTAGTCTCCTTCCAATCTTTGGCAAAGTTTTCGAAGCCATTATCAACGCCGAGGTGATTCAGCACCTTATGACCAACGGGCTTCTCTCTGACAAACAGTATGGGTTTCGCTTCACCAGGTCTACTGCTGATATGCTAACGACCATTACCGAGTACATATACCAGGCACTCGACAAGAATGGTGAAGCCCGAACCGTTGCCTTGGATATCTCCAAAGCATTCGACAGGGTCTGGCATGCTGGCCTATTGTGCAAACTGCGGAGCTATGGGATAACTGGACATCTGTCTGACCTCATCCAGTCCTTCCTCTCTAACTGCACATTAAAGGTGGTATTAAATGGGCATGCCTCCCAAAACTACCAGACGAACGCGGGCATCCCTCAAGGTTCTATCCTAGGCCCCACGCTATTTCTGATCTACATTAATGATCTCCCCGACACCATTAGATCCCAAGTTGGCATGTATGCCGACGACACAACAATCTACTCCCGCATCGATCAGAAACCAGGTCTGGACGACAAAGTGAACCTCGCTGCCGCACTGGAAAGGGACCTCCAATCCGTAGTGACCTGGGGTAGGAAATGGTTGGTAAATTTCAATGCCTCCAAAACAAAGCTGTTATCAACTAACCACCATAGACTATCGCATCTACCTCCCATTAGCATGGGACAGGCTAGCCTCCCAGAGAGTAAAATACTACGCCTCCTTGGCCTTACACTCTCGGCGGACCTCAAATGGAATGACTATATTGAATCCATTGCCAAATCTGCTGCTATGAAAGTCGGCTCTCTGTGCAGGGCCCGGAAATTTTTCCCACCTGAAACTATTCTGCACATATACAAATCTACCATCCGCCCGTGTATTGAATATTGCTGCCATATCTGGTCGGGTGCCCCTGCTGCTCTCCTTGGGCTTCTTGACAAAATACAAAGGAGGATCTGTAACGTGGTTGATACTAACTTGGCAGACCGGCTGCAGCCGCTCTCACACCGGCGTGATGTAGCTTCCCTGTGCCTCTTCTACAAGTACTTTCATGGCTTCTGCTCCGATGAGCTTAGATCACTGGTGCCGCCCAAGCACGAATTTACACGAGATACTAGATTAGCAACTAGGTCCCACCCTTTTACAGTTAAACAAATAAGATGTAACCGTAAATTCTACTCCAACAGCTTCTTTTCTCGCGCTTCCCGCCTGTGGAACTCCCTTCCACAAGTCTGCTTTCCCGACAGTTACAATCTCCAGGTGTTTAAATGTAGGGTCAATAGACACCTCCTATCACACTAACTCCCAACTATTCTCACAACACTCTCATCTACCCAACCCTCATTCTCGGTATCCTCACCCGCCTATCACCCACCCTCTGTTATGTCCTATATTTAACCAGCCTTTCTCCTCTCTACGTAGCCCCCTGCACAGTAGTGGCAGTGACATGCCTTGCTCGGGGTGAAACGCTTATAAAAAAAAAAAAAAAATTAATATAGACAGAAATCTCCCTAACATGTTGATTCAAACAAGTCCTGTCAATCTTAACAAACCCCACCTTAGAGATATCAGGTAAGGAATTTTAACCATTTTTTATTTTATTTAATAGAATCTTGTATTCCTTATGTACAAAATTTTGCATTTCCCTACTACAGTGTGATTTTAATTTAAATTTATCTTTTTACTACCATGATTTAATTGCCTTATTAATGAAATTAGCAGTATGAAGATTTTAAAATTTGCCTTTCTTGTGTTTACTTATTCAAAGGTTTTAACATGAGAATTTATTATTTTTGTGCTCCATTCAGCCTGATGGTCAATCTAGTTAAAATATTAGCTACTTACTCTGACATTGTTATTAGAAACATTGCATCATCACAAGTTAGAATTCAAATTACAGTGAAGGCATGCTAAATTTCTCTAACTAAATCAATTAGTTCCAGATAAGCCTTTATATTTTATATCGAGCTCATTGATATCTTTGAATTCTTTTTGACTATGTAAGAACCTTTTTTATAACTTCATACACATTAGCATAGATATTAAATAATAATTTTGAAAATAAACAATCACAAAAGAAATAAAAAATATTACTCACATGCATTTAATTGGGAAATTACACATATTAGCTTAGATATTAAATAATAATTTTTAAAATTAACAGTCACAAAGGAAATAAAAAATATTACATGGGAATTTAAAATTGTATGAACAGAACTATCTTTTTTGTAAGGAATTGGATTAAAATACTGTCTTGTCTTCCATTGTCATTTTAAAATATTCTGCATTATTAAAAATACAATTATTTCATGTTTTTACATTTACAATTAATTTTACTCTTGAATATTACATCTGTGTCCATTGCTTGTTAGAAATATACTGTTGAATTAATAAATGTTATAATTGAAAATGATGTTTTCTAATATTGTCTCCTTAAATACTTGATTTCATTAGTTAGAGTTATAAAATATAATTTTTATTAATTAATGTTAAATATATTGTTTTTTTGATCTTTATAAGTTATAGATAACTTTGTCGTGAGGGATAAAAAGGGATGGATCTCCACTTGTCTAAATCAGAAAATAGGAATAAAAATTAATTATAAATAATCACAAGAATAGAAAAGTCGTGATCTGATGAGACATTTGTTGGCAGGAAAGTCAATCTTCTTCATTTTGCTCTGTGAAGTTACAGTAACAAGACACACAATTTCAGGCTCATAACAACCAAACAGATAAATGCAAATTCATATTGTTTTTGGTACTCTGTCTTTTGTAAGTAGATATATGTAAACTATGTATTAAGGATATCATATATATATATATATATATATATATATATATATAAATGTTTCTATACAAATATATTTGTGCTTTGTTTGGACTTTTCATATATTTATATTGTCATATGTTTCATACACCTTAAACCAGGTCTATTCTACATATTTCCACACACCAAGTTACTGTATTAAAATTGGCATATTATGTTTAGTTTAACATTTGGCAAGAAAAATTAGTTAACAAAGGTTTAAAATGTTTCTATAAAAACATCCACATCTTATAAATAATTTTTACACTATTTTTTGGGGGGTTAATTCCTAACTTTTTTTCCCACATCAAAAAACAAAATAACTTTTTCCCCCTCACACACATATCAAATTATGAAATGGGACGTTAACCAAATGAAAACTCATAATTGTTTTTAAGCAGTCAAATTAACCTGTATAAATCGTAGAGCAAATTAAGATAAGAGATTTAATTAAACTCAGAAGTTAAAATTGTCTAAAATATTGTTGAATTACCATCCCCTGATGATAAATGTAGCCAGTGAAATTTGAGAATTAATGCTCCCTAAGGATCGAAAATGAGGACAAAACTGGAAGCAACGGAAATGTGGTTCTGCAGAAGGATGCTGCGGATATCGTGGACTGAGCATGCAAGCAACGATGAGGTGCTGGAAAGAATGGCAACAAAAAGGAAATTAATAGTGAGCATCAGGAAGAGACAACTGAAGTTCCTGGTACATGCAATGAGGAAGGAGGGCTTGGAGAACCTGATACTGACAGGCCAGATAGAGGGAAAAAGAAACAGAGGAAGGCAGCGGATAACATATTTGCGGGGCCTGACCGGGTGGATGACGGAACGGGGCTTGTGAGGTGTAACAGGAGCAAACATACTAAGATCCACAAGGGATAGGGAGAACCATGATCGCCTACGTCCTGAAAGGACAGGGCACAGAGAAGAAGAAGAAGAAGGATAGTTAGAGATGGCACAAGATTAGAAAGAGTCACTCTCTTTCTTGGTGAATTTTCATCCTGAAAAGACGTATTCTTTTCACTCCCAAAAAATGTGAGTAATCACTGAAGTTTTCTTTGAACTTTTCACATTTCATTTTATTTCTCATCTTTTGTAAAATGTCCTTTCAATATATTTGTTAATATTTCCTAGTTAAAATTCTATGTGTTATTTTTTATTTGAATTTACACACATTCCCCAAAAGTTGTTAGTGGATCAAATGTAGAGCTTATAAAATTTCATCAACAGCGTTTATACACATGACAGTATAAAGTAATCCTGTAGTTTAGTCGAACTCTCTATGTAGTGAGATTAGAAAACTCTTGAGTAAACAGAAGAAAAAGAGAGCAACATGATGAACTTGATGGTATGTACATGGTATATATCTTCTTTTTTTACTTTTTTTAAAAATTATTTCAATCCAAGCAAACAGCTTCAAGCAACGATATACAGATGAGAAATTGTAGGAGGATTTAAAATATTAAGTAAGTAATTCATCGAGTTTTTAGTCAACCACAACAGAATGCAGAAAGCACTGGATGACCGTTTCGTCCTTAGTATGAAGGGGATTACAAGGTGGAAAAGAGAAAACTGGGAATAAGAAGGATTGAGGTAAGGACAAAAAAATTAACAAGATTCAAGTAACTGAAGATGGTGATTGATGTTGCACTTAAATTTCTGAAGATTGTAGTTATCAAGGAAGAAATGAAGCAGAAGGGAGTTCTACAAGCAGGAAGTGCAAGAAAAGAAACTGTTGGAGTAGAAGTGGCAGTTGCTTTTAGCTATTTCAACAGTAAAAGGGTGGGACATATTTGCCAATCTACTAGCACACTTAAATTAATATCTTCAAAGTACCAGGGAAAGAATTGATATTTATTTTGTAAACATACAAAAAAGTGGCACAAGATAAAAGAAGGATGAGAAGGCTAGTCTTCTTCTGTCTTACCTAGCTATCCACAATGACTCACCCAAACATACGACAGTATTACTTATACCAAAATAACATATTGTTACTCCATCCATTATAATACCGCAAAGTCTCTATGAAATCCCAAAATGTACAATTTCTTTTTCTGTGGTTGGAGAAGGAATAAAAAACAACAATTTAAAATACTAACCCCAATGTTTATTTACAGTGTATTTTAATATATATTTACAAGAAACAAAACAAAATAGTGTTACTGTTGCCATACCTGGTCGGGTGCCCCTGCTATACTCCTTGGGCTTCAAGACAAGGTACAGCGGAGAGTCTGTAATGTGATCGATACCGACTTGGCAGACCACCTGCAGTCTCTCTCTCACCAGCGCGGTGTGGCTTCCCTGTGTCTCTTCTATAAATACTTTCACGGCTTCTGCTCCGATGAACTTAGATCACTGGTGACCCCTAGGTTCGAATTTGCACAAGATACTAGATTAGCAACTAGATCCCACCCTCTTACAGTGAAACCAATAAAATGCAACTGCAACTTCTACTCCAACAGTTTCTTTTCTCACACTTCCCGACTGTGGAATTCTCTTCCACATAACGGCTTCCCCGATGGCTACAATCTCCAGGAGTTTAAATGTAAGGTCAATAGACACCTCCTAACAAACTAACTTCCATTCTTTCAAACACTCTTAAAACTATCTATCACCCGCCCTTCTGACATTTCCTATATCTATCCACTCTTCCTATTTACCTCCCCCTATGTAGCCTCAAGTACAATAGTGGCAGTGGAATGCCTTGCTTGGGGTGAAATGATTAAAAAAAAAAAAAAAAAAAAGTAATAACCTACCCTCACAGTTAACTGGATGAAATTAATGCAGGACTTAAATGATTTAAAACAATCATTCAACTAACCAGTCACACAAACACACTCTCATTCAAACACATCAATAAATATAGAAATCACACTAGAAATATGAAAAGTGAACCGCTATCTTCAGACACTTAACAGGAGAACGAAAGAGAAATTAAATTAAAGAAAGTGGTGGCAGAAATAAAAGTGGCCTGTGTACATACACCTTCTAAGTTAACTTTGAAAAGAAACTAAAGACAAAAACAACTCTAAACTAACATAATTTTGGGTGGGATTGCCTATCTATCTAAATCTAAACTTATAAATGGAACTTTGTCTGTGTGTGTATGTGTGTGTGTGTGTGTCCATTACCTATAGACTCCGAAACGGCTGAACTGATTTTCTTGAAAATTTACAATCTTGTATTATAAGCATCTGCGAGTGTTCTTAGCTAGGTTTTGTGTCAAGGTACCCCTGATAAATATCAAAAATCGATAATCGAAAAAATCGGGTTATAGAAGGAGTGGTCTAATTTTAATCAAATTTGATGCACTAATAGACAAAGACATAAGAAACAATATTCAGAAGTTTCAAGGTTGCAGTTCTCACGATAGTGCAGAAAATCGATAATATATATATATATAAAAGGCAAGATGTTTGTGTGTGTGTCTGTTTATCTGGCTGTATGACTGTATTTTTTCCAACCCTTTTTATCTTTGTTTTTGCTTTGGGTTTGGCTCTAAGTAGGTACAATTGTAGTTCTTAGTCTCAGCCATGATACCATTTACTCAGAGGACTTATTTAGCCTTCAAAATTCAGTTTACGATGAAAAAAACTTATTTGATATCGATACCAGGAAATCAAAATTTGACTTACATCCATTCATTTTTCTTTGAGTCTATGGTTTCGCTTTAACTGGAAACAACAATTGCTTTTAAGTCTTTCATGTCAATGTCCAAAGAGTCTGAGCTCCAGGACAATGGATTAGTTTTAAATCTTTCATTAGACCTGAGCAACACCGGGCTATATTGCTAGTGATCAATACAGATGACCAATATCGTGATGTCTACTTGGCATCAAAATGCCACTTTAAGTCAGCTTCTTTTACTTAACATAGATGCGCAAAACTCACCCACATTTTGCCAAATTCTGATGGAGGGATTCATCTCTTTTCCACCCTAATCTTAACTTTTAGCTGATGCTTAAAATGCAAGATCAGTTAGGAAGAGGTAAACTTTGCATCATCCATATCATATCTCGGATGTGTATTGTGGTACAGTGGATATCGACTCGAGCGACAAACTGAATTCCAGTTAAATTCCTTGCATTCACTTACACACAAATACTCTTAGAAAGTATTAATCCGTCTCTTCCCTCCAGTTATGGATTAAATAATAGGACAGATTGGGTTCTATAGCCTTGGCTGGCAACCAGTCTACAGCAGAAAGCAATGGCCACCTACTGTAGAATAATCTTCTGCTCAGTCAGTCATGTCTCTTTGGGCAATCATGTCTGTAAAGAGACATGATTGCCCAAAGTGTGTATCATGTATGGCACTTAACTGACTGATATTATGTCTCATAATGCCTGGCAAACAAAATAGTGACAAGCAGGAATCTGTTAGCACCGGGGGTGAGGATTGTGACTGGTGACACTACTCCCACCCTCTACCCCAAACAAAATTGCAACAAT
Source organism: Ascarosepion bandense (assembly GCA_037127315.1). Classification (NCBI taxonomy): domain Eukaryota; kingdom Metazoa; phylum Mollusca; class Cephalopoda; order Sepiida; family Sepiidae; genus Ascarosepion; species Ascarosepion bandense. Next base: position 1,141,622 of record JBBBDQ010001271.1, read on the forward strand.
ATACTTAGTTTATTTTCTTTTGGATAGATTTGTTGTTCACAAAGGTTTATCAGAATCAGCTAGAGGGAATGTTTAAATAAGATATATTAACATATTATACAAATTGAACAAATTTTATTTACTTATTTCAAAGTTGAGTAGCAAAAGAAAGTTTATGAAGTTCTTTTTTTGGAAAAATAATAACAAGCAATACGTATAAGAGGGTATGAAACCCTGTAACTGTCTCATACCATCTAATTTATTTGCCAACATCATCAATCTTGGCTTTGCTCAACACAAGAACAAAAACACCATCAGCATAGGTGGTATACCTGGCCACAGTGGTAGTACCAGGTAAGGAAATTCCATGTAGGACTGGGTTTGTCAATATATTGACAGGAAAGAGTTCAATACAAGAATGTACAGCAAAGATAAAAGTGGACAACCTTGACAAATAGAGTGAGACAACACTAAGTTGAACCTTATTAACTTCTACCAGCACACCTAGAGACATATACAGAAGTCAAATACAGGTGCATCAGGGAAAAAGCTTGTCAGTGAAGTTATCATGAGAATATTCATAGAAAAGACAGAGGGAAGTCATGTTACATTGATGCGAAAGTGACAGAAGTCGATATCTAAGTAAATTTCTAATATTACACTCATCTCTTTTATTGATCTAATGCGCATGATCAATTGCACTTTTACTTCACCATAATTGGTTGTTTGATTATTAAAGAGTGTAAAATAATAGTTGAGGATGAGATGAGTGCAATAAGAAAATAAAACCTATATCTGTATATTACAATCAATAAGATATATTGTTAACCATTAATGTGGTATTGTCCATCGCAAGATTATGTTTATGATGGCTCTCTTAAAAACTAATAATCGTTCTTTTTTTTTTTTTTTTTTTTTTTTTAATCATCACACCCCAAGCAAGGCATGTCACTGCCACTACTGTGCAGGGGGCTACGTAGAGTGGAGAAAGGCTGATTAAATATAGGAAATAACAGAGGGTGGGTGATAGGCGGGTGAGGATACCGAGAATGAGGGTTGGGTAGATGAGAGTGTTGTGAGAATAGTTGGGAGTTAGTGTGATAGGAGGTGTCTATTGACCCTACATTTAAACACCTGGAGATTGTAACTGTCGGGAAAGCAGACTTGTGGAAGGGAGTTCCACAGGCGGGAAGCGCGAGAAAAGAAGCTGTTGGAGTAGAATTTACGGTTACATCTTATTTGTTTAACTGTAAAAGGGTGGGACCTAGTTGCTAATCTAGTATCTCGTGTAAATTCGTGCTTAGGCGGCACCAGTGATCTAAGCTCATCGGAGCAGAAGCCATGAAAGTACTTGTAGAAGAGGCACAGGGAAGCTACATCACGCCGGTGTGAGAGCGGCTGCAGCCGGTCTGCCAAGTCAGTATCAACCACGTTACAGATCCTCCTTTGTATTTTGTCAAGAAGCCCAAGGAGAGCAGCAGGGGCACCCGACCAGATATGGCAGCAATATTCAATACACGGACAGATGGTAGATTTGTATATGTGCAGAATAGTTTCAGGTGGGAAAAATTTCCGGGCCCTGCACAGAGAGCCGACTTTCATAGCAGCAGATTTGGCAATGGATTCAATATAGTCATTCCATTTGAGGTCCGCCGAGGTGTAAGGCCAAGGAGGCGTAGTATTTTACTCTCTGGGAGGCTAGCCTGTCCCATGCTAATGGGAGGTAGTTGCGATTGTCTATGGTGGTTAGTTGATAACAGCTTTGTTTTGGAGGCATTGAAATTTACCAACCATTTCCTACCCCAGGTCACTACGGATTGGAGGTCCCTTTCAAGTGCGGCAGCGAGGTTCACTTTGTCGTCCAGACCTGGTTTCTGATCGATACGGGAGTAGATTGTTGTGTCGTCGGCATACATGCCAACTTGGGATCTAATGGTGTCGGGGAGATCATTAATGTAGATCAGAAATAGCGTGGGACCTAGGATAGAACCTTGAGGGACGCCCGCGTTCGTCTGGTAGTTTTGGGAGGCATGCCCATTTAATACCACCTTTAATGTGCGGTTAGAGAGGAAGGACTGGATGAGGTCAAACAGATGTCCAGTTATCCCATAGCTCCGCAGTTTGCACAATAGGCCAGCATGCCAAACCCTGTCGAATGCTTTGGAGATATCCAAGGCAACGGTTCGGGCTTCACCATTCTTGTCAAGTGCCTGGTATATGTACTTGGTAATGGTCGTTAGCATATCAGCAGTAGACCTGGTGAAGCGAAACCCATACTGTTTGTCAGAGAGAAGCCCGTTGATCATAAGGTGCTGAATCACCTTGGCGTTGATAATGGCTTCGAAAACTTTGCCAAAGATTGGAAGGAGACTAATAGGACGGTAATTGGCAGGGTCTGAGGGTTCGCCAGAATTCTTAAATATAGGTATTACGCAGGAGGACTTCCAACAGGCAGGAAAGCAGGAAGCAGATAGGCAGAGGTTATAGAGTTTAGAGAGGACAGAGGAGAGTTCTGGGGCACATTTCTTCAGTACTATGACTGGGATTCCGTCACCGCCGCTCGCTTTGTGTGGGTCAAGTTACGCAATTATCTTGGCGACCAGCGAGGGTGAAATGTGGACGTTATTTAGTTGAGCCTTAGTTCTGGGTGGGAAGTCTGGTGTAGGTATTCCTAATGAGTCCAGTGTCGAATTGGTTGAGAATTTACGGGCAAAGCATTCAGCCTTGTCGGCTGGGGAGGTGAGAACTTCAAATTCATTGATTAGTGGCGGTATTGAAGTCTTGTTCCTGCTGAGCACGCTTTTGCAGAGATGCCAGTAATCTTTGGAGCTAAACTTAGAGGATGCTATGCATTGCCTAATTCTTGTAGCAAACGCCCTCTTGGCTTCGTTCAGTACTTTTATACACTTGTTCCATGCTGAGGTGAAAAGGCGCCTGTTTTGGTTCGACGAGCAGCTTCGATAGAGCCGGAAGAAATGGTTCCGGTGGGCAATAGCGGCCGAGCAAGCGGGTGAGAACCAGGGGGACGCGTGGGGAAGTCCACCACTTGCGTTAGAGCTTGGGCTATTGAAAAGTGCATGGTGCGGATCCCAGCAAGGTCGGTGGCTGAGTTTTCAAGCCACTTGGTGTGGTGGGCGTTAAAATCGCCAAACACAAATATATGGGCAGATGGGTGAGAAGAAATGGCCCTGTCGATGTTAGTCGAGATGCAATCAAGTAACGTACAGTCAGAGGATCGTCTTTGTATTTTATCATAATTTTTAACACAAACATTTTTTAAAAATCTGTCTTGGTATTTTTTCTTGATCTTACTAAATTTTAGCATAGACGATTTTAACTAGTCACACAGTACAAATTCTTCTACACTTTTTTTCTGTTAATTAATTCTATCAACCTTGGTCACTAGGATCATCATCTTTTGGGGATTTGTGATCACACATTCCACTATGATTGTTTGGCTTTTTGTTTATAATCACTTCAACCCAAGCAAGGCAGTGCTGCCACTAGTGTGCACAGGGTTACATAAGAGGAGAGTGAAGAGAAATGGGAACAGGTCACAGGGTGTGTCAGAGAATGAGTAAGAGAAGGATGTAAACATTGGTGTAAAGAGAGCTGCATGAGAGTAGAGTGGAAAGGGAGAAGAGCAAGATACAAGGGTTGTCAAGGAAAAGATGCAAGTCAAGGAGATAAGAGATAGCAATTGACATTGCATTTAAACTATTGGAGATTGTAGCTATCAGGGAAGCAAGTATATGGAAGTTCCACAAGCAGAAAATGCAAAAATAAAAGGTGACAGAGCAGAAGTTGTGGTTACATTTGATTGGTTTCACTCTAAAAGGGTGGGACCTAGTTTCCAATCTTATAGCTTGAGTAAATTCATGCAGAGGGAGCACCAGGGAGCTAAGCTTATTGGAGCAGAGGCCATGAAAGTATTTGTAGAAGAGACAGAGGGAAGCCACACTACACTAATGAGAAAGTGAGTGGAGTCAAGCTACCAGGTCAAGATTGATTACAATGCAGATTCAATCTCAATATACTTCAAAGTTACATCCACCAATATCTCCAATCACTGAAATGAAATACAGTGGGTGCTAAGCAATGTCTTCTCTCTGAGATAACACTGTATTTGAGTATTTTTTTTTTTTTTAATCATTTCACCCCGAGCAAGGCAGAAATGCCACTGATGTGCAGGGGGTTACATAAATGTAAAAAGATTAATTAGAAAAGAGTGAGGAGTACAAGCTAGTTAGAAAGGAACAATAGAAAGCTGAGAAAGCAGGTGCAATGACAGGTACATGGGCGGAGAGAAAGGGAAGGTTATACAGGGGAGGGAAGAGAGCTAGAGGCCAGTGGTTAGTAGGTGAGTATTAACTTTGCTTTTAAATTTCTGGAGGTCATAGCCGTCAGGAAAGCAAGAATACGGGAGTGAGTTCCACAGGCGGGAAGTGCGAGAGAGGAAGCTGCAGGAGTAGAATTGTCGTCTGCGTTTGGCTAACCTGACTGTGAATGGGTGGGACCCAGTTGCCAGTCTGGTTTCACGGGTAAACACCTGTTGAGGAGGCATCAGTGACTTAAGCTCATCCGAGCAGAAGCCATGAAAGTATTTATAGAAGAGACAGAGGGAGGCCACATTTCGACGATGGGAAAGTGGCTGCAGACGAGTCGCCAGATCAGTACCTATCACATTACAGACTCTCCTTTGGAGCTTGTCAAGAACACTGAGGAGAACGGCAGGGGCACCTGACCATAAATGGCAGCAGTATGAAACTCACCAGAAATTAGTGATAACAAATAGGTTCAATTAGCCACTACCCTCCTCAAAACCCAAATCAGGACAAATCTAAATGTACACCATAACATTTTTGGTAGATCATAACAAAGGTTCAAATATATTGCCCCATATGCCTATGGATAGCAATCCACTAATGATTAGCAGATACTGTTTAGGCACCATACACAGGCCTATAGGGAAAGCTTCAGTCCCCATAGTTTTTGCCAAAACTGGAACTAAACAAGTCTAAATTTGTTTTCTTGGTCTTAGTCTGTGACAATGCTATTAAAATGAATTCCATCATTTGTTTGAAATTATTCTTACATTTTTTGTTGTGATAACAGACTCTATTCCTTAAGAATGCGTTTGATTCTAGTTCTCCACAACATCCATTAAACAAACTCATCAAGCAGGTTACTTCTAGTAAATTTCTTTTGCATTCAATATGTCATGTGAGCATCAAATTTTTGAAGGTTTTTTTTTTCTTACTATATGCCCAAGAAATTTCACCTACCTCTTTCTGATTCTAAGTATAAGCATTCTTTATGCTCTTAGTTTCCTTACTCACATTCTCTATCCACAGTATACTCAGCATCCTTCTGTAGAACCACATCTCTCTCACTTCAAGTCTCTTTTTCATTTGTGAGAAAAAAGTGTAACACTTATTTTCATAGAGGAGAACTGATATTATATAGCAGTTTCGCCCTCTTTTTTTTATTTCTAATGAAATTTTACTATTTTTAAAGCTTTGCTGAGCTTTTTCCAAGGCTTCTTTTATAAATCAGAAAACTTTCGTTTTTTTTAAACATTACCTATATATTACTTATGTAAGTTTTATGTAAAAAAATGTCTAAGAATCATTCTAGAAAATAAGTACAACACAAAAATGTGTATTTAAAATAAAAGCAAAAAAGATGTTCTTGGTAAGATAATAGATAAAATATATATTCATTTTAAGAACAGATCTAATAAAACATATAGAAACAAAATTCTTTAACATTAATTCAAATAAAAAAAAATTAAAATGATGTTCAAAACATGGGTGAAGACAACAAACCAATTAATGATCGCACTGCACAGCATCAAGTATTAGCAAGGCTCACAAGTAAGAGACTCTATTTCAGCTGAAAATAGGAACTATTTTTTCTTGTTTTTTTTTTATATAACTGTTTCACCCCAAGCAAAGCAAAACTTCCCCTGGTGCACAGGGGGTTACAGAGAGAGAAAAACTGGGTACAGGGATACTGAAGAAAAGATAGGATTTAGGGAGGTGGATGGAAGTTAGGGAGATAGAAAACGGCAGTTTTTTTTTTTTAATCATTTCACCCCGAGCAAGGCAGAAACACCACTGATGTGCAGGGGGCTACATAAATGTCAAAAGATTAATTAGAAAAGGGTGAGGAGTACAAACTTGTTAGAAAGGAACAATAGAAAGCTGAGAAAGCAGGTGCGATGACAGATACATAGGTGGAGAGAAAGGGAAGGTTATACAGGGGTGGGGAGAGAGCTAGAGTCCAGTGGTTAGTAGATGAGTATTGACTTTGCATTTAAATTTCTGAAGGTTGTAGCCATCAGGAAAGCAAGAATACGGGAGCAAGTTCCACAGGCGGGAAGTGCGAGAGAAGAAGCTGCAGGAGTAAAATTGTCGTCTGCATTTGGCTAACCTGACTGTAAATGGGTGGGACCCATTTGCCAGTCTGGTTGCACGAGTAAACACCTGTTGAAGAGGCACCAGTGACTTAAGTTCATCTGAGCAGAAGCCATGAAAGTATTTATAGAACAGACAAAGGGAGGCCACATGATGGGGAAGTGGCTGCAGTCGAGCCGCCAGATCAGTACCTATCACATTACAGACTCTCCTTTGGAGCCTCTCAAGAACACTGAGGAGAACAGCAGGGGCACCTGACCATAAATGGCAGCAGTACTCCATGCATAAACGGATGGTTGACTTGTATATATGCAGGATGGATTCAGACGGAAAAAACATCCTGGATCGACATAGTGACCCAACCTTCTTAGCAGTAGATTTTGCTATGGATTCAATATAGTGGTTCCATTTGAGGTCTGAGGACAGGGTAAGTCTGAGGAGGCATAGTGTATTACTCTCCGGGAGAATCGCTTGGTCCATGCTTATGGGAGACAGGAGAGGTTGCCTGTAATGGTTGACAGACAACAGCTTGGTCTTAGATGAATTGAAGTTGACAAGCCACTTCTTGCCCCAGTTCACCACAAAGTGTAGATCCCGCTTGAGGTCAGCAGCGAGATTATGTCTGTCCACCACGACAGGTTTCTTACTGGTGCAGGAGTATATTGTAGTGTCATCTGCATAGATGCCTACTTGGGACTTGATCTCATCTGGGAGGTTGTTGATGAAAATAAGGAAGAGCGTCGGGCCCAGGATAGAGCCCTGTGGGTTGACATTACATTTAAACTTTTGGAGATTGTAGCTCTCAGGGAAGCAAGTATACAGAAGGGAGTTTTAAGTTTATTATAAGGGAAAGCAAATTAACAACTTTAGTGAAGTAGGAATTTGGGGTACGACTATACAAGAAACAGCCCACTTGTCAGTAGCATAGAACCAGAGGAACAATTTAACTGTCTGCTAAATTTTTAGGAGTACCAAAAATTAATTAGATTGAGAAAGCATGGCAAAACTAAAATTTATAACAGCTCCTGGCTTAGGAGATGGTGCAGTAGTTTAAATTGTCCTTGGTTCTCAAAACCCACCCTATGCCTCTACCCCATGTGCATGTTAAATTTAACATTAATGCATATAATCCTTAAATTTTTAAACTTTAGGTATTTTGTGATAATTTTTTATAAAAAAAGATTATAAAAATCAAAGATGAATATTTAAAATAATGCTTAATTCAAAATAATGTTCTGCTTTATGTGCAGAGTTGTGATCGCTAACATCTTGAAAAGATGTTAGCGATCACAACTCTCCACAACTTCCTGTCCTTTGTAGTAAATTTTGTCATTTTATTATCTCTACTAATCTCTGTTCTAACCTTTTATACAAGATTGTTAAGTAGATTTTGCATATCCCTCTTCCTTATGTCCAGTCAGGGTAAAAAAATTTTAAGCCATTTTTCTTCATCTGCACAAGAAATTTCAACTTATTTCTGATTCTAAATATGTGTCTTTTTTTAATTTTTTTCTAAAACTTCCTGTCTCCATTTTCTATAAAACTTTGTCCATGGTATTCTCAGCATCTTTCTGTAGAACCATATTTTTATTGCATCAAGTCTTTACTTCATTTGTGATGTGATTGTCCAGCATTCCCTACCATATACAAGGACCAAATAACAGTTAGGTATACTTTTCTTTGTTTCTAACAAGATTTTTCTGTTTCTTAATAAGTTGCTTAACTTTATAATAGAAATACACTTTTGTACAGGTTTTAGTCAATATTAACAATAGAGGCAATGAAGAAAGTTTTCATAGTATATCAAAGATTTTCTTTATGTGTTGTGTCCTCTCAGGATGTAGGCAACCATGGCTCTCCTCAATTAGTTTGTTTAGTAATCAGCTTATGCAAAACACTGCAAAAATAATCTAAGTAACGGAAAGTAAATTATTACTGAGCATCAGGAAGAGACAACTAAAGTTCCTGGGACATGCAATGAGGAGGGTGGGCTTGGAGAATCTAATACTAACAGGCCACATAGAAGAAAAAAGAGGAAGGGCCCGAGCAGGTGAATGAAAGAATGAGGGTTGCGTGGTGTTATTAGAGAAAGCATGCTAAGAGCCACCAGGGATAGGGAGATATGGAAAGCCTTGATCACCTACATTCTGAAAGGACAAGGCACATAGAAGAAGAAGAAGAAGAAGAAGAAGAAGAAGAAGATATACACAAATTTTTGAGTTCTGATGAGGAAAAAGAAGTATTTTATGAGAGTTTTCTGAAACAAATTTACACAATTTTGGCATGTGCGTTGTGGTGCATTGGATATCGGCTCGGAACGAGAAATCGGGGAGTTGAGTTTGAATTCCAGCTGAATTCATTGCATTCACTTATGCACAAATACACTTGGGAAAGGTATTAATCCATCTCTTCCTTCCAGTTATGGGTTAAATAACAGGACAGATTGGGTTCTATAGCCTTGGTCGGCAACCAGTCTACCGCAGAAAGCAATGGCAACCTACTGCGGGATAATATTCTGCCCAGTCAGTCATGTCTCTCTCGAGACATGATTGCCCAAGCGTGTATCACGTATGGCACTTAACTGACTGACTGACTTAAATGACTTAAGGTTGTGCTTTGTGGTGCAGCAAATATTGGCTCGGAACAAGAAATTGGGGAACTGAGTTCAAAATCCGGTTGAATTCACTGCATTCACTTACGTGCAAATACACTTGGGAAAGGTATTAATCTGTCTATTCCCTCCAATTATGGGTTAAATAACAGGACAGATTGGGTTCTATAGCCTTAGCTGGCAATCAGTCTACTGCAGGAAGTAATGGCAACCTACTGCAGGATAATCTTCTGCCCAGTCAGTCATGTCACTTTCAAGACATGATCACCTAAGCGTGTATCATGTATGGCACTTAACTGACTGACTGACAATGCAAAATTAATGATGAGAAAAAGAGAAGAATCTGGTGAAGGAAAACCTGAATTATGGAAGAGAAATGAAAGAAAAAAATGTGATTTCTCAAGGAAACACAAAATGAAACTTATGAGTGCATCTTTTCAGAAGCATAGAATACATAAATGGACTTGGAAAATTTCAAATGTGGAAGTAAAAACCATAACTGATTTCTTAATTGCTCACAAATCTGAGTTAGAGAGAAATTGAAATGATTTTTAGAAAGAAAACATTTTAATAAAGTCAGAGAATGAATCAATTTGTATGGCAAAAACAAGAACAGATTTCAGTCTTTCTGGGTTAATGAAAATAATAGAAAATATGAATAACAATTTAGAATCTGTAATTAAGGAAGCAGGAGATAAAATGGAGAAAACCAAATTACATTAGCAATAACAAAGGGGAATAACTTTGTGAACAGAACTGATGAAAAAGTGGGGAAATATAATTGTAAATACGAAAAGGTAAAATTAAAAATGAGAATTAAATTAAAAGATAAGGCATGAAAAAAGAAAGATGAACTTGGAAACAAAAAATTAGCAGGAAAAATAAATTCTTAAAACATACTCAATCCTACAAACTGACGCTTTGTGGAACTGATTCTCAAGAAGATGATTCCTTGATCACTATAATCTTAACCAGATGTAATGGATGATGTGGTCATATGAATTGACTGACAGCCATGACAGGGTTCTCCTGCTTGTGTGGCATAGTGCAGAGTACTGTTGCCAGACATAGTGTCTTCCGCCAGTCACCCTCTTGATCAAGGGCAGCATTATCTTCTCAAAGCACTTGATTTAGACCTCTATGCTGAGTCTGCAGCCTTTACCAGCAAATTTGGTATTTTCTTTTTTATCAGAATTATCAGATCTGTTATACCTTTGTATTTCAAGCTGCTATACTTTTGTAATCACCATTAGAGTAATCTAACACTTTCCAAATCCTCTGCACAGTCTTCAGATTGACACAGAGACACTCAGAAATGTGCATATTGTAGCTTCTGGCATGAATGCCAAGCAGTACAGTATGCTATTTCAAAATTTCTGGCAAAATGAATTGCATCATATATATATATATATATATATATTCAAATGAATAAAGAATGAAGATATTTGCAATGTTCAAAACATTAATTTAAAACAGTGCTCAATATAAAAATAGAGTGATGAATATTTATTATAAGTTATACTTTACAAACTACTCTTCGTCACCGGGGCCCATGGTACAGTTGGCATGATGTTCGCTTAATAATGGAATTGTCTGGGTTTCAATTCCTGGTAGAGGATGCGCACTGCTGATGAGTCCCAAATATAGGACGAAACAACTGTCCAGTGCTTTCTGCATTCTGTTGAGGTTGACTAAAAACTTGAATTACTTACTTAATATTTCAAATCCTCCTACAATTTCTCATCTGTATATCATTGCTTGAACTGACTTATAATGCTCCAGTGTGAGTGGCTTGGTGATAGTAGTCGTGGCTCTGGGAGGCACAGTCCTATGGGTAAAAGGAGCTCAGCAGAATTCCACCACAGAATATGTGAATGGGCGGTGCTATATCGGGTTTAATTTGTTACCTTTTTGTCACTGGGGCCTGTGGTACAGTTGGTATGATGTACGCTTAATAATGCAACTGTCTGTGTTTCAATTCCAGATATAGGACGAAATGGCCATTCAGTGCTTTCTACATTCTGTCAAGGTTGAATAAAACTCGATGAATTGATTACTTAATATAAATATATATATATATATATATATATATATATATATATATATATATATATATATATATATACATACTAGCAGTATAGCCCAGAAAGAAGATAGAAGATGAAGATATGAAATAGAGGGGGCTTCTGATAAGATATGGCAGAGATGGAACATTAAATTCTTTGTTCTAATTCAAGTTCTCCAATAACTGTTAAATCAACAATTTTACTGTGGTGTGTATCCCTCTGTCACTTCAGCAAGATAAGTTAAATTTGTTCATTTTAAAAAGGCCTTCCTATTTACTACAGAGAAATCTATCCTATGAAGTTTAACTGAGATTCTTTGAAGGATAATTTATCAACAGATACTTTATTGGGTAGCTCTAAAACCTTATACATTTTCAGATACTCAATTGGGTAGCTCTAAAATTATACCTTTTTCTGATACTGTATTGGGTAGCTCTAAAATTATGTACCTTTTTCTGATACTGTATTGGGTAGCTCTAAAATTATGTACCTTTTTCTGATACTGTATTGGGTAGCTCTAAAATTATGTACCTTTTTCTGATACTGTATTGGGTAGCTCTAAAATTATGTACCTTTTTCTGATACTGTATTGGGTAGCTCTAAAATTATGTACCTTTTTCTGATACTGTATTGGGTAGCTCTAAAATTATGTACCTTTTTCTGATACTGTATTGGGTAGCTCTAAAATTATGTACCTTTTTCTGATACTGTATTGGGTAGCCCTAAAATTATGTACCTTTTTCTGATACTGTATTGGGTAGCTCTAAAAAGATATTTAATATCAACTGTGAAAACATGAAAAATGTAGTCTGAACTCTTAAAAGAGTTTAAGAAAACTCCAAAATTATTTTGGTGAGTTGATGATGACAAATTTTAATAAAATGAACTGTATATTTCTTGTTTCCATAAAAAAAATACTTTTTGTGAAAATTGGTAGATATTTTTACAGTATGATTTTAAAACTATTTCAGATTTTGGTCATTGCTGATAAAACTGACATAAAATAATTTGAATAATCAAAAAATGTGAAGTATAATCTTACTTTTAAAGGTGAACATTATTTTGAATAAATTTGTTTTGGTTTTTTAAATTTTACAGATGTTTGATTTTTTTTTTTTATTCTATAGAAAATATAAAACAAATACTAGATAAACTAAACAAAACCACAACTTTTTTCAGGGCAATCAAAACTTAAATATCCTGATGATAGCATTTTTGTACATTTAATAAAGTTTTTGTTGTCATTATAATAATACAGTAAAAAATAAAGAAATCACTTAGTTAAGGGGTTAATACTGATTTGTAAAATATTTCCACAATATTTTTTTAATAGATGAGTTTCTGTATTTTATCTTACTTATTGCACGATTTGTTGAAATTAGGAGAAGAGTTTTAAGGTAATTGTTTGACCTTTGTGCATGGTAACAAGTGAGGACTTTCTCAGATGGGAAAAATGTATTTCTTTTTATCTTTTAAAAGATGGTAAGTATTTTTACAAAATCTAATTAATTTTTAATTTTACTATTTTTCTTTAAAACAAATGCCTGGAACTGATCTTGAATTTTTAAGAGATTTTTAGATATTTCAATTGCTCTTTTGTTCACATCCATCAAATTCACTAATTGAATTGGGCAGAAGTGAGTTTGTTTTTACTTCTTTGTTTTTAAATGTTTAAAATTTTTATTTAAGGACAAAATCATTTTTAATTTCTCACAGATTAACTTTAGGCTATTATCTTTGAAATAAAAACACAATTTCACTTCAAAGAAGACATTTAAGATATATAAAATGTAATGATTTTTTTATAAAGTCTGTAGTAGTATTTATTCTTTAAGCTAGTTTTGCTGGACTGCTGCAATGGCTGATGACAGAGTGCTGAAAAGTCCTTGGCTAGCTCACATCCAAGATATGACTAAATGACCAAACTTCAAAATCTGAGAAAGAATACCTTCTTGACTAGACTGAGAACTTTTTGGAACAACTTTGTACTTGATAAACCAAATGGTCCAGCAGTCAGATAAGTGAATATATGACTTCAATCTCTGTGTATATTTGAGATTGAAAAAGACCTCCAATCCATATTGGACTGGGGTAAGAAATGGCGAGTAAATTTTAATGCTACTAAAACGAAGCTACTCTCAATTAACCATCATCGACAATCTCACCTACCTCCCATTAGCATGGACCAGGCTTGCCTCCCAGAGAGTAAAACTACGCCTCCTTGGTCTCACACTTTCAGCGGACCTCAAATGGAATGACTATATCGAATCCATTGCTAAATCCGCTGCTATGAAAGTCAGTTCTCTGTGTAGGGCCCAGAAATTTTTTTCCGTCTAAATCTATCCTGCACATTTATAAATCTACCATCCGCCCGTGCATTGAATACTGCTGCCATATCTGGTCGGGTGCCCCTGCTGTTCTCCTCGGGCTTCTTGATAAGGTTCAGAGGAGGATCTGTAATGTGATAGATACTGACTTGGCAGACCGCCTGCAGTCTCTCTCCCACCGGCGCAATGTGGCTTCCCTGTGTCTCTTCTATAAAAACTTTCACGGCTTCTGCTCCGATGAACTTAGATCACTGGTGCCCCCTAAATACAAATTTGAACGAGATACTAGATTAGCAACTAGATCCCACCCTTTTACAGTGAACCCGATAAAATGCAGCCGTAACTTCTACTCCAACAGTTTCTTTCCTCGCACTTCCCGACTGTGGAATTCTCTTCCACACGATTGCTTCCCCGACGGCTACAATCTCCAGGAGTTTAAATGTAAGGTCAATAGACACCTCCTAACACACTAACCTGCTCCCATTCTATCAAACACTCTTCCCATCTGCCCAACCCTCATCCTCGGTATCCTTACTCATCTGTCACCTTCCTCCTGACATTCCCTATGTCTAACCACTCCTTCTCTTTACCTTCCCCTATGTAGCCCCATGCGCAATAGTGGCAGTGGAATGCCTTGCTTGGGGTGAGATGATTAAAACAAAAAAAAAAAAAATTAAGTTGAGTCATAAATAATTTCCGTTTTTGTTTATCAACTTTATTCTTCAGAAAACGAATTCTAATTAAATTTTATGAAATTATATTTTTACCATTATTTGCAATCACCTGTTGTCCTTTATCAGGCAGCTCTTCAATACCTTTGCAGTAAAAATGCTCAGGTTTGATGTTTGATTAAAAAAGATAATAAACAGTTGGTACAAGGACAGGTGAATATGATGGTTTGGATTGAAAACACCAAACAAGATCCAAAAGTTTTTAATCTTTTCTGTTAATTCACCTCAAATAATGTTAAGTTACTTATTCTAAATATTAATTCAAAGTCTGTTTTTAATAAAATTTTTGGCAATATTGAAATTATAAATTTTAAATAAAAATTTATTTAACTTGCCTCACAGCAACTCCAACTCTCAGAATAAAAAGTACCAAAAATTCAAATGTTATTCACATTTGAAGTGCGAATGATGTCTGAGGTACTTACGAGAAAGTTTTACAATTTAAAAAAATAGAAAAAATCTGTTTTTGGCTTGTTTATCAGAATGAGCATGAATACTGATTTCACACATAGAAATAGTGTGCATGAGTTGACCACATTTAGGGCAACAGCAAAGATTGACGCAATTGGAATGCAATGGAAAGGACTCATTCTAAGAGAATTTGGTGTGAATTTCAGTAAATATAAATTCTTTTTTATTTTACTGAAAAAATTAACAAAAAAGATCCAAATGTTTTTTGTGTTATTCTTGGTATATATGGCTTTGCATTGTTATAGAGAACAATATTTGTTTTTTTTAATAGTGCAAGATGCTTTTCTGTTAAGCTTTAATGGACAGGTTTTAGCTGCTGGACGTAAATGTAAATGTGCCTTTTAAGAAATCTTAACAAATAAATACCCAGGAGATTCCACCACATAAACAACATTACATATCTTCCATGTAGCTTAGCTTTTGAAATTAGTTGTAGAGATTTGTCCTTGTCATTTCACTGTACATTGAATTGAACATTGTTATATATTACCCATTTTTCATTTGTTATCATATATTTAAAGAACAATTAGGATTATAACTAGTTCCTCAAAACAGATATTATTTGTGATTATTTATGATTTATTTATGATATACAGTTTGTCTGAAATTATTATGCAAATGACATAACTTTCAATAACTTGAATTTGCTTTAAACAATTTTTGTCAAATTCTAAATGAGCAATTTAGACATCACAGCAAAGTAAGAAATTAAAGTTTTAGGTAGTTCAACTTGGGTTTTGTTTTGATATCTAAATTAATTTAAAGTTTAACAAAAACTGTTCAAAGTGAAATCAAGTTATTGAAGTTTGTGATTTGCATAATATTTTCAGATAGACTGTTTATTCTCTTATTAATTGTAGAGGGGTCCTGGGCATGATGGTAAATTGCATCCAGCAGCAAGGCCTTTGATTGGGAGGTTGTGAGAAGCATGGAACCACCTTTTAATTGCTGTTGTTCCCAGGTTTACCCTAACCCAGAGTGGTAGCACCTGTTAGGGTCCCAGCTATCGACCAATAGTTAACCGCCAAACTGGGGTTAAACCACTATGAAAGTATAAAAATACATTTTTATAGAAATATATACATAAAAATAGACTTTTAAACAATTATTACCATAACACATTTTTGAAGGAAAAAATTATTCTCAGCAAAACATATTTTAATACAAAACTAGAAGACATTTTTAGTTTTCTAAAATAAAAAAGAATAAAAACAAAAAATTTTCATTAAAATCTGATTAAATCAACCTTCTCACTATAATCAAACACTAAAAAAAATACCTTAAAACCCCCACCGTTTTGGCATTAAATAACCCACAGAGGTTGATATGCTGTTAAACTCAAACTCAAATTCAAACTTAATTGTAGAGGGTTTTATGACTTGGTACTAATAGTTGTGACATTGGTGTATAAGATGGAGTCTGATGTTTTTGGTTATAAAGTTGATGAAGATACTGTTTGTGTTTTCATATGGACATTTAATTGAGCTGATTGGTTGGAGATGGGCTTAATTGCTGTGATGGTGTTTGGAGAGAGTGAAGTAAAGTGGAATAGTGAGGTGGTTAATCAGACCTTATCATTGGGAGATGACTTCTGGTATTATTATCAGAGAAGGAGAATTAAAAATGGAACAGCAAATGAATGAGAATTAACAAGAATGAAATAAACACATTTTATTGCTTTTGTTTGCTTCCTCGTTTTTAGTATCAACTAAGTGGTCAATTATAAAGCAACATTAAAGATTGGGAAAATGTTGTCATTGTTCAGGCGTGAAGAACATTGACTACAGGAATGCTGAATATGACTCCTGAGATTATTATTGCATTCTGACATGATATTGGATTTAGATTGAATTCTCTCAGCTTTTCTGTCAGTTTTCACTATTATTGTTGTTTCTGATTTATTTCTTGAGGAATATTTGCTTCTGTATGCACCTATTATTAAATATATAAGTTGACCCCTGGCTGTAACCACCAGCCATAATCCATACTTGTGCTGATCCTCAAGTACAACACATCTTTCTATGTTTTACATATCATACCAAGTGAAGGTGGCTTGTATTTGTTGCTATCAATTACACTGGCTCATTTCATTCACTGGATCTTGCATCATCCAGTGAATTTTGTTTATTGTGTACCTGTGAGAAAATAACGAGCCATTGCATTGTTGACCTGGGCAACATTTTGATTGAATTGTTTCTTCTGTGTTGAGTAATCTTCTGACAAAAGGTGTAAATGTGCTAACAGAAGAAATAATGCTTTTGAAAAATTATCAACAATTTAATTAAAGATAAAATATAAAAATCATGTGTCTATGGGACAGTTTCATCCCAATCACTTCTTTGTTACCTTTGAGGCCCTGAGAAATATCTGTTAAGTAATTCTGGTGGGGCTAGTGAATAACTTCTGTAACTAGAATGTGTTTTACCACATGCTGATGTGTGTTGAAATCCTCACAATATTTAGTATTGCTGAAGTAATTGCTAACAGTTTTTGTTGAGATTTACAAACTCAATGTTTTGTTCAAGTTTGCAAACCAATCAATGATTTGTTTTTATTTTTAATCATTTCATCCCAAGTGATAGACAGATGAATTTGTAGCAGCCACAGATCTATTTCCTTTAGCGAATCAATGCCCCCGACGGGAGATTCGGTCACTCACTGACCAATCAACGGGCGGAGCGCATTGATTCCTCTCTAGAACTATTTTTCCTAGTCCTGTTTGTAGAACGGAGGAAAGCCAGAGAGCCATGAGCCAGCGGCAGTAACGGACGTCTCTCTCACATCGCCTCCACTGATTCCCCATGGAATGCTTTCGCGGAAGACGCTGCTGCTAGCTTCACCATGGACACTTACATACTACCAATCTTGTATGTTTACTATGTAATAAACCATTCTTTGTTGTTATTCTAAAAGCAAGTTTCATCATTCATTTGTGTGCCTAAAAAATATAGTGTTGGGGAAATTAAGCATTTCCCATAACCCCTATAAATTAACAGAAGTCACAGAATTTTAAATTTTCTCTAATGCATAATAAAGGGTGGTTTTCTCCATAAGCATTCGACATATTTGGGTAACACTCTTGATCTCTATTCAAACTCTGATTTCAGTGTATGTTTACTCTTTTTATATAGACTTTGATTTGAGTCTAAACATAATTAGTTAATTTCTAAATTGAAGAACCTCATGTTATAACCAAAATGGCTGTCTATCATGTGCTTTTCAATTTGGGCCTGGATTTTTAAGTTTCCAATATTTACATTGAAATTGTTATACTATTTTAAATTAATCAAGATCTCTGGTTCACAAATGCATTTTATCAGCAAAGATATCATAAACACCAGAAAGTTCTAATACCCATGTGTTCATAATGCAACCATATGCACTCTACATGATGGCAAAAATGCAAAATGAAGACATGTGCGCCTACCTCTATGCATATTTCTGGTTGAAATATTCAGGTGGATGAAATTTTCTTTATCCTTTTCAACTAAATCAAAACATTCCCGCCAAAACAAACTTAAAGCTAGGAGCTAGCACCTGTTAAATCCCAGCTATAAAACCAGCATGCCTCACCAACAAGAGACAGTTTGGTTTAACACCTCAATCTCATCACATAACCTCTGTCCCATCCACAAAAGATACCAGTGTCCTTGAAGATAGAAGAATCAACCCTGCCAGTGACATCTCTCTTGTCCAACCAATGTACCTCATAAACTCATAATCCATACCAGATAAGTTGTTTTCACACAACTATGTACATATACAGGCATTGAGCATTAAGTATATGTACTGGAATTGGTCAACACAGGCTTGTTGAAATTTTAATTCTTGTTTGTTCTTTCTTTTGTATCCATATGTGTGGTATAACAAAATCAACATAAATATACCAGATAGGTTGCTAAAAAGCATACCCTATTGAAGTTATCAAAAATCCTGGGTACTGTTGTCAAAATTATGTCATGCCAACTGTTAAAGAGATGGTACAGATATATCAATCTTACAAAATCTTACATCATTTTGTTTCAGTTCGAACTCTTCCAAGGTTCTTCTTATTAGTACTTTATGGTTTTAAATTAGTATTTTTAAAGTGGATTTTCTTTCAGCTGAACTCAGTTTGATTCATCACTTTCCCATATTTTTCTCATTAGTCATGTCAACTTATGTCATAGAGTTGGGCCAGGCATATCAATCATGCTGAGTCTTAATAAATCTTGCTAAGTTTAGTTTCAGTTCAAACACTTCTGAAGCTATCTTATAATTATTTTATGGGTTTAAATTAATATTTCTAAAACAGATGTTTTTTTTATCCAACTCCAATCCGATTAACCACTCCCCCATACTTTTTCTTCTCCTACTAATCCTACTTCTTTCCTAATAATTATTAAGTCTCTCAATATCTCAATATCACTAACCACTTTTCATAAACTAATATAACTCAACCAGGGCCACTTCCCTATTACAAATACACAAATCTGATTTGTAGTTCATTATTATCTAATTTTTTTATATTATCCAATTTCATTTGGAGGATTAACAATCTTTTCTTTTTGTTTTGGGATTTTTTCTTTTAAAAATTTCCTATACATTTCAATTTAGGAATTGACTTTAGTAATTGTAAAAGTGATGAATATAACAATACCCAAACTCTTCTAATCTACAATAATTTGGTTGATTCATTCTTCATTAAGTCAATAAATGGTTCATTGATGAATCCACTAATGGGGAATTAATCTTAGGGTCTTAATAATTGGAAGTTTTAAACATGGGGGCAGTTTTTAATAAAACAGAGTATCAATAATCATCTAAAAAGATAATATTAATAAATGATATAATATTTGTCTATATTTCTGAGTTAAGGTAGTATTTACAGTATTTACATTATTCAAACTATTGTCCTCCTCTTTGTTGCCATTTGTACAGCATTTCAGTCATTATACATCAAACATACTAGAAAAAACCATTAACATCAAAAAATTTCAATATGAACTCTGGTAAAAAAGGGTTACTGGACATTAGGTTTATAAGTCCTAAGAATTCAGTTGTTCTTGTCCTTAAGGACACATGGCCCAGTGTATATGGACATTTGTTAGTTCCTGACTTGACTCTTAGAGCTGTGAGTTCAATACCAGGCTACAGCAGTGGTGAACAAGTAACTTGCTGGGTTAGAGGGAGATAACTCATGACTTCCAATCAAGGCTTTACACCAGAAATGGTGTTCATATACCCCAGTGATTGTAAGAAAGGGTTCAGTTAAAAATTCCTAGCACCTGAAGAAGGCCGGAGCATACAGTGGCCAAAACATCATACAAAGATGAGGACAATAGTCCGCATAATGTAAATACTGACAATATAATAATATTAATAAACAAGCACTGAGGAAATGGTCATATAATTTTCTAAATGAAAATATAAAAAAAAAGAAATGTTCTTCCCTACATCATAGGCATCTTAGAGAAGCAGATTTATTTTGTGGGATGATGTAGACTGCATGTATTCTTTTATTAAGTCATTGTGTTTTTGTATCAAGTTACATAATTTTAAAAAAATTTTGTTTCTCTATATCATTAATTTCTATATTCAACTTTTTAATATATTAATATATTATTAATAGTACTATATATTAGTAATTAAGAATATATTAGTAATTAATCATATATAACATCATATATTAATTTCCTTATTTAAATTAGTAATATGTTGTTTTTTTTAATTATGTTATATGTTCCATTTCTTTTATATTTATATTTCATTTTTAAAATTTCAAAGGGTTCTGCTATCTTTCTTATTTCATGGCATCTACTATACATTATTTTGGAATTTTTCTCTAAGATATGACTTTCACATGTTCTTTAAATATTTTTCGAAGAGATTGACATTGGAATTGACGAGTTCAAATTCCAGCCTAGTCTCTTCTGTTCACTTTTATACTAATGTTCTTAAGAAAGGCAGCTTTGAATGAAATAATAGGTTAGACTGGGTTCTTTATATATGAATAACAATGGACAACTCTAAATTCAGACTTGTGAAGGAAATGAAAAAATATCTTTCCTCAAAAAGTCATGGCAATTCACAGATAATAAAGGAGTCTGTAAAAACCTTCTCAGTCAATGAATACCAAATGTTTTCTAATAAGAAAATGGTTAATATTTTAATATTTTGTATAAAGTTTCATAATTTAAAAAAACATCTTTGTTTCTTGATATCATTAATTTCCATGTTAAACTTTTTCATGTATTAATATATTATTGATATGCTTTTGAAATTTATATATAGGATATAACTATATATTATTGAATGTTGTTCATAATGTTTTTACTCATATTTTACCTGCCATGCTAAATACACCAGATGAAATGATACTCATTCCTTTCATATTCCACTGGTAAAAATGAAGTTACACTTATAGAGTCCTTTCTTCAAGACTTTTACTTCATGAAAAAGAATCCTGAAATGATGCTTCCTTGACCACTACAATCTTAACCTCATCTAGTCAACATTCAATTGTTATCTGTCTTACATATCCTCATAATCTGCACTTTTCCCTCCTTTCCATCCTCTTATGTCTATGCAATGATCCCATTCAGTAACTATGATCCCCTATCTCCTCAAAGAGCATTGCAATTATAAAGAAATTATTTGCAGCCAACTTGTTGCAATTTTTATTTGATTTTTACTTGATGCAATTTTTATTTAGACTTTACTTACATAGGAATGTAAATTTTGTGAATTAGCTGCATAAAATTTCTCTAAATTTAAAGTGTTTTTTGTTTATTTTGCTGTGACTGTTACATGATTAATTTGAAATAATGTTTTGGAGAAAGAAAAAGAATGATAACATGAAATCTAAAAGTCATATAAGCCTTCCATTCCCTTTCATATTAATATCCTTGAGAAAGACATGAATCTATTTTTTCACCTCTGCTGTAATTTAAATAGTATAGTAAACTGGGCTCTCTAGCACTGAGCAGCAGCTATTTTAAAGGGAAAACTATTCTGAATTCAGATTTGTGAAAGTAACGAAAAAAACATTCCACTATTCAGGTTGTCATGGCAAGTCGCAGATAATAAGATAAAAGAATCTACAAATGTATATGTAGCATAACAGTTACTGATGAGAAAGCAATATTAATGAGTTGAGCTCAAACACAACCTAATCTATTGCAGTCACTTTCATTCTAATGCCCTTGGGAAATGTATGAATCTATCATTTCTCTCTGTTAGCTATATATACTGGGCTCTTTAGAATTGCTTGGAAACCCCTCTATGAAAAAGACCACTTTGAAATCAAAATCAAAACAATGGAGAAAACAATGAGAAACTATTCTACTACCTTTCTTTTGAAGTGATGGCAAATCACAGATAATGAGAGCCTGTGGTATACCATGAGCACCTATGCCCTGAAGGAATATGATATCTAAAAATTTCTCTGCAACAAATTTATAAAATGTTGTTCATAATGTTTTTACTCATATTTTACTGGGCATGCTAAATACACAAGATGAAATGATACACATTCCTTTCATATTCCATAGGTAAGAATAAAGCTCCACTCATACAATGCTTTTATTAGGACTATTACTTTGTGGAACAAGCTCCTGAGAGGATGCTTCCTTGACCACTAGGCTTACAGCCTAACCCATTGAATACACTGGTTCTCTCTTGATCACCAAAGTTAAGCAACGTTGAGCCTGATCAGTACTTAGATGGGTGACCACTTGGGAATACCAGGTGCTGTAAGCGTTTATGGACAGATGTGCGTTGTGGTGTGGTGGATATCAACTCGAAAAAGAAATTGGTGAGATGAGTTCAAATTCCAGTTGAATACCCTGCATTCACTTAAGCACTGGTACCCTTGGGAAAGGTATTAATCCATTCCTTCCCTCCACTTATGGGTTAAATAACAAGGGTAGGACTTGGGGAACCTGCCCTTAAAAACAAATCCCAATGAATCTTGCAAAACAAAAACAATAAAACAAATAAACTAAATAAAACAAATCAAAAAACGATTTTCAGCATTAAATGACCTAATGAAGGTTGATATGCTGGTTAAATGAACCAACCAACCAACCAACCAACCAACCAACCAACCAACCAACCAACCAATCCACCTTAACCACTACAATTACAATCTCATCTAGCCGACAGCCAACTGTTATCTTCCTACATATCCTCATAATCTGCAATTTTCCCTCCTTTCCATCCACTTCTGTCCATACAATGATCTCATTCAGTAACCCTCTACATTGAGTGGATCTTGGGTCTTGGAACCATACTTAAACATTCAATTAAAACTTTTACTTGGATAGGAGTCGAAATTTTATCAGTTGGCTGCATAGAATTCTTCTAAATGAGAATTTTTTTTATCTTTTTGCTGTGATTCTGATAAAGGATATTGACTGTTTCATGATTAATTTAATGAACTATTTGAAACAAGTGAAAAATAAAAAGATTAGGAGAAAGAAAAAGATCATGGTATGATAACAAGAAATCATTTGAAATTCTCAGACAAATAAGTAATTTGTAATCATCAGCAAAAAGTACACACGAAAGGCTATTTACCAACTCACTTAATCACTATCAGGTTTATTATCTTTCTTTCCTTTGGCACCAAACTGAATATTTTAGAATCTTTCTTTGCTGTGCTTCTTCAGACTTATTCTTATTCATGATGTAGCTCTCCCAAACCTCCCGTCTTCTGTAGGTCTTAAAAACTTTTGTCTTTTTGCCATCTCTTCCAAACCCTGCTCCAACACCTATTTGCTCAAGCTTGTTATGTCATTCATACATTGCTTTTCTCTGGCCCTCTTAGCTTTAATCTATCCTCTGAGTATCAATTTTCAAAGCCTTCTTTCCTCATTATGTTCCCTAGAAATTTCAAGTGTACTTTTATTGCCATTGTCTCTAAAACAAAGGCAGGGGCAAGGATAAGAAAATAATCTTCTATTTCTCAAAGTGCCATGTCGCTTCGGGACATTGATGATTATGACTCCCCATAATTTTCTGTCCTTTGTAGCTCTTAATAACCTATGTCTTTTTGTTATCTCCCCCAAACCTTGCTCTGCTATTTGCTTAAACTCACCAGGTATGTTGTACGTTACTTTTCTCAGGCCCTCTTATGTTCTCAATATGTTCTGTGAATATTGAATTTTCCAAGCCCTCTTTTTTCAAGATGTGCTCTAGAAATGTCAACTGTCTCTTTCTGATGTTAAGCATAAGTGTTATTTTTGTTGCTAATATCTCTAGAATTGCATCATTGCTCACATGTTTGGTCCATGATATTCACTGCATCTTTCTATAGAACCACATTTCTGTTGCTTCAAGTCACTTTGTCATCTGTGAGGGGATTGTCCAGGATTCACTGCCATATAAGAGGACTAATATTACATAACAGTTCAGTACTTTTTTTTTTGTTTTATTCAACTGATACAGTGAAATGATTCTGAAAGAATTAGAGTTGATACCAGGATTCATTATTAAGACTATTACTTTGTGGAACAAGCTCCTGAGAGGATGCTTCCTTGACCACAACAATTATAATCTCATCTAGCTGACAGATTAATTTTTCTGTTTCTTAGTATTTTGTTTAACTTTTGGAAGGCATCTTTTGTTATCCCAATGTACCTTTGGATTTCATTTCCTCCTTTGTTAAAATACTTCCAAAAATAATTAAATTGCTGTACTTGTTTTATTTTGGTATCTCTAATTTATAATTTGTATGGACTTACAATTGATGTTTTGTCCTTTCTTCTTTCTTTCCTTTACCTTCTTTTGGAGCTCTTGTAGTTTCCTATCTATGTCTGCTATCAACACTGTGTTATTTGCGTATCTTATACTCTCAAGATAGTGGCCACTAATAACGAATCCTCTAATTCTCTCAGAATCATCTCACTGTATCAGTTGAATAAATCTGGTGAGAAGACACCTTCTTGTCTTAAACATCTTTCTATTTTGGAATGCATTTTTCACTTTCAGATTTCGGTGTCACACTTTCTGTCCTCTATTAAAACACTTCCCAGCTATCTAAACTGTTGTACCTGTTTGATTTAGTTATCTCCAATCTGTAATTTGCATGTCGGGTTCTTCCGACTGCATCATAAAAGTTATGTCTTTCAACTTCAATTTCTTATCTCTAAATTACTTTGGGTGTCCATTAAAACTGTTTTCTTGTCCTGGGTATAACAATAAACTACACCTGGCAGCAAGGTCTTTAACTAGGAGGTTTTAAGGAGCATGGAATCCCCTCTTAATTGCTGTTGTATCCACATCCATTCTGAGCTTGGTTAGTAACACCTGTTAGGGTTCTAACTATGAAAAAATAGTTAACCCCCAAACTGGGATCAAAACACTATGTATTTTTATACTAATACCAGCAATACATTTTGGAAAGAAAATTACCAACAATATATTTTTGTAAATGAAGTTACTAATACTCCTAAGAAAATTAAATTTCAGCATTTAAATGATCCATAAGTTGATATACTGATAAACAAACCCAAACAACTGTCATCAGTACATTGTTTTAGCCATAAACTGTTTCAATGTACTTATCCAAACCATCATATTCTTTAGGAGAGTTGGCAACAGATCTACAACAGAGTGAGGCTCAGACATTTATACAGTAACACCATTCTAAATCTGTCAGTTGGCTTTGATATCATATATCTAGCCAATCATTTCTTACAAGATATAACTTGTCCTCAACTTGTACAGCACACACTTGACCAACATATGTCAAGACACTATGAACACAGATGGTGTAAACATTGTTTCAAATGAAACAAATGTTAAAATTGTTTAACAATATGGGCAACAGGTTTTTATCTTACCACAAGTGACTCTAGATCAAGCAATAAATAAAAATACCTAAATAATGACTCTACATTCAAATATGTACATCAATCACTATAAATGTGAAGTGTTATACACATGCATATATATATATATATATATATATATATATATAATGAACTATTTTGAACATTATTTTTACCGATACTCGTATTTAAGTAGATATTCTGTTTTTAATTAAACAGTATTTTATATTTATATCTACCAGCCTGATTATTTCACGATAAATTTTTATGACGAAAATGTGTGCTATCCAGCAGGATAAAAATAAAAAATTTATAAAATAAATTTAAATCATAAATTTAAGTCATAAAAATTTATCGTGAAATAATCAGGCCAGTAGATATAAATATAAAATACTGTTTAATTAAAAACAGAATATCTACTTAAATACGAGTATCGGTAAAAATAATGTTCAAAATAATTCATTACAAATTGTTGGTTGCTTATAACCAAGTTTCATTAAATTTCGTTAATTTCCGTAACATATATATATATCTGCTGATTAGGTATTGACTTCTTGCTTTTTTTTCTGTCAAGCTGCATGTTGTATTAAATACTATTCTGGTGTTCCTGTCTTTTCCTAAGGATGGTTTGCCTCAAC
This sequence comes from Ascarosepion bandense, assembly GCA_037127315.1. Classification (NCBI taxonomy): domain Eukaryota; kingdom Metazoa; phylum Mollusca; class Cephalopoda; order Sepiida; family Sepiidae; genus Ascarosepion; species Ascarosepion bandense. Next base: position 1,167,678 of record JBBBDQ010001271.1, read on the forward strand.
CTGGAAAGTAGTTCCATGATTTATCAATTTAAATGTAGGTGTGAGGCTGTCTATATGGGCAAATTAACTTGCGGTTGTTTATGCAGGTAACTGGGAATCAACTATCTCAATTTTGATAATCAACATTCATCAGAAAGCTAATGTAATTATAACTATTGTTGCATTTAGTCATTTTTAATTTATTTCTCTTTACTAATTTGTGGTGTTAAGCAAAACTGAAAAAGATAAACATGGGAAATAATTAAGGAGCCATCGCTAAAATACATTTATTATGAAAAGCAACAACAAAAACAAACAAATCCATTTAAATAAGCTCTGAGTATAAAACATAAAAAGAATTACATACAACCCACCCATGAGAGAAAGAAAATGAAGAACATTCTCTGTCTGCCTGCACAAAGTCAGTCTGTGAAGCTTGATGTAAGCAGCCTCTAAATTCCATAAACCAACTGAGCTTTGTGCAGCTCACTTAATGCTCTGTCAACATATTCAGAATGACAACCCAGTTTATTAATTAAATAAAGCCCAGTTCATCATCAGTCACTTACTCCATGTGGTTTCAGATTGTGTATCAACATAAGATATTACTCTCATGTTCATTTTGTGAACCTAGTTTTCCATGTTGGCTCAAGTCATGTTGGAAGAGAGTGGTTGGAATTTTTCCTGCAGTAGATTGCCAGTTTTTATCAGTGAACAGATTGGTTGCCAACCAAAGCTATATAACACAGTCTGTCCTTTTATTAATCCTCTCCAAGCTGGTTTTGAATTCAGAATTTCCTTCTCCTAGACTGGTTGCTTTCAAGATTATAGAACCTAGTCTGTCCTATTTTTCCATAACTGGAGGTCAAAGAGATGAATTCATACCTTTCCCAAGAGTATTAACACATAAGTGAATTCAACTGGAATTCACACTCGGCTCTTCAATTCTTCAGTCTGAGCTGCTATTCATTACTTCATCATGCCTCCAATTGCTGACTCACAAATTGACTGAATCAAGTGATTATTGTTACTAGCTACATCCTGTCTTATATAGGCAGGCATCTGTTGTCCAATTCAGGTCCTCAACTGCAATTGGTTTACCCACATAAACAGCCTTGCACCAACATTTAAATTGATAAAGCATGGAACTACTTTGCAGGTAGGGGCAAACTATATATATATATATATATATATATATATATATATATATATACTAAACAGTTATAGGTCAGATTTACATTAGATTTATATTAGACCAGTAAACAGTTTATATTAGAAAGTGCTTAATACATGTTTGAAGGGAAACAGTTTTAACATGTAGAGGTCTTAGATTGTGGTGATACCAAGCAAGCGAGGGAGTGGATGTTTGCCCTCAGAGGTCCCAATAGCAAATGACCAAAACTGGAATTTGTACATCTGGGCTCCACGCAGATGTTTCGGTGGAAAATCAAAAATAAATAAATATCAAATTCCTTTTACGGACTCTTTTCGAGAACCAATATGAATTTTGTTTATTGTTCAATGAGAAGCCCAGAATTAAATCCAGATGTGAATTCCCAAATGACTTGTTTGGAGCCTTGAAGACGAAATAAAAAGACGACACAGAAAGCATCACAAGTTGAGAAAATACAAGCATAATTAACACGTCCCTTGACCATGTCAAGTGATTGTATTATGTTGCTTCTCCTTTCTCTCTCATCTTCTTCTTCACTGTTCACTGAGCCACTTGCCCGCTGGACTGAGCAGAGACTTCAAAGACACTCCTAACAAACACACATACATATGCACAAACTCTTTTCAGCAATTGCTGCTATGAACATTTTTAACGACCTTTGTACCAACCAAAATACATTACTTTTATTTGTAAAAACCCTTAATTGAGATATATATATATATATATATATATATATATATATATATATATATATAAAATGTTGTTTATATACACAATTTTATTTTCTTGTTTTATACCCTCTTATAGTGGGCTATTTACTAACAATGCCAAATTCAGTTAATCTGTTTCAACACACAAATACACTTCACTATAATGGATAACCCACTATAAGATATTTAAATTGGGAAAATCAGCCAGTTACACTATCATTGGATGTGCATTATGGTGCAGTGGATATAAACTTGGGATGAGAAATCAAGGGGCTGAGTTCTAATTCCATTTAAATTTGTTGCATTCACTCATGCACAAATACACTTGGGAAAAGTATTAATCCATCTATTTTCCTTCCAGCTATGGGTTAAATAGTAGGACTGAGTTCTGTAATCTTGGTTGACAACCAGTCTACAACAGAAAGTAATGGCAACCCCCTGTGAGAAATTTTTCTGCCCAGTCAGTCATGTCCCTTTCAAGACATGATCGCCCAAGCGTGTATCTGACTGACTGATGCTACCATAGTTTCAACCTTTTCGGTTTTGTCAGGCGATTTGTATTGCAAAAACCAAAAATCTTGAAACCATGGTAGTGCACTCAGTTGATCTCTCCAATTTATATATATATATATATATATATATGCATGCATGTGTTAACACTTCTCACATTTTAAGTGATTCATGTACATGTTTGTATATAGACTCGATATTCAAGTATTTTTATTTTCTCATTTGTCTCTCAATAATCCAGAATTGAAACTATTTATTCTTCTGTGCATGAAGTAAAAACGATTTAGCTTAAAAGTTAATTGGTATTTTAAAAAGATCATCTATGAATAAACAGCAGGTCTTGAAAGAAATTAATAAAAAGACTTAAAAAACAAATACGTTTTTGTCTTTTTTATTAAATATTGCTATTTGCTTGTTCTCATTTTATTATTATTTATCCTCATCTCTTTCAATAACAAGTGACATTTCAGATAATTTACTGTCCAGCATTGAAACTTTTAGTAATTGATTTTCCTCATTTCCTTCCCTTTTTGTTTTATTTTTATTTTCTTCCTATTTTCCCTTTTGGAAGTATTTTGGTTTTATTCTTCTTAAAAGCCCTGCTTCATTTGTGGGTCTCATGAATAATAGACCTTAATGGATGTGCTTTATTTTTATCTTCTCAAAAATACATAGCCTTTTTTTAATCATTCTCTGGTGACATCGATTTATTGATTATCTTGTATTCACTATTTTCCTTTATTGTTTTAACAGATTTAAGTAAAAGACGAGGCATTTATTTTGTTGTTCAATTACAATGCTATTGATTTTTTAAAGTAATTTTAATATATTTATGATGATAAAGTTAACCCCTGTGAAGGTTGACATGAAGCATAACAATATTTTACTAGACAATAGTCTATGGGAGAGTGGTTTCCTACATTCTTTAAAAAGACAATATGAATAATAAAGACAAAAGGCTAAGATAAATTTTCCTCTTGTCTTTATTATTCATAAAATGGTATGCAATGATCTACTGGACCAGTATGCAAATTGCTGAAGTTATTTGACTGTATATGCCATCATTCAGTCAGTTAAGTGCCATACATTATACATGCTTGGGCGATCATGTCTCTTTCATGACTGACAAGGCAGATGATTTTCCTGCAGTAGGTTGTCATTTCTTTCTATGCTAGACTGGTTGCAAACCTAGAACCCAATCTGTTAAGCTATTTAACCCATAGCTGGAGAGAGAAGAGATGGATTCATATCTTTCCCAAGTACATTAAGTGAATGCATTGAATTCAACTGGAATTCAAACGTGGCTCTCCAATTTCTCATTACAAACTTGATATCCATTACACTGCAATGTCCATCATTACCATTACATCACTTAAATTAAATTGGTTCATTTGTCTAAAAAAATGTTGCAATTTCAGCACAGTGGGTATTTCAAAATAAAAAAACAGGTGCTAATTCAGATATTAAGCTTGCAAACCTAACAATTCTGTATGTTTTACTAATCCTTTAGATTAATTTTTTAATATATTATCCAAATGTAAACAATTTTTTGTTTTGATTCTAAATACTTTTTTTTTTTGCTTGTGTATTTTTGTGGAATATGTTTTTTTTTTTGGATGTAACAATAAAATTAAAATAAATGTTTTAGAAGCTAATATTTGGGGAAGGAACAGAAAAGTGAAGGTTCCTGTTAAATTTTAAAAATTAATGTCAGTAATGATTTTAGACAAATGAAGAGGGACCAGTTTTCCATTTCAAATTTTCCTTAATTCTGTTTCAGGTTTTAGGAAATTCAGTTCTATTTCTCTTTTACAGCATTTGTTTTTCCTAATTTTCAGCATAGGTTTCTGCTTCTGACACGGGGTCAAGTGTGTTGTTAATATAAGTTACCCCATGTTAAAATGCTAGTAGCTGATAAAGAATTCTTTGTAATTTTATTTTATATTCTGAAAATGAAATGGTTAGAACGTACAACAATTAAAAATATGACAAACAAGACTTTGCAGCATAGGTTGAAATTAATGATAATAAATGTGTGTTCGTGATGTTTGTTTTGTATGTTTTTCACAAGTATAAAAATGTTAGTGTATTGTATTTTTATTTTTTAAAATTGTTTTGATTGTTTATAATCATTCTGAAAAGTTCAGCAGTTGGGGGAGGCTTTTGAAGCTGTCAAGTGTTGAATTTTTACAGAGTGAAAATAATGCATCTTGTTTTGTCTGTGTTGAACTCATTATTACTTTGGATTCGCTTTAACTTGTGGGGGGTACAGTCATGTCCCTGTTTCAGATGATCACTGGCAACAGTGGAGATGTTATTTTTAGAATGTTGAAATAGAAGAATTCTTCATTTTTATTTTTCTTATGATGAAATATCATCATTATCTTCCTTGTCATGAACAGTAACACATCATTTTAATATTTAGTGGAAAATGTAACAAATAATTGAAATGTTATTAAAGAAAGAAAATAAAAGGAAAATGACAAATTTACTAGCTGGAATATCCACCCATTGGATAAATTGTGCCAGCTTCTTAGGGTTTCATACATAATAGTTTTGCAGTTAATCTAACTTGATGAATTTCTGGAAAAACCCTTGCAAAGAATTCTACAGTCCTAAATATGAATTAAGTGAAAGTGACAAAAAAACCTACAGTAAAGTAGCACCACAAAGTCATTGTATCCACTAATTCATTGAAAAAAAAAATCATAGCAAGAAGAAAAAAGGTTTCAGGCTTTATAAAAAAACAAAGTTATTTTTGACAATTTTTTTAATCCTTTCTAATATGCTTAAATGATCTTGTTTTTTTTTCACCAGTGGGTGACCAAATTTTTACCAGAGTTCACTATGGATAATGTAATCATAGTTTGTTTCTTGTGAAAAACACATTAATTTAAAAGTCAATATACTGTTGGATTTTAATGAAATTTTCAGGACAAAATTATTTTTGAAATTATTATCTTTAGAAAATCTTGGTAAAAATATATATTTTTTTTACATCAGTTACCCCCTCCCAGCTCCATGTAATTTTAAGAAATTTCAAGATATTAAATACTGTGCTGAAAATTTGTTTTATTAGTTAAATGCAGGACACATTGGGGAATGTAAATCACCTATTTTGTTTGTTTGTTTGTTTGTTTCAAACAGTTAGGCTTTTTTCTAAAAATCTGCTCCAAATAGTAAAATAAAAAAATGCAATAAAACTATAATATTATTTAATTAAATAAGCTTTTAATTGCTTTTAAACTATTAAAAAAATATATGTTAGGGACATTATAGTCTGAAGAAAAAGATTTTTCTGGTGAATAAGGAATTTTTGTAAGAATTGTTTTCATTTTTTTAAATCATAATAATTTATAAAGTTTGAAAAATATTTTAAAATTCTTCAAAGCCTTGTTGCAGTTAGGTTATTAAGTTATTAAGTGAAGACTATACTTACTGGTGTAGTAGAATGTCCCACACTACCTATCGCTTATGTGGATTGACTGTATTAATAGCCATATATATTGAGCACAGGAGATATGTATGAATTGCTTCAGTAATTACTAGCCTGCCACTAGATTCTCTGTCTTGCCATTGTGTATTCTCTTCACAATAAATTTCTCTTCTTTCATCTACGCATATGTTGCTGTTCTTTCATTCAAATACCACTTTGTCTGTTTGTAATCTCTCCAAATGATACAACAGTGGTGATGAGAAATTTGATTCCAACTCACAGTGAGAGAGATGTCAAGACACTCTTTGTAAAAAGTACAACAGTAGTAATTACAGATTTGATCAATTTATGTTGAAAATACTTAGTGAAATTACTCACCAAAAATGGAACAACTGGCTGAATTGACTAAAGCATTACATGCTAGTTTGCAGTTACAACAGCAGCAGCAACAGTTGTTACAGCAACAAGAAAAATTTGAAAACACACAAAAACTTTTTCAACATTAACTGATGCAATTATGAAAACAACAAGCGAAAGACACTAAGCTATTATACAAAACCGTAAAATCTAAAACAACAGAAGAACAGGGCTATAGATATTTTTCCCCTGAAGGAATAACAAATTTGTTATCAGAAATCAAGTATGATCAAGTCAATGGAGTAACTTTCCCTGCCGATTTTTGTAGGTACAAGACAATTTTTTCGAAAAAATGTGGACAATAGTCTGAGAAGGAGAAAATTACGTTGTTAGTCCAAAGATTAGGTACAGAAGAGAATACTAATTACACAAATCTAATTTTACCTAAAAAGCCTGAGGAAATCTTGTTGGAGGAGACAATAAAGATTTTGTCAGGAATATACGACGAAAGAGACAGTTTGTTTCATAATCAATATAAGTGTTTAAACATTGTAGAACAAAAGAATGAAGACTTTGTGACTTGGGCAGGCAATGTAAATTCTCAATGTGAATTATTTAAATTAGACCACCTTTCAGTCGACATGTTTAAATCTTTGTCCAGGGACTTACAGCAGTGAAGGACAGAGATATCAGATCAAGGATTCTGATAATTATGGAGCAAGACCCTCAAATTATGCTTCAGAAGGTGACTGAAGAATGCCAGAGACTGATAAATATAAAAAAAAGACAATGCGCAGATTAAAGAAAAGAACACTTCTTGAGTCCAAGTGCTAAAACAACCAAAATTTGCAAAATATAAGCCCAAAATATCCCAGTGTGATGTTTGTAGATTGGGGAGTTTTTTACATTTAAAAAAAATGACTGTTTTTTTTAAGGATAAGTTTTGCTTTGAGTGTAGCTATGTCAGTCACAAAAACTTTTAACTGATGGGATAAACAGAAAATAAAGAAACAAAAATTTAAACCAGAAGTAAATGTCTCATCCAAAAATGAAATTGAAAAGGGTGAAAAAAGGAAATATGTAAATACAAAAATAAATGGTCATACAGGGAAGTTATTGTTGGATATTGGAAACAACATCTCTATTTTGAATGCACAAACATGGAAGAAAATAGGCTGTCCACCATTGACAAGTACCAAAACATACCTAGAGGAGTGTCTGGGAAAAAGTTAACTTTAGTGGCAAATTTAGCTGCAACATATCATTTAGAGAGAGGACTTTCAAATCAAAAATTTATATTCTTTCAGGTACAATGAATATATTTGGTACAGATTGAATCATGCTTTTTGATTTATGGGAATTACCTGTAAATTCATTTTGCAACAAAGTGAACGTGTCAGTAAACTAAAAAATCTGAAGAAACTAAAAAATTTATTTCTGATTTAAACTTAAATTTATTTTGATCTCCATGCGTGTTTTCTGACAATGCACGAAAACCCATGTATGATCTTAGAGCCTCACTGAATGACTTTTTGAAAAAGGGTGCAAAATGGATTTCCAGAAAATAAAAAGCTCTCTGGTATCAAATTTATTGTTAGCACATTTTAACCCTAAAAAAGAAATAATTGTAGCATCTGACGCTAGCAACTATGGGACAGGAGCGATAACTCTACATAAGTTTGAAGATGGAACTACAAAGCCCATATCCCATGCTTCCAGAACCCTGCTTCTTGCAGAAAGAAGTTATAGCCTGATCGAGAAAGAAAGCCTGGTTATAAATTCAGTCAGTCAGTTAAGTGCCATACGTGATACACGCTTGGGCGATCATATCTCGAAAGAGACATGACTGACTGGGCAGAAGATTATCCCGCAGTAGGTTGCTATTGCTTTCTGCGGTAGACTGGTTGCCGACCAAGGCTACAGAACCCAATCTGTCCTGTCATTTAACCCATAACTGGAAGGAGTAGATGGATTAATACCTTTCCCAAGGGTATTTGCACATAAGTGAATGCAATGAATTCTGCTGAAATTCGAACTCGGCTTCCTGATTTCTCGTTTTGAGCTGATATCCAATGCGCCACAACGCACATCCGGTTATAAATTACATGGTTAAAAATTTCACAGGTTCATCCATGGAAAGAAATTTGCACTGCAGATGGATCATAGACCGTTGTTAACAATTTTTGGATCAAGAAAGGGTATACCCATGCACACTGCTAACAGGTTACAGCGCTGGGCAATAATCTTGTTAAACTTTAAGATGGAATACCTACCCTCGAAAAAACTAGGACACGCCGATGGTTTGTCTAGGCTGATTCCAAAGTTTGCAGAACCATTAGAAACATGGTAATAGCTGCTTTAAGAGATGAAAAAGAATTGTCAGTACTACTATGCAATATAATTCAGGAATTACCCATGACTGTAGAAGATATAAAAAAAAGCTGCTGAGAAGGATGAATGCATTGGAAAAATGAAGAAACAGGTATGGCTGAAAGAAAAACTTAAAAAAGGATCTAAAACATCACCTTCTCAATCTGCGAGTAAGTGCTATTATATGCAGATAGAGTGGTAATACCATATACACTGTAAAAGAAAATCATGAAGGAATTATGTATAGGTCATCTAGACATGTCAAGAATGAAATCATTAATGCATAGCTATACATATTGGCATAGGATGGACCAAGAGATTGAAAAAAATGATAAAAGAGTGTAGATACTGTCAACTTGCAGAAAAAGCACCACCAATGAAAAATCAGCCATGGGCTAAAACAGATGTCCTGTTGACGAGGTTACACATCAACTACACTAGACCAATAAATGATTACTAATGCCTTATATGTGCGTTGTGGTGCAGTGGATATTGGCTCGGAACGAGAAATCGGGGAGCCGAGTTCAAATTCCAGTTGAATTCGTTTCATTCACTTACGCGCAAATACCCTTAGGAAAGGTATCAATCCGTCTCTTCCCTCCAGTTATGGGTTAAATATCAGGACAGGTTGGGTTCTATAGCCTTGGTCGGCAACCAGTCTACCGCATAAAGCAATGGCAACCTACTGCAGGATAATCTTCTGCCCAGTCAGTCATGTCTCTTTCGAGACATGATCGCCCAAGCGTGTATCACCTATGGCACTTAACTGACTAAATAACTGCCTTATAATTGTGGACCATTCTCCAAGTGACCAGAAATATCCAAGTGTAGACATCTGACATCTGCAAATACTATGAATGTACTAAACAAGCTCATACAAGCTTCATAGGAAGAGGCAGCTGAGGTTCTTGGGACATGTAATGAGGAAAGTGTGCCTAGAGAATATAATACTCACAGGATAGAGTGAAAGAGAGACAGGGTAAAACAGAATGAGACATATTTGATAGGCTTGAGCAAATGGATGGTGGAGAGGAGCTTGGGAGAGATACAAAGTGGAAAAATATTGAGAGCAACAAGCGATGGGGCCAAGTGGTTGTCCATGATTTCCTGAAGAAGTTATAGCCAGATCAAGAAAGAAGGCCTATTTTTGTGCATATTCTTAAATAGAATAGGTTTATCAAAATGCAATTAAAGTGGAAAGCTGCAGCTATTTATTTGGATTATCTAAGGAATCAATTTGTTTACCCGAAATGTTTGGCTGACATGAAAAATTTATCTTTCTCTCCATCTCCTCTTTTTTTCTTTTCTTTTTAATAAGATAAAATAACAATGAAGATTTATTTCAAATAAAGATTGACAAACCGATTAGAATTTTGCTATCAGATATTCATAACAATCAATGAAAAACCTTTTTAAAAATAAATCTATATTATCAGCAAAGACAATATTTTAATGAGAATTTTAAAATCTGGTTTTATTTAATTTTCTCAATGACAAATAAAATCTCCAACAAGAAAATATTTTATTTCATTTAATGAAGTTAGTTGCCATTGAGTTAGTGTAGCACATTTAGATCTTATAAAATATTGATTTTTCTCCAAGTTTCAAATCCCTAATAAGGTTTTAGATTATAATGTCTAGAATTTTGAAGAGTTATTAACATTTTAAATTTTGCTAGAAGTTTGATTGGTATATTGTCATCTGTCACCATTTAAAAAGAAGAAAACCTTTTCTTCTTTTCTTTCAATCATACACCTGAATAAATTAAAACCAAATAAATTAACCAAATCATTAAGGAACACAAAGAAGGAATTCTGGAAATGTGACTGTATCTTTCTCACAAAGTTGTTGTTGTAAACAAAGAAAATGACCATTCTTGTAGATAACAGAAAAAGTATATGAAAATGATCATACTAGCTCTTCACTTGAGAATGTCAGAGACTGTAGAACATTCTTCTTTGATGTATTGCCCTTAAATACTTAGACAATCATGGCCCTCCACAAGTTTCTGTTTTGTATGGTTATTGTGCAGTTTTTATCCATAAGGCCCTCCCCTGGTTCTGCCATCCATTTAAAAAACACTCATCAGGTAGGTGGCTCACTGCCTTCTCCTATCTCCTAGCCTTCAATATGTGTCCAAGGAATTTCAGCCATCTTTTTCTGATTTTGAGTATAAGTGTTCTTTCTGCTGTCATTTTCTTTAAGATTTTCTCGTTGTTTCATTCATATAATTTTCAGTGTCCTTTGGTAGAACCAAATTTCTGCTCCCTCAAGTTTTCATTTTCTTTTTTTTTGTAGAACATGAAAATGAGTATACTTATTTTTAATCATGTAACCCCAAGCAAGCCAAGACCACCACTAGTGTGCAGGGGATTACAGTGAGAGAAAAAACTAGGTACAGCAGGTATCAAAGGAAGAATAAGAGATGGATTGGATTCAAGGAGATAGAAGATGGCAACTGACATTGCATTCAAATTTTTGTAGACTGTAGCTCTCAGAGAAGCAAGTAAACTGTAGGGAGTTCTACAGACAGGAATTACAAGAGAAGAAACTGTTAGAATAGAAGAGAGAGTTACATTTAATTATTTCAACAGGAAAAGGGTGGGACCTTGATACCAATCTAGTATCATGCAGAAATTCATGTGGTCAGGGCACCAGTGAAAGGAGCTTATCAGAGCAGCTGCCATGAAAATATTTGTAGAAAAGACAGAGGGAGGCCAGATCACATTGGAAGCCACATCACATATTGTTTGTATCACTTTCTGTCTTGTAATATGATAATGTGCTCTGTGGTGCAGGGAATACAGGTCCAGAATGAGAAATCAGAGAGCTGAGTTCAAATTCCAGTTGTATTCGTTTCATTCACGTATTTGTTTCTTCTCCCTCCAGCTATGGGTTAAACAACAGGACAGATTGGGTTCTATAGCCTTGGTTGGCAACCTGTCTACTGCAAAAAGTAATGGCAATCTACTGCAGAAAAACATTCTGCCCAGTCAGCCATGTCTCTTTTAATACATGATCACCCAAGTGTGTATCACGTATGATATTAAACAAGTGAAATAACAGTACTTAATGTTTCAGAACAATACTGTTCTTCTTCAGGTGATATTTTAGAATAAATGGTGAAAATAATTTATTTAGAAAATATAAAATGAATTCATGGTTATTTTGAAAATTGAGAAGTGTTAAAACATAATTCAATAAATCCCAGGCCTAACTAATAAGATAACAACATTTAGGCAAAATTTGACTTTATTCATCAACATAGTCTATTTCTAGGGTGATACACTGATTCCAATGCTTCTCTAATTATTTAATGCGTTTTATAGAATGATTTGTCTTTGGTCTCAAAACGCGCCTTGGTCACTTATTCAATGGAGCCAAATCTCTTTCCCTGGAGCATTCTTTTGAGGTCTGCAAGCAGCCAGTAATTACTGGGGGCCAGATCTGGGGAATAGGCTGGAAGCAGAAGCATTAAGGACCAAGAACATTAGAAGGGGATGCAAGAAGACAGTAGATAACGATTGACATTGCATTAAAATTTTTATGTTTTTTCTTTTAATCATTTCATTCTAGTAGTAAAGTCACTAAGACATGAGGGGCTAGTAAGTATGAAAGAATAAGAAAAAAGAGAAAACTTAGTATGAAATTAGAACAATATAAGGGATATCAAGAAGACAGTAGATAATGACGAACATAAACTTTTGAAGATCAAAAATATATATATATATATAGGTATATGGAAGCACTATAGTTGGACAGCTATGGAAGCCAGGAGGATACTTATACTTAGAAAAAGAAAGTTGAAATTTATCAGAAATATAATGAGGGACTGGAGAATCTAATGGTCAAAAGACATATTGAAGACCAGAAAAAATTGGCAAGTAACCTACCTAACAAGTTTATGTAAATGGATGGTAGAAGAGGAATTGGTAAAAATAACAAAATGGTAAACCTTATCAAGGGCTACAAAAGTTAGGAAGTTATAGAGAGCCATGACTGCCCATGTTCTGAAGAAAGAAGATGCTAGTGTCTTTATCATTAGATTACTAACTATTTTGTGGATGTGTATGTAGTGTAATGGATAGAAAAATTAAGAAGTTATGGAGAGCCATGACTGCCCATGTTCTGAAGGAAGAAGATGCTCGTGTCTTTATCATTAGCTTGCTAACTATTTTGTGGATGTGCATGTAGTGTAATGGATAGAGACGTATGAGAAATAGAGCCAAGTTTGTTACATTCACTTATGAGAAAGATATGATTTCATCTCTTCTACCCACAGTTATGGGTTAAATAGTAAGACTTTCATCTGAAAAAATATTTTATCCCGAAAAAATTGTCAATGCAATATTCACTCACAAAAAAATTCTGACCATGCAAAATGTGTTTTGTCTTTAAATAATTCACAAAAGTTTGATAAGCCATAAACAGCAAATAAATATTGCTCTATGCCTGCATCCAATAATTTGATTTGTTTATTATCATCAAAAATATTCTTAGTTTGAATTATTATAATGGAAATTTGAAATTCTTCATAATTCTAGAAAAGAAAAAGTGATTTAAAGAATTTGATAAAAATTCAAAACCTTACTGATATAAAAAATTTTTGAAGAGCTTTTAGGGCAGTTTTAGCAGTAATAAAAACAAAGAAAATAATTTTTAAGTAGTCTTTTGAAGATTGATATCAAAGGTTTTAAAATTTACTAAAAATTTAAAACCTAAATGACAGAAGTAACTTTTATTTTTTAATTTTAGGATATTTTTAGTCTTAATTACAACTACAAAAAATAAATAATAATTTTCAAAATAATAATGTCTTTTCAAGCCTTGTTATTGAGATAGTTTTTAAAAAATAAGGATGATGTCAAAGAAAAAGCAGCATTTTAACATGAAAAACAGTTACAGAGAAGTGTTGGAGATTTCAGTTTATGTTTTTAAAATAGAGAATTCTATCTATAGACAGAAGATTCATGAAGCAAGACAGGAATGTGCAAGTTTTGAAAGACAGCAAGGATAATAAAAAGAATGCTTAATCTAATATTGCAAGTAATTTTCATTTTGGATATCTTTTAACAATATACAAGAAATTATTTTTAAAAATATCAGAATCTCAAAAATGATTTTATAAAGCGTAAGATTTTTTTTCAACCTGCTTTAAAATGTTTTATGTTGTAGCTATTATCAGATTATGCTTCTCAGGCTCAGCTTATTAATGTAACTATAAATATTGATCATTAAGCAAATGTATTTTTTGTCCAGAGAGATAAAAAAAAATTACAAATTTATTTTTGCCAAAAAAAAAAAAAAAAAATCACAAAAAACAAAAACAAATAAGAATAAAATATTTGGAAAATGGCGGAACAGACAGAAGTTCATGTTTCAATATGATCCAATGCAATTTAACTGTTTCTGATACAAGACCCAACTTATATGGCACATTACATACTAATAATATTTTTTAAAAATCTAATTATTAGTTTATAATCTGTTGTTAGATCTTTTATTTCATTTTGGACATTTTATCTCTCACTAATTATTTAACAATTTGTTATAGCTGATGCAGTTTAAATTTTAATGCAAATTTAAATACAATATTAACAGTTTATAAAACATTCAATAATAATAAAATGATGATGCAAATATACTGTATCCATTATGCAGATATTATGACTAGGGAACCATCTACTCTATGTGCCATGTCCCTTCAGTAAGTGGTTAATCATGGTTCTCCTCAACTTCCTATCTTTTGTAACTCTTTTTAAGGTTTGTCTTTTCGCTGTCACTCCTAGTTGCTGTTCTGCTATTCATTTACACAAGCTCATTAGATCTCAACTTTCCTCTTTCTTGCCTTCAATATGTCCTGTGGGTGTTAAATTTTCTAAGCCTTCTTTCCTCGTTATGTTTTGTAGAAATTTTAGCTATCCCTCTTTTTGATCTAAGTATCTTTTTTATGTGCTAGATCCCTTCAGGAAGCAGGCGATTATGGCCCTCCACATCCCCCTATCTCTTATAACTCTTAACACCTTTTCTCTTGATATTTCTCCCAGACAATGCTCTACCATTCACTTCCTCAAGCTGATGTCACACATTGCCTTCATCTCTCTCTCTTTCCCTCTCTCTGTCCTGTGGTTATCAGATTCTCTAAGCTCTCCTTCCTTATTATATGTTACAGAAACTTTAGCTGTCTCATGCTGATGATACACTCCCGATCAAAAATTTAAGACCACTTAAAAATCTTTAAAAATAATTTTTTTTTTTACGGGTAGATTTTAAACTCCTCCCACTTAAGGTTACCAATACTACAATTTAAAAGGTTATGGAAACAAAAAGCTACATTCCAAACATTTTATTTAGAAATCTACATTTTTATAAAATGAGGCGATTTACACATGATCAAAATTATAAGACCAGAGACAAAAATTCTATGAAATTGTACAAAAAGTGTATGAAAAGTGTATGAAAAAACTCAACAACCAAATTTAATAATGAGTTCTACCTCAACTGCTTTTGATGACTTCAAAAATTCTGTCAGGCATGCTAGAAATAAGTGTTTCCATTAAGGTGCGGGGGATGTTGCTCCAGCTTCTGAAGATGGCTTTACGAAGTTCAATTTTTGTTGAATATTGTTTGCCATTTCAATAAACATCTCTTGTCATCCATCCTCAAACATTTTCAATTGGGTTCAAGTCTGGTGAGCATGCAGCATGTCCCAAGAGATGGACACCATTTTCTTGTAGAAAGGTCCGTCTTGCAGTGTGGATTGCAGCATTATCCTGTTGGAATAACCATCCATCCCTACACAAATGATGGCCTTCCATCATCAAAAATGCTTTTTGTAGCATGCTAACATAACCAGCCACTGTCTGACAACCCTGCACTACCTGGAGCTCCATACCATTAGGGACCCTCCACCACTATGACGTGTGAAGAAAATTTCAAGAGGTATGTTTTCTTATGCCAATATCGTTGGAAGCCATCAGGACCATCTAGATTGAATTTTTTCTCATCAGAAAACAGGACTTTCTTCCACTTCTCAACATCCCATGTTTGGTATTCACGACCAAACTTTAAGCGGTCCACCTTGTGACATGGAAGCAGCCAAGGAATTTGTTTACGATTTTTATTTACCATGCCTTTTTGTCATAAGTGTCATCTGATGGTTACGGGACTGCCATCGGCATCTGTGACTGCCTTAATTTGACTAGAAGAAAGTCCCTCGTCTTTCATAACAACCCATCTTATTCTCCTACTCAATCTGGTGAGAAGACCTTGTTTTACAGCCCTTTCTATTTTTGAATATCTGCTGAACTCATCTTATATTGTTCAGATTGTGGCTGCCTATGACAAATCTTGGTAAGACTTCCAGAACTGCCTCAATGTATAGGTTGAATAAATCTGGTGAGAAGACCTTGTTTTACAGCCCTTTCTATTTTTGAATATCTGCTGAACTCATCTTATATTGTTCAGATTGTGGCTGCCTATGACAAATCTTGGTAAGACTTCCAGAACTGCCTCAATGTATAGGTTGAATAAATCTGGTGAGAAGACATTGTTTTACAGCCCTTTCTATTTTTGAATATCTGCTGAACTCATTTCCTGTCTTTATGCAGATGATTTGCTGCCAACATAGGCATCTGATTCTAAGCATAAGTTTCCTTTTTATTTCTATTTTTTTTTAAATCCCTTGTTCAGGCTATGGTATTCTCAGCATCTTTCTGTAAAACAAAATCTGTTACCCCAAGCCAATTCTTCACCTGTGAAAATCTTATACAACATTCATTACCATATTCCCCAGAAGCTTGATACTTGCTTAAAATATACAGCTCTTGGTGTTTGATAAGTTGTGGTGAATGTAGTTCCACAAATACCCTTGTAAACTATGGGTCTTACAAGTCAATAACCATCATCTTCTGTCTTTTTGAATCTTGTTCTTTTATTGTCCTCTGTTTCTTCAATGTGCAGTTAACCTCTTGCATCTTAGATTAAAAAAAATTACAAATTTAATTTTGCCAAAAAATTACAAAAAACAAAAACACATAAGAATAAAATATTTGGAAAATGGCAGAACAGACAGAAGTTCATGTTTCAATATTACCCAATGAGATTTACCTGTTTCTGATACAAGACCCCACTTATATAGCTCATTACATACAAATAATATTTTAAAAAATCTAATTATTAGTTTATAATCTGTTGTTAGATCTTTTATTTCATTTCAAGATCTTGCTTGAATATGAAATGGTTAAAATATAAATTTATATGTAATGTAAATAATCACTATATAAATGTAAATTTATATACTGATAGATTTTTTGCTTATTAATCCAACAGATCTTATTACTTAAATGTTATTTTCTTTAATAGATACCCATATTTGCATAGGCACTCTGATTCTCTATTAAACAGCATATTTATTTATTTTTTTCTACCAGCCTGAATATTCAAGAAATCTTATTTAAAAAAAAATATGCACTCTCCAGCAGGGTAGCTTGTGTCCCCCTTGGTAGAAGAAATTGTCATTAGATCCAATATGCTTTAGACCAACTCAGTCATGTTTAGGTAATAAAATCTGTCAGATTGATAAATAAAAAATCCATTGCTTCTTTAGAAATTACTTTGTTGACACTAAGATATGAAACTGAGTAGATATAAATGTTTGAATTGTGTGAGAAAGAATTGCATTTTTAAGGCACCACTAAACATTGCTTGATGTCTAAGACATGTTAGATCTAATGACAGTTTCTCCTGCCAAGGGAGATGCAGGTTCAAACCCTGCTAGAGAGGACATATTTCTCTTAAATAAGATTTTTTCAAATATTCTGGTCATTACTAGACATGACTTCTCACATCCTGAAGTACATAGAAAAATTTATTTTGATGTGCCAATATTTATCCATATCAGCCCCTTAGAAATATTAACAAAACTAGTCACACATCTAATTTACTCATTTGATTATTACACTTCTGTATATAATCTTTTTAACAAGACAAATGGCATAGTACTTAAGGTGAGAAACAAAAATGGCAAAACTTACTGGGGTCATCACACTCATGTCTCTTGCCTTGAGCCATAATTGAATCATGTTCAATGCACAAAATTCCCACCTCTGCATGTGCAAAATACTCAACCAGCATTGAAGTATGCCTCCATTTCTATCTTGGGAACATATAAAGGCACAAAACTCCAGATGTGGTGAAACAATCCGAAACTGCAGAATAACAAATTCTAAAAAGATGAACATTCCAGAAATCTCAATGCACTTCAAAAACTTCATCATGCACTAACATCAACAGTATAAACACACTAAATGAACATGCATATATATATATATATCCTTTTCTGTAATAGCCATACTTATACCCATGAATCAGAATTAAATCAAGCAGCGCTGTTATACTCTGCTTTAGATTAGATCACTTTTTGATTCACTCCACCATTTTGACCTGTTGGCCAGATGTGAATATTTTTTCTTGATGCGCCATGTCCTTTTAGGATATAGGTAATCATAGATCTTCCCTTACCCCATCCCTTGTCGCTCTTAACATTTCTTCTTTGGGAATCTCTCACAAACTTTGCTTCGCCATCCACTTGCTCAAGCCCATCAAGTACATCTTGTATTTCTTTCCCCTGTATCTCTTTCCCTCTATTCATTCTATGAGTATCAAATTTTCCAAGCCCTCCTTCCTCATTACATGTCCTAGAAACCTCAGCTGTACTTCCTGATGTTAAGTATAAATTTCCTTTTTGTTTGCACCCTCTCCAAAACTTTGTCATTGCTCACATGTTCAGTCATCCTTCTGTAGAACATTTCTGTTGCTTCAAGTCTCTCCTTCAATTTTCAAGAGATGGTCCAGAGGTACTATTAGTTGCCGCAAAAGTCTGTGAAACTTACTTTTCCTGTGAACTTACAATCTTTGTATAGATACCCTAAATAAAACTGTTGTTGAAGATTTAATGTTAAATACAGCAGTTTTTTAGATTTGTTGTGTTTTGAAATAAACTTTTAGAACCTGAGTGTCATCATTCAACCAGAATCACACATGAGATCATTTCATCTAGAGCTAACTCAACACTAATAGTGATATTCCAATAATCAATGAAGACACATGAAAAACAAATGGAAAACCTATATTAAAAAAATTTTTTAAATTCACATGTGGCATGTTGGTGAGAAATTATTTGTTATTGGTGAAAAGCATGTACAAAGCTAAGGTTTGTATGTTAAAAATACTACAAATTTATTCGATACTGACTGGATGGAATTATTCAAGTTATGGGATTTACCAATAAGTATTTATTGCAAAAATAGAAGTGGACAAGTGATTATGTGAAAATTTAAAAGAAGAATTAAAAAAATTTCCAGATGTTCTGTTGGATCAGTTGAGTAGGTGTTCCAAAGTCAAGATAAATTTCAAGTGTAAAAAGAGCCAATGCCGATATTTAAACAAAAACAGGTGTATTGTTTACAGCTTTGCATAAAGTCAATGAAGAATTAGGCAGACTTGAAAAAATGGGTGCAATTGAAAAAATTGACCATTCAAGGTAAGCAGTACCAGCAGTGTATGTGAAGTAAAAAAAATAATAGAATTCATGTTTATGCTGATTTTCAGACTGGGTTAAACAAATGTTTAGATTCACATAACTACCCATTACTAAGTCCAGAGAAAATTTTTTCAAAATTAAATGGTGAAAAGTTTTTTCAAAGCTGGATCTTTCTGAGGCATATCTTTTAATACAAGTTAAAGAAGTATGTCCAGAGTTAATAGTCATAAATACACACAAGAAATTGTATAAATTCAACCAACATTTTTTTGGCATAAAATTGATCCAGCCATATTTCAACAAGCTATGAACACTATGCTTGCAGATTGTGATTTCTCAGTTGCACAGCTGAAACAACCAAGTTGCTTATCTGAGTTCAGGGATACAGTTTCAAGAGAGTTCTGATAGAATGTTTATTAGAGGGGTTGTAGTTATTTGAGACATCTAATCTAAATCTAAACTTTGTCTGTGTGTGTCCGTTACCTATAGACTCCGAAATGGCTGAACCAATTTTCTTGAAAATTTACACAGTTGTACTATAAGTGTCTGCGAGTGTTCATACCTAGGTTTTGTGTCGAGGTACCCCCAATAAATATTGAAAATCGATAATCAAAAAAATCGAGCTATAGAAGGAGTGGTCCGATTTTAATCAAATTTGATACACTCATAGACAAAGACATAAGAAACAATATTCAGAAGTTTCAAGGTTGCAGTTCTTACAATAGAGCAGAAAATCGATAATATGTATATATATATATAAATGGCAAGATGTTTGTGTGTGTGTCTGTTTATCTGCCTGTATGTCTGTATTTTTTGCAGCCCTTTTATTTCAGTTTTTGCTTTGGGTTTGGCTCTAAGTAGATATAATTGTAGTTCTTAGTCTCAGCCATGATACCATTTACAACAGAGGACTTATTTAGCCTTCAAAATTCAGTTTATGATGAAAAAAACTTATTTGATATCGATACCAGATATTCAAAATTTGACTTACATCCATTCATTTTTCTTTGAGTCTACGGTTTCGCTTTAACTGGAAACAACTATTGTTTTTTAGTCTTTCATGCCAACGTCCAAAGAGCCTGAGCTCCATGACCATGGATTAGTTTTAAAGCTTTCATTATACCCGAGCAATGCCGGACTATACTGCTAGTATATATATATATATATATATATATATGCGCGATTGGTAAATTGTCACAATTATTTTATTAGGTGCGATTGGTAAATTGTCGCAATTATTTTATTATTTCAAATATTCTTTAGGCTGAGTCTGAGCTCCAGGACCATGGGTTAGTTTTAAAGCTTTCATTATACCCGAGCAATGCCGGGCTATACTGCTAGTAATATTATAATTGCTATTAGCAAGTTATTTCAGAAGAAATAACACCTTCACTCCCTGTAATCCTCTGCATCCTAGTGACATTACTACCTTGCTTGAAGTGAAACAAGTTTTTTTTTAAGTTTATTTTGTTTTTCTTTTTTTAGGTTTTATCTTATTCTTAACTCATATCCTACTGACTAATTGAATATGATACCTTCTTTTTCATGTACTTTAACCACTTTCCTTGATGGTGAGCATCATTTTCATGATTTCAGATAAAAACTTGGAAATTTTCCTTTTCTAAAATTATAGTTTATAATTATAGTCTAGATATATGGAAAGAGAATGTGCAGGTGGTCAAATGGAGTGAAGCTCGGAATGAGGAATCAGAGGACCAAATTTTAATTCCAGTCAAGTTTATTATATTCACTTCGGTGCAGATACTCTTGGAAAAGGTATGATTCTATTTCTTTTTCCCTAACTTAAAAAACAGTACAGATTAGACTATGGCTGACTATCAGTATAAAAGAATATCTCTAAATCAAAACTGTATGCTGCAATAGAGATACTGTCAGGAAGATCTCGATTAGGTTTCAACCAAAGTACTTCAACAAAAAGAATTCCTTGAGTTGTGCAAGGATCAATGTAATGGATTATGCAACTATTGCATTTTTTTAATATGGAAAGGTGCCATTTTATACTGATACCAGGGGGATACAGGTTAATTTATTATAGAATAATTTTGTAACTCCGAAATTTATTTTTAAATGATTATTTTTTGGTAAATGAAGCAGGAGAGAATAAACTAGAAAAATTTTGTTACTGAATTAGCATTGGCAAACTGGCAGCCAAGTGGCTTTGTATCAAAATTAATTTTATTATAGAAATACAAAATTTGGACCATGGAAGCCAAAAAAAAAAATGAAAAATTAATGTTATTTTTGTATTTTCTCTAGTATCATACAAAATAATTTGCTCACTTTCTACCTTGATTACATAAATAGAATTATGTTTCTTCAATGGTAGGCATTCATGTTATCATTCAGCATTGGAAATCAAATCCAGTGTCTCCCAGCTCTGAGTTGAAATAAATATCTTTCTCGTAAATTATGTAACAAGAGCAATGCAAGCAAGTCTTGGGAGATTGATGCAACAGTTTTGTTATCTTTTCTCTGGACTCAGGCCAGAATAAGTTAAACTAAAAAAATATGAATCATTATTCATACATATATATATATATATATATCTGAAGGATTGATACACAAAAGCCCAAAATGTGTGAGTCATTTTGCTTATTACATGATTATGTTGACATCCATGCAAAATGTATAAAACATCTGCTAAAGTAATTTGGAGCAGCATGTTCTTTGAAGACAGCTGAATAGCAGCTCAGAATTAGAAATTGGAGCGCTGAGTTCAAATTTCAGTCAGGTTGGTTGCACTCACTTATCCACAAATACCTTTAGAAAAGGCAAGAAGCCATTTCCTCCTCCCATCTATAAACTGTAACTCTTATATCTGGAAAAATCATTGTTTTTCTCAAAAATGTATTAATGCTGACTAAAAAAAAAGACTTATTCTTAGAATCTAAAATATGCTTTAAATAATCCATAAAAAGTTGACAAGATTTTAAAAAAATCAATCCATTATTGAAAGTAACTCATGTCAGATTGTGACACCCTTACCTGCTGACACATGATCAATTTCTGCAGGAGTTCTGTTGCTGTGTACTAAAGTGAGACTTGTAATACACACACCAGCACACAATCCCCACTGAGAAATTATGATTTTTAGAGAGATACAATTTTCTCCTCTCTAGGTCCTGAGTATGACAGTAAACTGCATCTGGCAACAAGCCGCTGATTGGGAGGTTGCAGAGAGCATGGAATCACCTCTTAATTTCTGCTGTTTCCAGATCCACCCTGACCTGGAGTGGTAGCACTTGTTAGGGTTTCTGATATGAGCAAATAGTTAACCTCAAAACTGGGGTCAAAACACTATGAAAGTATAAAAATAGACTTTTATAGAAATATATACATAAAAATAGACTTTTATCAAAAAAGTGTATTTTTGGAGGAAAAATATTACCAACAATACATTTTTGAAGGAAAAAAATTATTACCATAATGCATTTTTGAAGGAAAAAAAATTATTATTATTCATTTTGTAATACAAAACTTGAAGACATCTTCAGTTTTCTAAAATAAATAAATTTGTTTTAAAATTTTCATCAAAATCTGACTAAATCAACCTTTTCACTATAACTGAATATTAAAAAATATCTTAAAACCCCACCTTTTTGTCATTAAATAACCCACAGAGGTTATGCCATTAAACAAAGTGAAAACTCAAACTCTCTTCTTTATTCTGAATTCCAAGACACAAAGGTCATCTATGAAATTAGATACTTTTAGTAACGTACAATCCTTTTTATAGATACACTAAATAAAAGTGTCATTGAAGGTTTAATGTTAAGTGAAACAGTTTGGTAGATTTATTGTGAATTGAAAGAAACTTTAAGAACTTGATTTTAGTCATCATTCAACCAGAATCCCACTTGACATTTCATCAGAAGCTAATTAACATAATTGTTTAATAAAGCATAATACAATCTGGGAGGATTTCAACTTTTCTTCATATTATTTTCCATTAGCAGAAAGAATATGTCCACTTTCATGTTCCCTGCTTATTCATTTCCTATTACTTTAAAAATTATATTTTGTGGACAAATGTGTTTGAGTAAACAGGATAATTTTATGTCTACTGGCCTAGACATTTAAGAGTCTTAATAAAGAAAATGTGTCTTTTGGCAGTATTCAAATCTGCATCATTCTTTATATCAATAAAACCACCTTGTGTATTTAACCACAAAATAGTTAATAGGAAAGCAAGGTTCAGTCAGCCTTGAGTTGGTTTCTCAAAAATGTAGTAGATGCTGCATTATACTGCTTAAAAAACAAGGATGCCTACTCAGTTTCATGTATCCACTAAATTTAGTATTTATACCAATAAAGAAACAATGTCAGATTATAAATAAAATTCATTAATTTCTTAGAAATTATTGATTTCTTCAAAGATATTACCATTGCATTTTAGTGATAAAAAGATAATTGTATTGTATAATCCCTAATCAAGAAGCTTTGAATAAGTGTTTGTTTTATCAAATTTGAACATTTTCATCATTCCAGAATAAAATTCTGAATATTTTCATTATTCCAGAAATTCTTTTAATTAATATCTGCATCTTATCACAATGTTCTGGCCGATTTTTTCTTTGGTTTTCCTTAGGTGTTGAACAATAGCTAGAAATTCAGTCTCACAATCCATATTTTTGCTGTAGTGAGTTCAATCTTTATATTTATAGAATTAATGGATTTTATTTATAATCTGACATTATTTCTTATTACTTGAAACATTATATTTAGTGGATACATGTGTTTAAGGAGATTTTTTTTAAAGAGTGTAAATTTATTTCTACTAGCCTGTTTATTTGAGTGTCTTAGAGAAAATATGCTTTTCTGCAGGATTTGAAATTGTATCTACCTTATGTTGGAAATGTATTTCTGAAATACAAAATGTTCACAAGATTCAGTTGATAGAGGCAAGTTCTGCAAAAATGGTAAAAGAAGCAAGATGTGGCAACTAATGAAAAGATTTCCTGGAGTTTCTCCTTCCAAAATTCTTCAAAGAGGTTTTTGGCTTGTTAGTGAGCAAACGGTCCGGTAAAAAATGCTAAGGAAGTTCTGTTACTCACTGTACTCTCTTCATCACTGACAATGCTAGGAATAATAAAAGTGCTTAATGCAGAAACCATTGCATTGTGCTGTTGTTCTTATAAAAAATACTTTCTTTTGGTGAAAAGACAACTTTTGATTTTAGTGACTTATCAAAACGGTACAATTTTGTGGCAATGGCCTAAAGACAGTTGATTCAACATACTAAGGAACAGTCACCTTGAGACATATGATGTTATGAACCTGTATATTTATAAATAACTAAAAAGATAAAAATAATCGGTGCTTACGTATTATCGGGAGGACCTTTAAAAAAACGACTCAAAAATTAAAGTAAATTATTTATTGAAACGGTTAAAACAATAAAATAACATTACATTTGTAATTCCGGAGGCCAGAACGTCGCAATTGCTTCCAAAAGTGACTCAAAGACATCAGTACAGGCAACATGCTTCCGCCACATGAATTCGGCCAAATACGACTCCAAATGGTGACGTGCAGTGCCACAGTGCTTCTTGTTTCGCCACTTTGTCGATCCCCATAGGCGTTCCACTGTCTGCGTATGAGCCCCGGTGTTCGAATCCACAAAGTTGTACTTGTGGTTGACGTTGAGGTGATGAAAGCCTGATTTTTCCAGTTCCTTGGTGTTATAAGCGGGGAAAAAAAAAAAAGTAAAAATCAAAGGTCCTCCCGATAATACGTAAGGACCAAATAATCTCTAATACAGAGATGGAATCATTAAAATATTTCATTTCAGAAATTCATCTAATATAGGAAAGCTGAAAATTTGTTAAATGTTTTCAAAATAAATAAAATGGAAGTAATTAAAAAAAGTAATTGGGTAATGGGAAATATTTGTTTGAATTTTAGATTTATTAAATTAAAACTATCCTTATCACACATAAACAGGTTTATTTATTTACAAATTTTGTTTATAAGCAGTTCATGTTTCAATATAAAATAAAAATAATTCCAAAATTCCCATTAACCCTAACTCTGCTATAAAACTCAGATTTCTTAAATCAACACAAGTTAAAGATATTTTTCTCTGAATACCACCATTATTTTTATTAGATGGTAACGATGCATATATTAATTCATTACTAATTATCTTTCCATTATCAATTTTGCTTTGACTCTGGCTGACTTCATATGATCTTGGCTGCACAGTCAATTTAAAATTTCCTCAGCTGCAATTTCTTTCATCCATTTTCCTTTTCTTTCTCCCAGGCTTATATAGAAATTTCTCTGATTACATCAGTGTGGCCATTCTCTTCTGAATCATGCCTTTCTACCAATTTCTGTAGAGTCACAATAAATGGTGGAAGACTGGATTCTAAGGATACATGACTACCACAACAATATCTGGTTTGTTGTTGATAGCACAAAGAAATGGAAACTGGAGATATGCAATTACCTGCATCCCACTGGGTATATGGTACAATCACACCACTGTTGATCACAGAAATAATCACTTCAATATAAAAAAAAAGATAGAATTATATATACATACATACAAGAAGATACCCCAAAGGTTCTAAGTCAGACCAAGTAAAGAAGTCCTTAAAAGGGACAAAATAATCACCTGTTCACATTTTGTAAAGTAGGTTAAGAATTATTTTAGCATTCTCTCTCTCTCTCACACACACACACACTGTGCAAATTAATTGAAACAATTGCTTTAGTTTCCTTTCTTTCACCATATGGTCAATTTTAGACCCACTGGAGTAGCAGTGTGTAATTAATTTCTATTTTTACCACAGATTAGGCCATTTGCAGTGGTGTGCAGTAATATGAATCTATTTTTGATGTGTATGATGAAATTTGTTTGGCCTTGAAAAATATTACATCATCAGTGATTGTATCAAATTTTGATCACATCCAGACACCTCTGTCTTGCCAGTTGATTAGTTGTCCTATGATGGATGTTACTTCAAAAAAGCATGTAACACCTCATGAACACACTGGCAAGCCTTAAAGAGAGATTGCACATATTATTGGTGTCAGCCATCAAGGTAAAGAAACAAACTGGATCCATCAGTCCAAAACATAAAGGAAAATGTGTCACCAAGAGATGACATCTATATGATCAGGGAAAGTGTGAAAGATCCAAGGAATATATTATTCATTTTTGCACAAGAATGTGTATTTTCTTTTTATAATTGTATGGCCCTAAGCAAGGCATTTTACTGCCACTGTAGGAAGAATGTTATGAGAAAGAGTGACAGGTTACAAGGGGTGTCAGGAAGAGAGTATGAGAAGGAAGAGACTGATGAGAGTGGGGTGGATGGAGAAAAAGCATGAGAGAGAGGAAATGACTTTACATTTGAATTTTTGAAGATTGTAGCTGTCAGGAAAACAAGTATGTGGAAGGGAATTCCACAGGCGGGAAGTGTGAGGAAAGAAGCTGATGGAGTAGAATTTACATTTACAATTTATTGGTTTCACAGTAAAAGGGTGGGACCTAGTTTCTAATCTTGTGGCTTGAGTAAATTTATATATATATAGGGGACCAGTGAGCTAAGTTCATCAAAGCAGAAGCCGTGAAAGTATTTGTAGAAGAGACACAGGGAAGCCACACTGCGTCGGTGAGAAAGCAACTATATCCTAGCTGCCAAGTTGGAATCAATCACATTACAGATTTTCCATTGGATTTGGTCAAGTACACCTAGGTGGATAGAACGGAGCACCCAACCAGATATGGCAGCAATATTCAATGCATGGGCAGATGGTCAGTTTGTATATGTGCAGGATTGTTTTGGGCGAGAAAAAAATTCTGGCCCTACACAGAGAACCGACTTTCTTAGCAGCGGATTTAGCTATGGATTCTATATAGTTATTCTACTTGAGGTATGATGTAAGAGTTAATCCGAGGAAGCGCAGTGTTTTACTTTCAGGGAGAGAAGCCTGATCCATGTTAATGGGGGTGGGGAACAATTGTCTGTGATGGTTAATAGATAGCAGCTTTATTTTGAAAGCATTAAAATTTACAAGCCATTTCTTACCCCAGTCCATCATGGATTGGAGGTCTTTTTCAAGCATGCCAGTGAGGTTTGTTTAGTCAGCCTCAGCAGATTTTTGATCGAGACGAGAGTAAACTGTAGTGTTGTCAGCGTATATGCCTACTTAGGATCTTATTACATTGAAGAGATCATTAATATAGATAAGGTAAAGCGTAGGATCTAGAATAGAGCCTTGAGAGACACTCCGTTTGTGTGATAGTATTGGGAGGCTTGTCCGTTCTATACTACCTTTATTGTACAATTTGAAAGGAATGACTATATTAGGTCAAACTATTGTCCAGTTATACCATAGCCCTGCAGCTTGTATAGAAGGCCAGCATGCTAGACTCTGTCAAACGCTTTGGAGATGTAAAGGGCAACAGTTCGGGCTTCCCCGTTCTTGTTGAGGGCCTGGTGTATATACACAGTGGTGTGATTGTACCATATACCCAGTGGGATGCAGGTAATTGCATATCTCCAGTCTCCACTATCAGCAGTAGACCTGGTGAAGCGGAAACCATACTGTTTGTCAGAGAAGAGTCTGTGGACTGAGAGATGCTGTACCACCTCAACGTTAGTGTTATATATATATATATATATATGTGTGTGTGTGTGTGTGTGTGTGTGCATGTATTAAAGATTGGGAAAGTGTTACTGGAGAAGGTTCATTTGGGAATGCTGCAACAGTTTTGAACAGAAGTGAATTGAGCATTCCAATATCAAGCACACCATTAAGAAGGGAGAAATAGAATGTGTCCCAAAGCTATTAGGACACATATTTTTTATTATTTTTATATATTATTTTTTAAAGTTTTTTATTTATTCCTCCTACCAATATAATATTCTTACATCTACAACAACATTCCTGTCTACATTCACAATATAAAAAAATAATGATCAATAACAATTATCCTACACCAAGAAAGCAACAAAAGCAAACTACAGATCCTTGAGGCAATATTCATTAAAAACTTAAGCCATCAATTAATAGAATCAGCTAGGAATACTGTAGTAATGTTCTAAAATGTTTATAGAAAGAACAGTTTTTTCATGCTTTAACACATGCATGACCATGACATTACAACATAAAAAAATTCTATTTTGGATAATTTTCACGTTTTAATGAACACTAAGTAATTTGTCAACCATTATATTTGAAGCAAGAAGAAAATTTACAGCAATTTTTAGCAACACAGTTTTGCAGTTATTTTTTGTTACCATAATTCACACCCCTGAAGATGATCTTGGAAAGAGATTGAAAGTACTTGGGAACATTGAGAAATGAATAATAAAATCATCTGTCAATGTTACAGCACATTTTTTACATTTTTCAATTATAATACATGAAATATTGTCCATGAATGTTAACAGATTTTATTAAAAATAAGCAGACACAATGTTTGCAATTTATTTAATCTGATATGTCAAAAAGAAAAGTATCTGCCTAAATACAAAAAGTTTAAATATATTAAACTTAATGCAAATATAAAAGTTTTCCACTTAGCTAATTGATGTTACCTTCAACATCCCAACTCTAAAGTTTGATAGACAAACCCTCCAGCAATTGCTCTATTCATGTGCTAAGGCCTATCAGCAATTGATACATAATTTTCAATTTTACCATAAAATTTTACTTCAGTCAGTTTGTCAAGGAGGTGATTTCTTGATGCTATCAATCGAAGAAGGTGATCTCAACATGTGAGACTTTTGAAAAAAACTAAGACAAATAATTAATAAAATGTCACTAGCTAATAATAAATCTTTTAAATATTTTCCATTTTTTTCTACTCTAATCTCTTCACAGTTCATTTTATAGAATATAATATCAAAGACTGCAATAAGTTTGGTTTGGTTTGTTAATCAGCATATGGGTCATTTAATGCTGAAAGTTAATTTTCTTGGGATCTTCATTAATTTTTTTCCAAAACTGTATTGCTGGTAAATGTTTTTACTATAAAATATACTATTATATTTTCATAATATTTTAACCCCAGTTTGAGGGTTTACTATTTGACCATACCTTGGGGCCTAACAGATGCTACCACCTTGGATCAGGGTGGACCTGGGAACAGCAGTACTTAAGAGGTGGTTCTATGCTTCTCAAAGCCTCATGATCAGAGGTCTTGCTGCTAGATGTAGTTTATCATCATACCCAGGACAGCTGTTGTAAATGATTTAGTTCAAAGCATATTCCTTGCTCCTTTTCCAATCTTTATTTTATTTGTAACTTTGAGTAAGCAAAACAGGATTATTCACCTGACTTCCATAATTACAAATAAACTTATAATGCCACAAATTTTCATGGAAACTTCATGTGCATTTTTATCACAAATGATGAAATAAAGAATTTAAAGGAATATCATGCCCACAACAAAACCTTTATTTTAATGTCAAATAATAATACAAAAACACCAAAAGATATTTCACATAGGACAAAATATATTGGCCATTTTACCTTAATAACCAATTGTGCAAGCTTTATTCTTGATTATTGCATTAATCCTTTTTGATAGTTCTTGATAAAGTTACTAAACAAACTGATAGGTTTTCTACTCCATTCTTCTTGGCAATAGCTTCTAGTTCCTCCAAATTCAAATGACTTCTTTCTCTTACCTTTTTTCTTCAAATATGCCCATCAATTTTCAATAGGGTTTAGGCCAGAACTTTGCACAGGATATGCGAATACATTAATTTTGCTGTCATTTAAGTATTTCGTAACAATTTGTGCTGTGTGTTTTGGGTCATTGTCATGTTGGAATGTCCAGTGATGCTTAGGTGTTTAGCCTTAAGTAAGAGAGATTTTTTGGGGTGACCAGTTCAAACTTCTGCTTGATGAAAGCATCCAGTTGCTGTCTACATAGATACATTCAACCATGGCATCTTTACATCATTGACAATGTCCTTCGTCATTAAGTGAGGATTCTTCAAGATATCACCAACAATTTTCCTTTCCATTCTTTCAGAAATTGACAATTTTCTGCCAGTCCTCAATTTATTCTCAACACAATGCACCTCATACTTTTTGATAATACTATGTCCATCTGGAAACATTTAAATGCATGGAAAATGTTGTATATCCATCACCTTGCTTGCACAAATCAACTATCTTCATTTGTACAGGCTCCATTACTGAATTTTTGTGTTAACCATTTTAAAACCATATTAGTTACTTTTTCCAACTTTTTGCTTTTCCATCAACTACAATCTTCAAAAGTTTCTGTGGTGTGTATAAGTAGGTTATCTGCTCTTGATGAAAGCATCCAGTTACTGTCTACATAGATAGGAAAAATTAAATGTAATGTCAAACATTATTTTTTCTCTTTGAATTTTGTCTTTTCATTGTCTCACTTTCTTTCACTCTAAGTGACCCCTTTCAACCTGATGGTTTTTACTGCCTTGCTTGAGGTGAAATAATTTTTAAAAAATGTTTTTTCTTGTTTTATGATACACTTTTTCTTCTAAATTGTTCATCTGATTTATGAAACACTACCCTTTCTTCAAAGTGAGTTATATCTGTTCCCTCTTAATCTCTTTCTCATTTTAAAAATTGTTTTTTTCTTGTTTTATGATACACTTTCTCTTCTAAATTGTTTATCTGCTTTATGAAACATTACCCTTTCTTCAAAGTAAGTTATATCTGTTCCCTCTTAATCTCTTTCTCATTTTAAAAATTGTTTTTTTCTTGTTTTATGATACACATTCTCTTCTAAATTGTTCATCTGCTTTATGAAACACTACCCTTTCTTCAAAGTGAGTTATATCTGTTCTCTCTTTATCTCTTTCTTATTTCAACAGCAGGTAAAAACCTTAGGTTTTTGATTAGTACATGTTAACCATGAGACCTGAAAGTAGTTACTCTTTCCAGCTTTCACTTCTATCCAGACACTGACTTCAGATTGAAACCATTGAAAGTTTTGATTGCTTTTCCTCTTTTCTCTTGCTTCACCAGTGGTTCTTGACAGTCACCACTATCCTAACACAACCAGGGCTTCACCTTTCTTTTGAGCAGCCATAGAAAAGATCAGACTATTGTTAGAGTGATATCACAATCTTCTCGTACAATTCTTTGGGTTCTGAAGGCCTTTTGTGTGAATCAAAATGAATGACTGATTTGATATTAGGAGACAGCGACACTAGCATTATGTAATCGATTCTGTCTTTTTCTTGCTAAAATTATCATTTTTTTGTGTGAATAATCAGAGAAGGGTGGTTTACTTGTACTTGAATAGATTTCTCATATGAGGGACTGACATATTTATTAGATAATATGACTCTCATGAGCTGAAATAGCTAAGTTGACAAGACATTAAATTGTAGTTCTAAAGGACTTTAGTCTCAGGTTTCACTACCAAAATTGAATATTTTGATGAGCAGGATATAATAATTTGCTATTAATTTTGTAACTCCACTTTCTTTGAACATTAAAGTTCTTTTTATTTTTAACCCTGAAATTTACATTCCTTAATATTTTAGCAAGCAGCATGACTAAATGGTCTATAATGCAACAACGGTTTTATGAAAGAAAAAAATTATTTACATTGTTTGAACTGTTGTCCTCATCTTTATTATATTCCCAACATTTTAGCTGTTGTATGCTCCAACTTTCTTCAAGTGAGTGAAATTTTGAACCAAACCTTTTATTTCAATCAGTGAAGTAGATTGTGCTTGTTCCATGAGTCATACTACTGCCGGATCTCTTAGTTACTGTCACTTTACTTAACTCTCAAAGTTTTTGTTTGGCACAAATAATGAACTCACAACTCTTTGGGTCAAGTCATTGGATTCAGCTAATGCTTTTATTCACTGGGCCATGTGTCCTTGAGGCCAAAACATCCTGAATACAACAATAAAGATGAGGACAACAGTCCAAAAAATGCAAATAATGTAAATACCTCTTCTGAGAAATATAGACAAATAAAAAAAATTAGTAGTTTAAAATAGGTAATTAAAAATTCTTCATGTAAGAATTTATTTGAATAGAATTAACTTCGAAACTTCTTGGGCAATAGTAATCATTATTTCTTGAAATTAAGCTGATCATCCTACCAACTAAATTCAGCTTATGTGTAATATATACATACTAACTTAAAAGCTGTGCTTTATGCAGCCTTTTAAACTAGCTCTTGCAGAGAGTAAATTGGAACTCCTGCCCAAAAATAAATTGGTATCTGGGTTCAGGTTAGAAAACAATAATGATAGTTTTGAAGAAATAACTCTGAATTTCTTAATTTACATTATTGAAATTCAGAACCTGACTTTAACTTTGATTTGGTCTATAAGTCCACTTCCAGCCAAAAAGACCAATTTTGGGTCAAAAGTCTAATTTGGGCCAAAATTTCAACTCAGGCCAAAAACTAAGTTCTTCAAATCTCAAGTTCCATGGAACTTCAGTTGAGTTAGGTTCTTTAAATATGAAAAACTGTAAAATCTCACGTAATGAAACCTCTCACTTTAACTCTGATTTCTTGGAATTTTGAAGAAATAAAATTAACTTCCTCAATTCTCAAAGGTTTGGAAATATTTCAAACTGAATTTGAAACAAAAGATTTTAAATTCACAAAATGTTTGTGCTACTTTAAACTCATTATAAATGAAAATCTTTTAAAATCACTAATATTTTTCAGTTATTTTAAAATTTGAATTTTAAACTGTTCCCTCCCCATCCAGACACAAATCCTAATACCTGCCATCTTGTGCATTCAAGCACAAGATGACAGGCAGATTTTTAATCTCTGGATCATTAAGATTCCAAAATGGTATAATATGTTTATATAGAGCAAGTGTGGCTTGAATTAGAGGGGTTTTAGACACATGAACAGACAGACAGAATTTGCTGTTCATTTATTTAGAAGATTACCATTGCATTATGTGATAAAAAGATAAATTAAAAAATTTTCTAATAAATAATGGCATGCCCACTTATTTCACTATAAACAAAATTTTAAATTTCATGCAATTTTCACACAAATTCACTGCATGGCCACAAACATTGTGTTTAATATCAATGTTGCCATACAAATATGGGAGGGCATAATTAGAGGGCCATTATTGGATTGTACAAATGATAAAATAGATAATCTAGCAGAGTTCTGGAACCAATGGTGCTAGAAAATTGATAAAGTACCTGTATTATAAAAGGCTTTTTAAAAAATTGCATGTATGCAGATAAGTAGAATCTTCATATGAAACACTCATTTTTGGTGAAAGTTGTGTGAAAGTGATATCAAGAATAAATTTAATGGTATGGTAAAAGAAATAATGAAGAATATTTATTTCAGTGAATATGATTGAATAGTAATGATCAGAATCCTTTCCACAAGGAGAAAATGTAGTATATGTTCCAAATATATATATATATATATATATATATATATATATATATATATGCAGTGTAGATATAGAAGAATCCAAAGAAGTATCCACTACATAAAGTGGTAGGATAACTCTCTGGGAGAGCTCTAAATATATATGTATATAAATACATATAGACCAAATATATGTAAAAATTAAGACAGACATGTTATTCCATGGTTAAGTGGAAGTGTAGGCCTATTTCAGGCGAACCATCTTCAGCTTCCATCTTTATTGTACAGAAGATTTTACACAAATTATATATATATATATATATATATATATATATATATATATATATAATCATTGTTTAATGTACCTTTCCATGTTATCATGGGTTAGACAAGGTTTTCTTGATGGCTCTTTTTCAGGCATAATTGAACCATCATGAAATATTGGAGTTAGTTTTAAATCTCTAAGTCCTTACTAACACCAACCAGTTTAGGAGACTGGAAACTCAGTGTTTTTTTTTTGTTTTTTTGTTTTTTTTTGTGAGACACCATCTCTAAGAAGATTATCTACCAAGGTTAGAGAGTTCAGCTGACCCTATTCTACACAGAGTAGGTGTAGAGGTTTTTATTTCATAGATTTTCTTCTCTAAGACAAGTTTCTATCCAAAGCTAAAGACTCTTACCCAGCCTAAGCAGTTTAACTTAGAAACACTATTATTTTTTGAAAATCAACAATGAATGAAAAGCAAGAGTTTGAAAGAGATTACAACAAGTGAGAAATCTGATAGAATAAAGTGTTAGTATAGACCTTACAGTTACAGCAAACCATTTCGACTGAAAATAATTTGACCTTGCCACCAATCTGTTACTGCACTAGAATCTGTAAAGTTTAGGTAACATAGAGGAAAGTTCATTAGAACAATTACTATAAAAAGTGGAAAAGGAATTGGAGCTGAGATGACAGGTCAGAATCAATAACATTGCAGATTATTCTTTGGATTTTATCAAGAGTCTCTAATTATATAGCAGTAGTATCAGACCAGATGTGGCAACAATATTCAAAATTTAAAGCAAGAATGAATGAAAGACTTATAAATATCTAAGATAGATTCTGTTAAGAAAGAAATTATCTAACATGGCATAGGAACAAACTTTCCTAGAAGCAGATTTAATATAATCTTTTCACTTCATGTCAGTGAAAAACTTTAGTGCAACAATGTGCAATGTGTCGCCCCCTTGGAGGTTAGTATCTGCCATGCTGATGGAAGGAAAAAAGGGATCTCTCAAACAGAAGAGAGCAGTTTTGTTTTGGAGGCATTAAAATTAAGAAGCCATTGTCTCAGTTAACAACAGAATGTAGATCATTTATAATATCAGCTGCTAATTTAACTTTATCAAACTGCTCAGAGTTACTATTAAGACAGGAATAAATAGTTGTATCATCAGCATAGATAACGTTGGGGAAGTTCATTGATGAAAATTAGAGACAACATAAGTCCAAGAATTGAGCCTGCATTAATGTCAAAATATCTAGAAGAGTAGCTGTTCAAGACAATATTTACTTTGGCAATTTGATAAAAAAAGATTAGATCAGTGCAAAAATTTATACAGAAATAACATAGCCCTTCAACTTGTGAAGAAAATCAATATTCCAAACTTTGTTAAATGCCTTAAAAATATTCAAAGCAATTCACCATTCTTAAAGTTTGATAGACAGTTAACACATCAGCAGATGACCTAGAGAAACAAAAGCTATATTATTTATCTCACAGAAAACCCCTGAAAGTGAGATGCTTAACCAATTCAGAGTTACCTCTGGCATATTGCCAAAAAGCGGCAGATGGCTTATAGGCTGCTAGAAGGATCAGATGGTTCATCTGACTTCTTAAAAATAGCAACTCCAGATGAGGATTTCTAACAAGCATGAAAGCAAGAAGCAGCAAGACACTTATTGTACAGCTTAGAGAGAAGAGGACTCAGTTTATCAATACATTTCTTAAGGACTATTGCAGAGATACCATCAAATCTATATGCTTTGTAGGGATCTAGTTTAGAGATGGTAACAGAAACCATGGATAGAGTTATATGCATGCCACTCAACAGAGATTCAGTTTGAAGTGGAAAGTCAGGCTAAGGTACTCAAGATAAATCAAGAGTAGAACTTGAGAATTTCTGAGCAAAAACTTCTGCTTTAACAATAATCAAGTGAAGAGAGGAGGGATAGAAGACTTACTCTTATTTAAGTGCTATAGAGCCACTAGTAATCATGAGAGTCAAAACTTGTATGAAGCTATATTTAATTCTAAATGCAAACAAAGATTTTTTGAGGACACATTTACAAATGTTATGAGCAGACACAAACAGGCTTCTGTTGTAATGAGAACTATCATACTGGAATACCCAGAAGGGATTCCTGTGAATCTAATTCAAGAGATCATTCCTATGCTATTGGAAGATTTTCCTGGATATAGACACCAAGGCCATGCATATGTATGTTAGAATTGTTTTGACAAAGAGGAAGATAACCACAAACAGAGAATCTATTAATAGCAATCAAAGAATTTAGTTTCATAAAGTGCAAAGATGTCTAGAGAATGTTTAAAAAGAAATGATTCTGCACCACAGAAATTGGAACGTATTCCATGAATATTAGAGAAAGGAAGATTCAGGCAGATAGGTGATTTTTTGTGTACTGGTTTACTCATTTCTTTTCCTAATATTGATCATGAAAAGTTTTTGTTAAGATAAAGGCCAAAATAATTATCACTATCATCTATGACAATACAAACTAGCCAGAAGATGGTTAAAACCATTTAAAACAAAATACATGCAGGGACACCTACCTATGCATGGCAGGACACTACAAATACCCCAGTGTTATGTAACTGTTGATCAGAGCAGCCTCTCTAAGTGCTACCAAACAGTTCAGGATCTTATTAGAAGTTGGATGAGAATTGCCAATCTGGTACCCTCATAGTCACAGTCACTGATCAATCAGATCACCATAAAGTTAAGATAATTAAGTCATTATGTCCATGAAAGAAAGAAAGAGCGAACCAGTAAACCATATCCCAAACAGAAAATAAAGGATTGGTATCTATCCCTGTTTAATAAACATGGAAAGAGTGCTGGCTGAGCGATAAATGAAACTATCTACTTCTATTAATCTGTTCATAGTACAGGAGGCTGGGTACATTTACCAAGATACTAAGGTTGCCAAATAAGGCTCTGGACCCCTTTCAGGCTAAGGCGGAATTACTGGTTTCTTAAAAAAAAACTCTCTGAAAGTCATCTCAATCAAAGAAATATTAAGATAAAATTAGATCAATAAAATAAAAATTTGTCAATAAATAGGAAAAAATTATTTGATAAATAATAGAAATTGCCAATGTGAGACCGTTAGTCAAAAATAAACAAAACAAAGTAGACATTACAACTAAGTTATATTTATAATTATAGTGTTAAAGAATAAACTTTTTTCTCTTTGGTTTTTTGTCTGTTGAAAGCTCACCATGAGAGGTTGCAGTGGAAAGTTATATCAGAGTTTAGGCAGGAAAAAATAAAAACAAAAATAAAGATAAAGGAAAACAGTGGTGAGGTTTCAAGTGTGTCATGAATTTCAGATATACACAGTTGTTACGTGCTTAGGAATCTTTTGGCATATTAACTATTAAGTTTTAAAATTACAACTTTATTTATTCAATATATTCCCATTTGATATCACAAGAATTGATTAGTAAATATGTTCTTCAAACTTGCAAAACAAGTTTTAGACTATTTTTAGACCCCAGAACAATAGCTTAGTGAATTAAATTAGTGAATAGTCAGTTTGTGAATTTGGTGATATAGTAGTTGTGAGTTCAATGTTTGGGCTGGGTCATACAGATTTAGGTGTGTCAAAATGCATTTCCTCCAACTACTACTCCCTAATTTTCTAAATAACCAGAAATTCATCTTATATTTTCAAAAACAAATCGCTTTCACCATTTATTTTAACACATCACCTGAAGAGGAACAGTTTTGTTCTAAAACATGAACATTTTTGTGTAGTGATATTATGCTTTATAAACTCTTGTAAAAAGAAAATTACAGTATTAAGCTCT
The DNA here is from genome assembly GCA_037127315.1 of Ascarosepion bandense. Taxonomy (NCBI): domain Eukaryota; kingdom Metazoa; phylum Mollusca; class Cephalopoda; order Sepiida; family Sepiidae; genus Ascarosepion; species Ascarosepion bandense. Next base: position 1,205,219 of record JBBBDQ010001271.1, read on the forward strand.
ACTCTGTATTGAGCACTCTTTATAAAATTAAATGCTTGATCAGTGGGTTTTTAATCTATGTGTTCTTTCACTTTTCTGTAATATATATATATATATATATATATATACATATATTCTGTACACTGCAATTTGAATGCTGACTTAAGTTGCCAATTTAAAAAAATGTAATTTTAATATTTTCTTTTTCGTTTTTTAATATTCAAACTAATATTTGTGTTGTATCGTCGAGGTGGCAAACAATACACAGATGATAAAATAATATCTTATTCGGTAGATACAATATAATAGTCCGTAGTAGATCGCAACAATATGGGTGGTTTAGTTAGCAAGTAACACGCAGGTTAACATTAGCACTCAGCTCACACTAACTCTCGCTTTCAACCAACCCACTCTTTCTATATATAAGTGAACCCGGTCATGTGATTGAGCCATGTCACAACATCTAACCCCAACCCAGATTTTTTTTATGTCCTCTGGACATTATATTTTTTTCTCTTAGGGTTAATCTCCAATATTTCCATAGGGAAACATTTATGTTTGCTCGATCGTCTATTTATAACTGAAATTGGTGAAGCTGTTGGAATGTCAAACATGTCATAAACATGTACTCTTTTTACTTTTATTTTCTTTTTTACTTTACTCCTACAGTGCGAAGATCTGTGTCCTTTAATCTCATAAATAAAGCAAAATTTGTGCTTAAACGGACAGACCTTTTTTAAATGTAAATCTCCGCACCCATAGCAAGGATTTATTCTAAAATGAGGAGTAGTATTACCTTTATTTTTCTTCTTTTTAATCGAACGGATATTTACAATATCTCGTGTCTCGATTTCTTTCTGTATCCGCCTTTAGATTTAAAATCCTTGTACATTCTTCTGCTAAATTCTGCAGTGTAATATTTTGGTTTTTGTTCAAGCTTCACCAACAATTTTGTCCTGAATTCTTTCTCAGCTGGGTTTGTCATCGATTAAATAAAATTAAACACTTGAACATGTCTAGAGGAATTTCACTAAGTTTAAAAGTTTTGCAGTACTTGTTGACACTACTTGCATAAGAAGTCAAATCTTCTTCGTCATTTTCTGTCAAGTTCAAGCATTCCCAAAGCGTGTTGAACAAATAATTATTTTGTCCAAATATTTTACATAATATCTTTATCGTTTTGTCATTCACACGGTTGTTTGGGCAAGATGTAATTAGCAAACTTTTTGTGTTCTACAGAACCAAATTTTTGTAAGAGATGTGTTTTCATTTCACGAGACCAGTCAATACAATCTTTTTTGAAAATGTCCTGGAATCTTCTGAAATATGTTTCAAAAGTAACATCATCTTGCTGTTTGTATATAAATTCTCCTATCGAATTTATAACTGTTTCCTGCAAAAAAACAAAAAAAAGTTTGCCATCCTGGTTTTTTCTTCATTTTGGTGACAAATTCTAATAATTTAAAAATTTTTCTTCTTGCCGTACACGTCTTTGCTAGAGAACCTTTCTTGTTTGCTTTTCCTTAGACTTTCCTGCTGTTAGAAAAATTCAAACATACAAAACTTAACGTCTTCCATTTTTCTAGAAGAAAAATGTCAGCAAAGAAGAGTTTTTACTTTTTTTTTTTCATTTTTTTAGCAGACTGTTTTCTACATCGCCAGTCTATTGTGGCAAATCCTAACGCAATTCTTCGTCACCAGTCTGTTGTCTTTTTCTGTGTGTGTATTTAACTCGAATATCTTCTTCGCCAGTCTGTTGTATCATCGAGGTGGTAAACAGTACACCGATGATAAAATAATATCTTATTCAGTAGATTCAATATAATAGTCCATAATAGATCGCAACAAGATGGGTGGTTGAGTTAGTAAGTAACATGCAGGTTAACAGTAGCACTCACCTCACACTAATTTCATTATTTATTGTACAGAAAGTACAAATGTGGCACAAAGCCTAAAACGGGGATGGGGAAGGCTGGTCATCATCTGTCCTAGTTTAACTTAGCTATTCACTTTCGTCGACCCTGACACACTTACAATAAACCTTACACCATAATACCACATTTTTACTTACCATTCTTACCACGTCCACCATGATACCTCAGGCTCTCTATGAAGTCCTACTTAACTCCCATATGTACAATTTTCAGTGGCAGAAAATAACAACATTTAAAATTCCCCAATGATTTTTATACAATGATATACAATATATACAAGAAACCAAACAAAATCGTATTAGTAATAAAAGCCCCCCACGACTCTAAGACTGTAACAGCAAAGTCAGTTCCCCGAACGAAAAATAATGCAAGGCTTTATGAATATTATAAATACCACTTATCTGATCAGCAATCACTCACACATTTAAACGCTATAACAAAAATGAAAAACACACCTGAAAAATAACGAAAGACACCACGCATCCACCGAAGAACTAACATTGCTGAACACCTAAATTGGGAAGGGGTGGGGGATTAAACTAAAAGAAAACTGGGGACAAAAAGAAAAAGGGGCTAATGAGCAATCATAACCTAGCTAAGTTAACTTTAAAGCGAAAAACAGAAAATCAAAACTTCCTACTCTAACCTAACAGGGAAGGGGTGTACATGTTCCGCCCAGCACACCCAATATCCTGATGCCTAACCAGCGTCAAACAACCACTCCAGGTCAACACCTTTCACTTGACAGAAACGCGCAAGACTCACCCACCTTTTGCCAAATTCAGATGGAGTGAGTAGTTTCCTTTCCATACTGATCTTGACTTTAAGCTGATGTTTAAAGAACAAGATCAGTTGGGAAGAGGTAAACTTCTCATCACCATAGAATTCCTTCTGTCGCGTCGTCCAAATCACGACTCGCATAACACCTAGTAAGCAAAAGAGCACATAGTGCTCAGCCCTAGATAATGGAGGTATGACATTGTTACAAACAGAAATAGCCTCAAGGACAAACAACTTTCCATGCAGCATACAAACCATGAGATCTTCAAGAAACTTACACAAAGGAGCAACAACACTGCAGTGGAAGAAGGCGTGATCAGCTGTTTCCGCCGACCGCCCACAACGCACGCAGGTTGAATTCGGTTTTAGGCCCGCTGCATGAAGCTTCTTGCCTACCCAGAGAGCCTTTCGGTTCATCAACCAGGTGAGTGATGCCTCATCGTGAGTGAGATATTTCAACCCAGGCGCCCAAGGCCATATGGAGCGAGCCTTCTGCTTTGTAAGCCTGAGCTCGCCTATTAGTTTATTTTGAACGCCCCCCCAACTAACTAATACCCGATATAATGCCCTAAGAGACAACTCTTGGGTGGTGGGGAGGCCATCCGTAGCCCGCAAGAGAAACTGGAGAGCCAAACGACATTCTTTATAGAAGGAGCACTCGCCACAAGTAGTACGGACGGCCTCCTCCTCTGACAAGTGCACACTTCTCAAGGATGGAAAGTGTTTATGGACGTCCTCTTTAACAAGAGCACCGTTCTCATCTGCCAGCATACACATTCAATCCAGGAATCTAATGCGAAGCGTATGTCGACGAATCTCAACGCTTGCCCAGACGGCCCTCAGAAGGATGAAGGTAACAGATCTCGCGACGCACCTTGGGAGCCTTGCCTTCTCCTCAAAGGAAGGAGAACAAGAGCTGTATTAATCCCAAATGAATGGCACATGGGAGAGGAAGTACCGAGAGTCGATAAAAGAGAATCGGGTAGATGTGCGAGGCACATACTTCCGCCATCCCCTTTAAGGAAAGCTTCCTCAGAGTCCACAGACGAACTGCGCACTCGGCCTTCTCTCGAACCTCCGACCAATTCATTTCCAACTGGAGATCAGGACCAAACCAGACACCGAGAATCTTGATCGGCCCGTCCGTCCAGGGGAAGGGTCCGGGAAGAGAAACTCCCTTCCACGCACCCAATCGCAAACCCACGGACTTTTCGTGATTGATCTTGGCCCCTGTCACTGTCTCATAACATCTGATTTCTTTGCTAACTTCGTCAATCTCGGCTTTAGTCGACACAAAAACCGAAATGTCGTCAGCATAGGCGGAGTACCTGGCCGTGGTGGTAGCACCAGGTACGGAAATTCCGCGAAGGACCAGATTCGCCTTTAACTTGCGAAGGAAAGGCTCCAACGCAAGAATGTAGAGCAAAGGTGAAAGTGGACAACGTTGACGAATGGAGCTAGATAATGTGAAGGGCTTCAATTTTACCCCATTCACTTCTACCAGCACACCGAGGGACTCATACAGCAGTCGAAACCGGCGGCGAAAAGGACAGACTCCAAAAACCGATGGTCAACCCTATCGAATGCCTTTGACTGATCCAAATTGATCAGCGCGGCTTCAGTGTCGATTTTCTCGATGATCAGGCGTACCAAATGAAGGTTGTCATGAATAGTCCTGCCCTTCACAGCACAAGTCTGCTCGGGGCCAATCAGACTAGGGAGGACAGCCTGCAAATGGCGGGCCAAGACTTTGGCAAAAATCTTTAAGTCAGTATTTAACATCGTTACAGGCCAATAATTATCTATGCCATGCCCACCACCCTTGCTCTTGCAAAGCAACTTGATCACACCCCTGGTGAAGCATCGAAGTATAGACCCCTGCTCCATCCAGTTGTTACAAACAAACACTAGCAGAGGAACAAAAATAGACGACTGCCTCAAGTACATTTCGTAGGTAAGACCATCCAATCCTGGAGTTTTGTCCTGGCCAACCAGTTTCAGCACATCCCAGATTTCCGACTCTGTTATGGGCCCCTCGCACCCAGCTGCTTCAGCCATCTCGAGGCAGGAAAAGTCAGCCAAATAGGCATCAAACTGAGCTGGGCTCAGACCGGGCTCCCTGGTGAAAAGATCCTGGAAGTAATCCCAAAAAGCCCCACATATACCCACGTCTGTGGTCACGGTATGCCCGTCCAGCAATGTGATGTCCTTGTTATGCCAATTGACTGCTTGCCTAGCTTTCTCTGCATGCAATTCTGCGGCCATATTCATTGCCTCAGAAGACATTCTTTTTAACTTAGCCCTAACTACCATAGCTTGATCCTTCTTGATAAGCAAAGAGGCCAGCTCGGCCCTAGCTAAGGCTACGTCCCCACTATTACGGGATTTAACTGCCCGATCAACTTTTTTCTCTACTGCCGTTTGCGCCGCTAAATTAACTAAGTTGAGCCGACGGCTATAGTCGGCAGCAAACGACCTAAGTTTGGATTTAAGTGAATCCCACCACTTATTCCCAACCACTGCCCCCGTCAATTCCTGCTTTAGTGTTAGTAATAACTGTTCCTGGAAATCTTGGCTATCAAATAATGATGTGTTCAATTTCCAGTATCCAGCCAACTTAACCTTAGGCTTATCTAAGTTTACACGAACCCGGATGAGCCTATGATCCGTGTAAACTATCGAATGGAAACTTGGACAACCTAAGAGCCCTACGTTGACTCTCCTAACTAGGACTCGGTCGAGGTAGCTAGTGCATACCTTCGAATCCGAGCTGCCCCTATTAGTCCAAGTCCACACTACCTCCCGGGGGTGTTCATTTCGGTATTTATTGCCAAGATCATTCCTATCGATAAATTCCCGAAATGGTTTCACATCCGGGTTGTTAGTATCCAATCTTTCTCCTATACGATTCTTCTCAGGGTCAAGGATGGCATTCCAATCCCCTACTAAAATTACCCGCCTCAATGTTCCAAAGAACGACTCGAGCCGCCGAAACAAAGCAGGATACTCCGCATGGTCATTGAGCGCATAAACCCCAATGAGCCGAAAAGACTTCTCCTTTATGGTAATATCCAGCATACAAATGGATCCACGAAGACAAGTGCACATACCACACCCAAAGACTTGCTCACTAGCCAGGAAACACCTCTAGAACGACCATCAAAACATGCTGAATAGAGATCATAATCCCTAGACAGTATGCCCTCATAGTCGCTAGCAAAAAACCGGGTCTCCTGTAAACAACAAACATCCACACCGAGGCGCTGCAGATCATGAGAGAATCTCACCCTCCGAGACTCTGACCTCAGCCCCCAGGCATTCAGGCTTGCTAACCAGAGAGCCATTGTGATACGTGATTAGGGTTGGGGTCCTGGACAGGACATGGACGGGGAAAGAATGCCGACAGCCTCTCCCATAGATCCTTTGCCCATTTCTTTGTCAATGGTGCCATCACGGGAGATGCCTCCAACATCCGAGGAAAATGTTAGTTTTAAAGCTCTGTACAGGAAGAGGTGAACCAAAATTGGGACCCGTCCTACAAAGAGTTCTTTAAGTTTATCTAAGTTCTCATGTTCTTTCGTAACAATAGGTGGTGACATTTTAATATTTTGTTCTGCCTTCAACAGCATGTCCCACACCTTTCCTGCTCCTGTTCCAGTTCCAGTTCTGATTACTGTTAGCAACCTTTTCGCATCCGGGAAATTTTTTGGTTTCTCAGTGTTCTTGTCATTGAATTTTTTCATGGCCAGTAATATTTTTAATTTATTAATTCTGTTGTCAAAATTTCTGGCTCTCTCCTCCTGAGATGTAGAAATTCTGCAAACATCTTCCCCCAAAACGTAAGGTGCTTTTGTTGCCTTTTTGCGAGCTTCCCAATCTTCAGCTATGGGGCTCCTTTGGTGTTTTGATGGTGGAGGTAAATTTTTCTTGGGGGAAGGATTGGGAGTTGGTTGGGAGGGTAAACGGAAAGGGCTAGGGTCTCTACTGAGAGGGGCCAGTTTTTTGGGAGTGGGCTGAGTGAAGTGCGTTTTTTTTTTGTTGATGTTTTTTCATTCAGGGAGGACGGGGCAGAGGCCGAGGGACGTGTTGGTTGCTTACTGAGCTCATCTTTCAGTTTTTGTATTCTTCGCATGCCTTCGTATCCCGGATCGAAAGCTTTCCTCATTTCTTCGATTGTCGGTGTGGACTAGGTCGAGGTATCGCCCTTCTTGCTGGTAGAGGGAGTGGGGCTGTACGTGCCTTTAGTCCTGGGAGCATCAGGAGACTGAGGTCCCGCAGCTTGACGCTTCCCTCTGGTCCTACCAACAACCTGCCATTCCTCCTTTTCCTTCTCCATAACTACACTTGTAGCAGGTGATGGTTTTTCACGGAATGAGGGGAGATGTTTTGACCCAACCGAGATTACTACCACACCGGTCCTGGTTGCTGGCATGTCTACTACAGGCGGGACGGATTTTGTCAAAGAGGCGGCCAGAGGGGTATTTTGGTCTTCAGGGGCCTGGCTTCCAGAGGCCTTCTTCTCTGGGCAAGAGGTGGAGAGGTGACCAATCTCTCCGCACCTCCAGCATTTGGGTTTGTGTCCGGAAATAATTACCAGTAGGCTCAGGCCCAGCTCACACTAATTTCCCCCCTCAACCGACCCACTCTTTCTATATATAAGTGAACCCGGTCATGTGATTGAGCCACGTCACAACAATTTGAATTACATTAAAATTACTTTTACGTGCAATGTCCTACATTGTGGTGAATTTGGCTCCTCTATACATACGTATCTATTTTCTTTTGTTGGTCTAGTTTCTTACCAAGTATACAAAACATTCCATTTGATTCAATTTTTGCCCATATGTCTCTTTTTATTTTAATGGCAGTTATAGGTCTTGTTTGAATTAATCTACCTTTCATAGTTTTTATTTTTTTGAAATTCACTCCTTTGCTTTGGCTTGATTTGCTCTTTCACATCCACCACCATTTTTTGGGGCAGCTGACCTGTTGGTAGTCCAAACATTCTTGCTAGCTTGAGGTATTTGCAGAAACTCTCTCTGTTCACTATAATTCGGCACCGACTTGAGTTGCCAATTTGAAAAAGTAATTCTAATATTTTTTTTAATATTTGAACTAATATTTGAATTACATTAGAATTATGTTTACTGGCAATGTTCAAAATGTTTTGTTTATCTGAGTGCTTTTGGCTATAAATTTAACCATTATCGAGAATGAATTTTATTTTATGTGTAACAGAATGTATGCAGTGGTATGTTTGTAAAGTAGTGTGTATGTTTTATGTTCCAAACACTGTAAGCATGTTGTTAGCGTGTTTGTAGATGATATGATTGAGTGTTGGGATAAACAAAACATTCTGACAATTCTATATAATTTATGTTGGGAAAAGAAAAAAATCATGAGATCACATGAAAAATTACGTAAAAAAACATAACCATATTTAATACCTTGTCTGTCATTTTTATCAAAACCTGCAGAAAGAGAGATTACTGCCCAAATACACAATGTATGTATTTGTGCAGCACAAACAAACAAACAAAAAGAGAGAATGAGAGTATAAATATTAATATGAGAATGAGGCCTCTACTCTGACATTAGGCTAGTGAACCACTGGGGGGGTAAATGTTTATTCTTGGAATTCGATTGAGAAATATTTTTAACTGAATTTTTATGTTTTACCTTCGGATTTACGTAAATGTATTAAGACACTGAAGTAAGTACTGAACTTTTTTATTTATTTCATTTGAACTTTGAATAAACCTTTTCGGTGCGAAATTCACTTATAAAAATTTTAAAAGTTAATATATTTTTCTGATTTCTCTATTTTTGGTAAATTTGTTTTAAATCCCATTGCTTTTCCCCTTCAAATTTATCCAAAATAGCATTATCTCTGTGCAAATGTATATGCTGAACTCAAATCAAGTATTAGTTATTGAAGAAACTTACCATTTTTTTTTTTATCTAAATGTCCATAAAAAACGAAATATATATCTTGCACTTTTTCTCTTCTGTAATTCTCACGAAGTTGTAGTGGATGAAGGCCGTCCACTTACTAATTTATATTTTAACGGTCGACTCGACGTAACATTCGTTATGGTTTGAAGCAAGATTTATGAATGAACAAGAAGGCGAAAGTAAACGGAAAAACAATATATTAAAAAAGGTTACATAGGGTTGAGAAAGTATGCATAAGAAGTTGTAGAGTCCGGTTTCAATGAAAGTTAATGTCAGAGAAGAAAATTAAGAGAATAAAAAATATATGCGCCACTAACTGCTACCCGCAATTAGTGCGCGTGTGTTTGTATGAGTTAGGGAGGCATGTCTGTTCTTGTCTGCCCTCGCCCCGGGACGAAATCCTAACTGCTGTATCACGTGCTGTTTTCGGTTTTTAAAGGCTTCGTTTTTGGCGGGAACTACGACTGTCACGTAGACGCCGCGTGACCATGCGTATGTATGTGTGTGTGTGTGTGGGTGTCAATGTATGAGACCCACAAATAGCCCCCCCTAGATTGAAACAAATATTAAAAATATTTTTTTTCAATATGTCCGTATAGGTGGTGGTTTGGTTACGTTGATGATGCTTGTAGTAGTAGTAGTAATCATGCCAAAAATGACAGAGAAGGCTGGTTGCTGAAAAAAAAGGTGGGGGCACAGACGTTGCTCATAGGTGTGGGAGGAGGTTGCTGAAACGTCTGACTGCTGGTCAGCCATATTGGATTCTCAAAAAGCACATGGTGAAATGGAAAAATGAGAAAATTTTGTGAAAGGTGAATTTTTTTTGGTTGTCTCTCGTAGGCTGAAAAGAAGAAGAGTCTGAAATGCGATGCGCGTGAGTAGGGATTTTGCTGCAGTGTCCCCTATCAGAGTGCCAGGATGCGGCATGCTCTGGAAAATTCTCGGTAGTTGATGTGTCTGTTAAAGATCTTCTAATTTATTCCAATGCTCCACGTTGAGTTGCTTGCGTTTGTAAGAGTTTCCGTGTTTTGCTGTACGTGTGGATTTTTATGTTGGTGTTAGAAGAATTAACAGTTGGTTATAAACTTTGATTTGCAAAGTGGTTGATTGAGGCTTGTTGATACCGAGTGTACGCGTTTGAGAGAACTAAAAAGATATCGAGGTTTAATGTCGAATTTTCTGGAGGTCACAATTCTCCAGTATAAATAATTCGGCTTGTCGATTTCCTCAGTGTTCTGGTTGAGAAAAAAAGGCGTCTTTAAGTCGACGTTGTGTTTGGTTGAGTGACATTGCGTTGAATGCTGAAAGAAACGTCTTTAAGTCGACGTTGTGTTACTCTTTTTCTGGAAAACCTGGGAGAGAGAGATGACAGTTGTGCTGTCTAGTGTGCGATTGTAAAAATTCTGTGTGGGGTCGCCATCTTGGAGTCCTGTAGAAAGAGTTGGGAGATAACGACGTTGAATAGTAGTTCTTGTTGATAGACACAGAAGAATGCTGAGTTCCATTTCCAACGATGCTGGACTGAATTACGCCGAATCGATATCACGTCGGGGTCACCATTGTAGTGGATGAAGGCCGTCCACTTACTAATTTATATTTTAACGGTCGACTCGACGTAACATTCGTTATGGTTTGAAGCAAGATTTATGAATGAACAAGAAGGCGAAAGTAAACGGAAAAACAATATATTAAAAAAGGTTACATAGGGTTGAGAAAGTATGCATAAGAAGTTGTAGAGTCCGGTTTCAATGAAAGTTAATGTCAGAGAAGAAAATTAAGAGAATAAAAAATATATGCGCCACTAACTGCTACCCGCAATTAGTGCGCGTGTGTTTGTATGAGTTAGGGAGGCATGTCTGTTCTTGTCTGCCCTCGCCCCGGGACGAAATCCTAACTGCTGTATCACGTGCTGTTTTCGGTTTTTAAAGGCTTCGTTTTTGGCGGGAACTACGACTGTCACGTAGACGCCGCGTGACCATGCGTATGTATGTGTGTGTGTGTGTGGGTGTCAATGTATGAGACCCACAAAGTCATGTAATTAACTGCAGAATGACGGACTGTGCATGTGATCAAATTTTTTGAAGATTTTTCTTCATTTACTGATACTTCCGGCGATGTATATCCGGGAATTAAAGTAATGCCCAATTGTATTTCTACGCTTATTGCTCTCAAAACAGGAAGTACATCGCCGGAAGTTTCAGTAAAGGACGAAATTCGACCAAAATCGCTGCCTACGTAGAACGTATTTTTTGAAAGGATGTTAAAATTTTCTGTCCATCGTATGTATTGGAAACAAATAGAAGATATTTTAACTTGTTGCACAGCACATTTTCTTTTTACGATTTTGAGAAAGATTTGGGGCATAGAAATTAAATTAACTAAGTGAACTATTATTTATTTTTTACACGGCGATTGTAAAAATAAATCATTTAACATTTTACAATCACTGTGTAATTAAAAATGTCTATGAAGATCTGGACTGGATGGTTTGGACTTCGGAATTTAGGTTTCAGAAATTTAAAGTTTGTTGTATGAATGTTAGAATCTTTTATTGACTAAAGAATATATGGATTTAATGCCAAGACGAAAGTATCTGGAATTCAGACATGGGAATTTCTGAGTTTGGAAAATTAAATTTTAAGAGCGGTGGGGGGAATCAATCATTTGCAAATTCCCCATAAAATACAAGTATATAAATAAAATTAATCAGTTTAATAAAAGTATTAAACTGGTTAAATTTTGTTTTACATTTTTAAACAATGCCAGTAAAATTCAACATACATTTTTTTAAATATACGTAAATTACTTTTAAAAAAATTTAATGTCAAATTTGTTTTGTTATGAAAAATAATATCATAGACAAAATAAAACTGAATTTTTATACAATTTTTTTTTTTAAATGGAAAACTTTCTGTATAATAGGAAAATTAAGAGTAAGACTGCAAAATGTTACATCCATTTTTTTTTGTTTTCGTATAAGTCAACTTGTCAAGCAAGACTCAGAAGAGTAAAGACGGTACAACATAGGTACTTCACGTGTTATAAAGAAAACACAAAATATTCAATAAAAAATGAATTTTATAATCAAAATTTTCGTTATTATGATTAATAATAGCATAAGGAAAAACTTCAAATAGACTATTTGTGACAAAAAATTCTTAATGACATTTGGTGGGGGGAATTTTGCTGTTTTGAATAAAAATTGTAAAAATGATATTGACAAGATAATGTCATCTATTTTTATTTTTTTTACATATTAATTTGTGATATATTTTTAACTTTTAGTTTTAAATATTAAATTATTGAATTTAATTTTTTCCATTAACTTTCATTATGAGACAAATTCTTTGTATCGTTTTTCAATGTAGTGAAAAACATTCCACTCATTTTCGATGTTTTCTTGAAACTTTTATTTTAGTTTTAAGAGAAAGTTAAATTATTGAATTTACTATTTCTAGTAAGCAAAAAAATATTCTGGTCTCTGGTGTATTCAAACTGAAATCATATTGACTGAAATCTAAATTTTTTCCATTTTTTTTTAATCTTTTTAATTTTTCGGCCATTTTTAACTTAAGCGATCGACTCATTTGTAAACAAAAGTTAATTCTCGGTTTTAAAAGTCTTGCAAAAATAAAATATACATCTGTGACACATTATTTTTGGGAAATTATCAAATTTAATGTTAAATTAATTTGACTTACACAAGTATTATTTATTTATGGCTTGAAATTTAAAACCATTTGTTAATAACAGAAACAAGATAAGATTTATTTACCATTCCCAAGTTCAGAACGAGCAAGAATGATGGTCAAACAAAGGCAATACCTCAAGAAGACAACACCCCTGACAAACCATACACTGTTGTTTGTGAAAGGCATTTTCTATCTGATTGTGAAACTGGTTATTACAAATTACAAAACTACAACCCAGAAACCCATCATTAACTTCCGGTTGTCATTGAAACTGTCAACACTTCAGATTAACACTGATAACAATGGCTACCGTAACTGATAAAGGGATTTACCAAATATTTCAGAAATCAAGCAAGTACAATTGTTTGAAATCAGATAAAGGTAAGTTTTAATTTTAAAAATTGACTTCAATAACGTGTCAGTGCCGTATACCGTATATTCTATTTTTGCCAGATTTTTAAAACAGAAATGTGGCTACTGTTTAACGTATGTGTCAACAATCAATCAAAAAAATGGCGGTACGTTTAAATTTTTTTTTTTAATTTTTTAAATTTTAGATTCCAATCAATATAATTTCGGTTTAAAATACGCCAGTGCATTTTGTTTACTGGAATTAAATTTAATCTCATGACTTTCAATTAAAGCTAATTTTAAAGCTAAAATATAACTTATTTATTTTAAAAATTTCATTTTAAAATCAGGTATCGGAAATTTATACTTGGAAAGTGGAGGTACCTACTTATCATAAGTGTATTACCTATTCCTCAACCAAAATCATCAAACAAAACTTCTGCTTTGTGCAAAATGGGAAAAATGAGTTGGCACACTTTCTGGAAAAAGATAAAATCCTCACTTTCAAAAAAATTGGATTTGGTCAACAGGATTTTGTCTCAGCAGTTACATGCTATAAATCAAACAATCAGCAGTTTATTCAATCTGCTGATTTGTTTTTTTTTTTTCCTCTGGAACTATTCCAATGTTTTTAATAAAAATTCTTTGAAACTTGAGATTTGCATGTTATCAAGCTATTATTGTAGAAGTAGGGAGATGATTAATGTTTATTAAATTGGCCTTTTGTAAAACAACCGAACTTCCTACAACTTACAGGTTTATTTGCTATCATCAGAAGGTTGGAGATTGGAATGTGTGGAAGAATAAACGCATACCTTTTGTATGTTTAAATAGAAATTTATTAATAGAAAAGAATAACATGAATTGGTAGAAGTTAAAAGTTTAATGAGAAACAGTATTAAGACTTTAAGGATGTCAAGAGTTCGTAGTAGTAACTTGTGGGAATGAATTAATGTGTACATAGACAGGAACGTATGTGTGTATGTATATATGAGTGTTATTGTTGGATAAGAGTACCTTTGAAGTATTCTGCTTCTTCTATGTGCCTTGTCCCTTCAGGACATAGGCGATCATGGCCTTCCACATTTCCCTATCCCTGGTGGCTCTGAGCACGCCTTCTCCTGTTACACCATGCAATCCTCGTTCCGTCATCCACCTGATTAGGTCCTTCAAATATGTTATCTATTGCTTTCTCCTGTCTTTTTTTCCTTCTATCTGGCCTGTTAGTATCAGATTCTCCAAGCCCTCCTTCCTCATTGTGTGTTCTAGGAACTTCAGCTGTCTCTTCCTGATGCTCAGTATTAATTTCCTTTTTGTTTCCATTATTTCCAAGACCTCATCATTGCTCACATGCTCGGTCCATGATATTCACAGCATCCTTCTGTAGAACCACATTTCAGTTGCTTCAAGTTTTTCCTTCATCTTCGATGGTATTGTCCAGCATTCACTGCCATATTGAAGGACAGACAGCACGTAGCAATCCAGTACTCTCTTCCTAGTTTCTAGCAAGATTGTCTTGTTTCTTAATACTTTACTGAACTTCTAGAATGCTTCCTTCGCCATGCCAATTCAACTTCGGATCTCTGTGTCGCACTTTCCGTCTTCTGTTATAACGCTTCCCAGGTATTTAAATGTTTGTACCTGCTTGATTCTGGTATCCCCGACCTGTATTTGGCATTTTGGGCTGCCCTTTTTACTGATGACCATGCATTCGGTTTTCGTGCAGTTTATTTCTAGTCCTTTCTTGTTACTTTCTTCTGTTACTTTCTGTAGGAGGTCTTGTAGTTTCTTTCTGTGTCTGTGAGACTATATGTGTATTTTGTGATTCTATTTGCCCCTTATTATATTCTTTATTACAATTCATTTTTTTTCTTTCACTTTTATGAATAAGCAATACAAATCACTTCCACTCTTTATGAATAGACAATTAAACCAAATCTATCAATTCTTGTTTTCTCACCAAATATCTACTTACTGTTAATATGTTCTCTTTATATTTTAAGCATAGTTTTTTTTTGTTTTTTACCTATAAAGGGTACTGTTTGGTTATCCAGTATAAGGAAAGGTAGACAGGAGATGAAGAGGAGGAGATGAGAGTGGTAATGATAGTGATTGCTCAACGTTTGTCAAAGGTATGTGTTAATTACACTCATCTTCTCTCTATTGACACTCCAATTTGCTCTGTCTTTTATTTCATTTGCCGGGCTCAAAAAGGTCATTTGGGAATTCACTCACAGATGTGATTTTGGCCTTTCCATTGGACGACAAACAAACTTCACGTCGGCTCACTAAAAGGAATTTGCTTCTGATAATTGAAGCTTATTTGAATTTTGTTTTTAGATGTTTCCTAGTTTTCTATTGGCTGAAAAACATTTTGCATCAAGGTATAAAATTTTGTGAGTTTTGTGTGTGCTAAGCAAAGTTTGTAATTCGAGTTTTTTTTAAATTTATAACAAAATGAATGAGTCAGTGCTTAGTATTTTAATTTTAAATCTAGATCTTGTTTTGTTCACTACAATATATATATATTGTGTATATATATATATATATATATATATATATATATGTATACACACATACAAAACAATGTTTTTGTTTTCAAAAAGTCGATTATCAATATTTCAGCACTGATCACAAATCAATGAAGCAATCTTCGTAACTTAAACATTAATAATAAGAAAAAACAAAAATTAAAAGAGCATATTAATATTATGTGAACAGAAAATATTGAGACAGAAAATGATTCTGATATTAATTCTTATCAGGGCATTTAAATACTTTGTATCAGTCATTATGCAACCGGCTTCAAGATGATTTGAAGTTATTCAATTTAAATGATTAATATCTGTTATTTCTTTCTAATTCTGGAAAAATGTCAAAGATTGGGAGGAAATCAAGGAAAAAGAATGAAATTGTTAGCAAGATATACTAGTTTAACCACTGAACATACAGGCAAAGGTGTAATTAATGTTTGTAGTTATTTGCTACATAGTGGATTTAATTTTGTTATACTTGGTAAATTTACTGCAGATTACTTAGAAAATGAATTAGGAAAGTTAAGATAAAGTTTTGGAGATGCATATTTTATACCAGATCAAAATGTTATTGAAAATTTTCAATACTGCAAAAAACTAAAGCTACTTAAATTAAATGTTGAAGTCAAAGAACACAATTTACAACCACAATTGCTGGTTGAACTGGAATGCCAAACATTTGATAATTTACCAAAACTTGAAATTAAGATCTCTAAAAGCATTAAAACATCACTTTTGTATATCACAGGCTCTATTACAAAAAATGATTGTCCACAGAAGAGGAAATATTTAATCATTTTTATTTTTAAGAATATGAACATTTTTTTAAAGAAATAGATTGCAGTAATTTGAAAATTTTACTGGATACTACAAGAACACCAGATATTTTTATTTTCAATTTTCCCTCTTTTTACATTTATTTAATTTGTATTTTAAGATTTTGTTGATACACGATTTTTTAAAATGCTAAAATTGCTTTCTGATTATTCTATACAATTATATTCTCTGTAATCAATTAGCATGAACAAATTAACTCCTTATTTTTTCACTATTATCTAAAAATGCCTAATTTATGGCCAATAAAGTGATTTTTGTGCATTTACTCACAGGCCAGATAGAGGGAAAGAGAGACTGGGGAAAGCAGCGGATAACATATTTGAAGGGCCTGAGCAGGTGGATGGCAGAGCGGTGTTTGGGTGGAGTAACAGGAGAAAGAGCCACCAGGGATAGGGAGTTGTGGAAGGCCATGACTGTCTATTTCTTGAAAGCACAAGACACATAGAAGTTATGGTATTTTTGTTCTTTCTTTGTACATTTGCATTCATGGAAATAAGTTAATAATTGTAAGATGCTTCCTAATATATATAGTTGCTAATTAACTAATTACTGGACATTACTAACAAGTTCGTTACTAAAAATATTCTCACGAATTGTTATTTAGCTGTATCTTAGATTTCCACATGTGGGCCCCTCAATTGTGAACCCCATTGTTGCCAGGCCTGATATAAAGATTGTGTGTGTGTCTCTCTCTCTCTCTCTCTATATATATATATATATATATATAGAGAGAGAGAGAGAGAGAGAGAATGTCAAATGCAGATAATCAAGTCATGTATTTATTTAAAATTCTGTTCTTTGCAATCTCCTTAACATTCTGACATGAAATTTTGTGCCTAAATATAGAAACTATCTATCTGTTGTTTATCTGGAAAAGAATGATGAAAATAACAGTTGTATCAGTAATCTTGTTAAGACCAGAATGTTTAACATTCTCACAAACAATTTTCACTGTTAGTCTACATTTGACTATAGTGACATTATTTTCTATTGAGTACCACTATTAAAAATAATATAGTCTTCTAGAAAGTTCATAGGCTGTTCAAGATAGTCTCATGGAACATAATCAAATGAGGATTAATTTTCAATAAAGTCCCCCTTGTGGTTCACACCATTCATCCAATAGTGTTGCAGTGCTTGGCTCCCATTGGAGAAGTTTATTTATTATTAGTTAAAAAATGCCATCAATAATGATGTCATCATCACTGCAATACTGTTTCCCAGACAAGTCTTTGTTTGTGTTGGGGACAAATCAGAAGAATACAGAGGGTAATCAACCAGTTCAGAGCCACTGTCATGCATAACAGCCATTGAAATCAAGGACATGTGTGTTGGACCCTTGTCATTATGAGACAAAACCACTTTTGTAAGTCTTCCTATCAAGAAAAAACCCCAGGAAAACTGACAAATGTTCTCTTGATAAAGCTAGAACGTCATCCTTTAATGTAGCAATAAGGTTGCTACATTAAGAGATGATGTTCCAGCTGGGGGTGAAACCCTTTTTCTGAAGGTACTTGATAATAACTTGTTGCCAAATTTTGTCCATTTTCGAGAGAAGTTATTAATAGATACTTTCGAAGTCTTTTGAACAATCAACTGTCAGTTTACATGGAGAAGTCAGTCAGTCAGTTAAATGCCATACGTGAAACATGCTTAGGCGATAATGTCTTCAAAGAGACATGACTGGCTGGGCAGAAGATTATCCTGCAGTAAGTTGTCATTACTTTCTGTGGTAGACTGGTTGCCAGCCAAGGCTATAGAATCCAATCTGTCCTGTTATTTAACCCATAACTGGAGGGAAGAGATGGATTAATACCTTTTCCAAGGGTACTTGCGCATAAGTGAAGACAATGAATTCAATTGGAATTCAAACTCAGCTCAAAGATTTCTCATTCCAAGCTGATATCCACTGCATCACAATGTACATCTGCACTGAAAAGAAAGGATGCAGTTAAGAAGAGTTGAAATTAATGCATATAACATTTCACAGATCTAGCATCACTTCTTCATAGTCAGGCTATGAACTTTTCAGCCTACCCTTGAACTTGTATTTATTGCTGTAATTATTTATTTTGCAAATGTGAATTGTACATATACATGTGCAAGCATCAAATTTGTAGCTTGAGAGTTCAATATCGTCATCTTTATGGGCTGTGTCCCTTTTAGGATATAGGTAATCATGTACTTCCACTTTCCCCTGTTCCTTGTCACTCTAAATATTTGTCCCCCCAACTGCTCCCCCATCCATTTGCTCAATCCCATCAAGTATGTCTTGCACTGCTTTCTCCTGTCTCTCCTTTCGTCTATCTGTCATGTGAGTATTAGATTCTCCAAACTCTACTTTCATGTGCCAGAAACTTTAGCTGTCTCTTCCTGATGCTAAGTATAAGTTTTCTTCTCACTTACATCCTCTCCTTGCTCATGTGCTTGGTCTATGGTATCCTTCTGTAGAACCACATTTCTGTTGCTTTAAGCCTCTCCTTCATTCTTGAAGAGATTGCCCAACACTCACTGCCATATAAAAGGAGAGATATCATATAGCAGTCTAGCACTTTTCTTTGTTTCCAATGAGATCTTCCTGTCTCTCAGTACTCTGTTTAACTTTTGAATTGTGTCCTTGGCCATGCCAATGTGTCTTAGGATATCAGTATTGCACCTTCCATCCTCTGTCAGAAAATTTCCCAGCTATTTAAGTCTCTTCACTTGTTTTATTTTAGTTTCTTCGATCTTTAGGAAGCATTTTGGGGGTCTTTTTTTTTTTCCTGATGGCCAAGCATTCAGTTTTCTTGAAGTTTATGCTCAGTCCTTTCTTCTCACTTTCTCTTGCTACCATCTGTAGAAGGTCCAGCATTTTCCTTTCTGTTTCTGAGATCAGCACTGTGTCATCTGTATATCTTATATTGTTGAGATTTTGGCTGCCAATGATGAATCCTGGCAAGGATTCTAGCTCTCTCAGAATTGTGAGTTGTATATATGTATATAAGATCAAAAGATTGGCAGTTGTGGGTGGAATTGTTATTAATATTTAGGTTTTATTTTATTTATTTTGTGGATTGGAAAGTAGGTCTTGGGTATGACTTAAAACTCCATTTGACAATGGCCTCTTAACTAGGGGACAGAAAATTGAGAGTATTTCCTGAGAAAATAGTTAATGTTTTTACTTCCATTTTTATAGAAGAGTAAAGAGGATGGTGAAGCAGAAGTTGTTCATGATTGAAGAATAAAGAAGAGCAAGCATTCTTTGGGGAGGGTAAAGGTGTGTTTTTTTTTTTCCAGACAATAGACATATGGGGAAGTTATATTTTTTAAATTAATGTTAATTGAGTGATTAGCATGAAAAATAGGATAAGAAAGTAATTGTCAATAGATAGAGTTGGGATATATATATATATATATATATATATATATATACATATATACATATATAACATTGTTGGAAACATTTTAATAAAAGCGAGGCAATATATATTAAATATCTCTCTTCTATCAATTTCACCTTATTTAACAGTCGAAATGGAAAGTTAAAATTTTTCAAAAGGAAGAAAAATCTCACTCAAATTTCTGCTGCACCTCACATGTGAAGGCTCAGAACAAGACAAAAATAAAACTTAAACAGTCAAAACATGAAAAAAATCTAACACCTAAAACAAAACCCCCTTTAAAAATAGCTCAAGAAGTGGTCAAAAGTGATTGGAAGAATGGACATTATGGAAAAATTTTGTAATCTCTTAATCCCACATAGCAGAAAACTGTAAAAGAATGCTAAAAACTAAATAAAAAATAAAATTTTCCTTGTCTGCCATATTTAACCAAAAATGTTTAAAAGAAAGGTTGTTGCCTATATATATATATATATATATATATATATATATATATATATATATATATTTATATAATCTAGTTACAGGTAGAGTAACATGAAACATGAAGAACTGTATTAGCACAATAAAGAGCAGAGAATAGATTCTTTCAGCTGAACGTTTGTTCTGAATCTAGACGAGCTGGAGTTAACCTCAATTTGCATTCTGCTGTGGGTTCAGGCAACAACAACTGAAAACAACTGACTATTCCTGCTTATATATATGTTTTTTAGACAATCCAGAACCCTGTAAAAGTTTTTAGAGACTTCTTAAAAGTTCCACAATACTTTTTCTCTATTATTACTAAATCTAAACAGTTTGGTGAATGGGAATTTTTTTTTTTTTTTTGATGGCAAAAAGGGACCTAATAGCTATAGATTTAGTCATAGGTTTAATGCATTGTTTAGATTTTGTATTTACTAGTATATTGTGTTAAAATTATAAATATATATATATATATATATATATATCTATATATATATATATATTTCATTAATGCAGGTTTCATTGAATAATATAGACAAGTTTTGTCTATTAATTTTGTGTAGGATCCGTTCATACCATCTGATATACTTGATGGTGATGTTGTTGAAAGACAACAAAAAATCACAGTATTTGTTGAATTTTTTATCGGGTCTAAGCTTTCGGCTCACATAAGCCATTATCAAAGAGTAAATATTAACACACAGTAAACATAGAACATATATTTGTGTATTTAGGCAGCAAATTCTCTTTTAGACATGTCAGATTAAATAAATTGCAAACATTGTGTGTGTTTATTTTTAATAAAATTCATTCATACTCACGGATAATCTTTGGCGTATTATAATTGAAAGGTATCAGAAATGAGCTGTAACATTGACAGATGTTATTATCATCCATTTCTCAATGTACCCAAGTATTTTCAATCTCCTTCCGAGATCATCTTCAGGGGTGTGAGTTATAGTAACAAAAAATAACCACAAGACTGTGTTGCTAAAAATTACTGTAAACTTTTTTGCTTCAAATATAATGGTTTAATGTTTTATTAAAAAATAATGATCAATAACACAACTATCCTACACCAAAAAAACAACAAAAGCAAACTACAGATTCACGAGGTAATATCTATTAAATGTTCAAGCTGTCAATTAATAGAATTATCTAGGAATACTGTAGTAATGTTTTAAAATGTTTATAATAATAACAGTTTTTTCATCCTTTAACACATGCATGACCATGACATTACAACATATAAAAAATTCCATTTTGGATAATTTTCACGTTCTAATGAATGTTAAGTAATTTGTCAACTGTTATATTTAAAGCAGAAAAAAAATTTACAGTAATTTTTAGCAACACAGTTTTAGAGTTATTTTATGTGTCTCATATGGGTTCTTGTCTTTTTTTTTCTTTTAATTTCTATATGTAGTTAGCTAGTTTGGTGCTCAGTTTTTAAAGTTTTTCTAGTTTGAATGTTGACTTGTGATTAGTACATACTAATTATATATTATCTTTTAGTCAAAACCATGGTAGCATATTAACTGATATCCCCAACTTGTGTGTGTGTGTATATATATATATATATATATATATATATGAGTGAAATGAAAAATGTTTGCTTTCCACTGCAAGCAAAGAGTATCGCTAGATTTCCTAAGAAAACAGTTACTGTTTTTACTTCCATTTTCATGGAAAGGTGAAGGGGTTAGTGAGCTGGAAATTGTTCATGATTAGACTATAAAAGACAGAAGTTGGATGGGTGTTGTTATGAAGCTATGAGAATAGTAGCTGATGAATAGCGCATAAGTTGATATCTGATCAGTATTGATTGTTACCATGGAGAAAGGATATGGTGTTGTAAGGCCTGAAACCCTTAATGATCCTTGGCTAAAAATATCATTGAGGTGTGCCACCAAGGCATCAAACAGATGTATTTCACAGAAAGTTTTAAGCCAATTTTTCATGATTCTTATGTTTACTCCCTGCTCAGTTATCTTTCCATAATTTTTGGATGCAGATTTTTTAGAGTATGTTAAAAGATTTTAAATGTACTTAGGATTATATAATGAAACAGTCATATATTTTGCTAACTAAATATATAACCAACATAGAATAATTTCTGAAAAAATCATACTCATTTTCTGTTAATTTAATTACATTTCAAAATGATCAAAACTCACTGATCAAAAAGTGAAAGTGATCATTTCAAAATGATCAAAACTCACTGATCAAAAAGTGAAAGTGATCATTTCAAAATGATCAAAACACACTGATCAAAAAGGGAAAGTGTTCATTTCAAAATGATCAAAACTCACTGATCAAAAAGTGAAAGTGATCATTTCAAAATGATCAAAACTCACTGATCAAAAAGTGAAAGTGATCATTTCAAAATGATCAAAACACACTGATCAAAAAGGGAAAGTGTTCATTTCAAAATGATCAAAACTCACTGATCAAAAAGTGAAAGTGATCATTTCAAAATGATCAAAACTCACTGATCAAAAAGTGAAAGTGATCATTTCAAAATGATCAAAACTCACTGATCAAAAAGTGAAAGTGATCATTTCAAAATGATCAAAACTCACTGATCAAAAAGTGAAAGTGTTCATTTCAAAATGATCAAAACTCACTGATCAAAAAGGGAAAGTGTTCATTTCAAAATGATTAAAACTCACTGATCAAAAAGTGAAAGTGATCATTTCAAAATGATCAAAACTCACTGATCAAAAAGTGAAAGTGATCATTTCAAAATGATCAAAACTCACTGATCAAAAAGTGAAAGTGATCATTTCAAAATGATTAAAACACACTGATCAAAAAGGGAAAGTGTTCATTTCAAAATGATCAAAACTCACTGATCAAAAAGTGAAAGTGATCATTTCAAAATGATCAAAACTCACTGATCAAAAAGTGAAAGTGATCATTTCAAAATGATTAAAACACACTGATCAAAAAGGGAAAGTGTTCATTTCAAAATGATCAAAACTCACTGATCAAAAAGTGAAAGTGATCATTTCAAAATGATCAAAACTCACTGATCAAAAAGTGAAAGTGATCATTTCAAAATGATCAAAACTCACTGATCAAAAAGTGAAAGTGATCATTTCAAAATGATCAAAACTCACTGATCAAAAAGTGAAAGTGTTCATTTCAAAATGATCAAAACTCACTGATCAAAAAGGGAAAGTGTTCATTTCAAAATGATTAAAACTCACTGATCAAAAAGTGAAAGTGATCATTTCAAAATGATCAAAACTCACTGATCAAAAAGTGAAAGTGATCATTTCAAAATGATCAAAACTCACTGATCAAAAAGTGAAAGTGATCATTTCAAAATGATTAAAACACACTGATCAAAAAGAGAAAGTGTTCATTTCAAAATGATCAAAACTCACTGATCAAAAGGGGAAAGTAATTATATAAAGTTTGGATGTATGTTATGAGGCAATGAATGAGAAATTGGAAACGTGTTTGAATTCCAGTTGAATCCATTCACTTATGTGTAAATACCCTTGGGAAAGGTATTAATCCACCGCTTCTCCCTCCAGCCTTGGTTGGCAACCAGTCTACTACAGAAAGAAATGGCAACCTACTGTGGGGAAAATCTTCTGCCTAGTCAGTTATGGATTGAAAGAGATGATCACCCAAGCGTGTATCATATATGGCACTTAACTGACTAATATTTGAGCTATTATCCTCATCTTTATGTTATCACAATGCTTCAGCCATTTTGTCCTCTGCCCTTTTTCAGCTGTTTACCAATCTGGGTAACCTACAAATGACCCAGATCATTTATACACCTGAGGAAAGCCAGAATGCACAATGGCCAAAATGTTGTGACAACAATAAAGATGAAGACGATAGTCTAAATATAGTGTAAATAATAACTCCCCATACCAGAAATAAAAGTGATGGGAATAAGAATAATTGATTCAATAATAACATGGCACCTCAAATCTCCAGACGAAGTAGAAACAGTGCTTGCTAAAATGTTTGGGTGATGTCCTTTAAAGGATTCTTGATAAACATAATTGTATTTCTATGTAATAAGAAATAGAATAAACAACAGCAAAATCATGAAATTGAAATCTCTTTTTAAAATGGCCACTTAAACACAGACATACTGAAATTAGAACAAAATATGTTTGCTAGTTTCAACCAATCATTATTGTTTGATTCATCATGGAAACTTCAGAAGAAAATAACTTAAAAATAGAATCAGTATTTAAGCCTAACATAGTACTTGTAATATCAACAGTCGGCCATCTTCTTTCTTGATTCTCTTTTTCTTGGTTGTCTGCAAAACAGCAGAAAGTTGAAAATCTAAAATAGTGTGCACAATGGTCATGCATTATTAGAAAGAAGCTTTTGTCTGTCCTATTTTGTTGTTCAGTATTAAAAAGGCTCAACTTACAGCACAGTCACCAGTATCAACATGGATGCCCTTGACTTCCTCAAACTTTGGAACATTCACTCAAGTGGGTGTCAGTGTTTTGAATAGAACACACATTCATACAGGAACATACTGCTTTATGCAGAAATAATGTGCATTTATATTTGATTCATGCTATGATAACATGCACACAGA
This sequence comes from Ascarosepion bandense, assembly GCA_037127315.1. Lineage (NCBI taxonomy): Eukaryota > Metazoa > Mollusca > Cephalopoda > Sepiida > Sepiidae > Ascarosepion > Ascarosepion bandense. Next base: position 1,229,711 of record JBBBDQ010001271.1, read on the forward strand.
AAGATATATATGATAATAGTAAAATTAGCCACTACTATGCAGGAAACATTCAGCACCCATTGAGCAAGGAGTTAGTGTTACTGTCACTGGAAATTTATAACTATTTTCTTAAAATAGTTTTTCAGGAAATTAAACTTCTTCACTTCAGTGCTATCATGTTTTTTAATATTAATGGAAGTTTCCTCCCAAACGTTTTTCTTGTGGTTATATCAAATGTTAACATCTTATGTCATCTTTTCTAGTTATGTGTGCTACCTTTGTTGTTGTTGTTGGAAATCTTCAGGTAATGTGGTTTTTGTTATTTGATAAAGGTTTGTGATTTTGGTCTGATGAAGGATTACTATCTTTGAGATTTAAAGGATTTATTTGAAAATGATTTTTTAAACATTGATCAGAAAAACAATTGCATACAAATATTAGTTTAAACATTTCTGATCGAGTTAGATGCTATGCATGACATCCATATTTGTCTAGATCTGACTAACCTAGTTAACACACACACACACATTATTCTGTGGTAGATGTTCACATGTCATGTAAATAAGTGTGTGTATATTATTGTTTTATTCTAAGTAAAGCAATAATGCCACCAAGATGCATGGAGTGACTGAGAATGAAAGAGAATGAGATGAGTTTAGGAGAAAGAATCGAAAACCCAATCCTAAACAGGAAATAACTACTCCTGTTCAAATAATGAGAAATGGAGTGTAAACCAGATGAGAAAAAAAGCTTTTTACTCCTATTGAAAAAATAAAAATTAGTAAATGAAATTTTGCAGTTTAGGTAAAGACATTAGAAGTGTAGATTTAAACTAAGTGCATGTACAATTAAAGTGCATGTATTCAGATAGACATTTAATTACATGATCACCATTCCTTAATGAATTTTAACTACTTATTTGAATTTAGAGATAGTTTAAGTTGGGTTATCTTCTAAAAATGAATGGTCCTGGGTATAACAGTAAAATGCATCCAGCAGCAAGGCCTTTGATTGTGAGGAGCATGGAACCACCTCTTAATTGCTGTTGTTCCCAGGTCCACCTCAATCTGGACTGGTAGCACCTGTTAGGGTCCCAACAAGGGTTAAAACACTATGAAAGTATAAAGATACACTTTTATAGAAATATATACATAAAATAGACTTCTATAGGAAAATATATATTTTTGAAGGAAAAATATTACCAACAATACATTTTTGAAGGAAAAAAATTATTACCATAACACATTTTTGAAGGAAAAAAATATTGCAATTAATACATTTTTGAAGGAAAAAAATTATTACCATAACACATTTTTGAAGGAAAAAAAATATTGCAATTAATACATTTTTGAAGGAAAAAAATTATTACCATAACACATTTTTGAAGGAAAAAAATATTGCAATTAATACATTTTTGAAGGAAAAAAATTATTACCAGCAATACAGTTTTGAATGCAAAACTAGAAGACATCTTCAGTTTTCTAAAATAAAATAAAATAAAATAAAAATATTTTTATCAAAATCTGACTAAATCAACCTTCTCACTATAACTGAACATAAAAAGAATACCTTAAAATCCTACCTTTTTGGCATTAAATAACCGACTGATATGGTGACTAACAAAACTCACTCTAAAATATGCCATTAAACAAAACTCAAACTCTAAAAATGAAAAAAACAACGGAAAACTAAACAAACACTCACACACACACAGCAATGCCCCTTAAATGGTGAATGTTTAACAAGCAATATTGTTTATAAATCTAATGGATTCACAATGGATGATGATTATATACAAGGTGAATGCTGAAAAGGTTTTTGCTTAGCCAGAAAATATTCCAAAATAAATATTGATGTTCATCTGATTTTATGAAGCAATTTCAGTATGCTCTCCTATGTATATCTATATCTCTCTCTCTGTGTCTATCTCTCTGTCTCTGTTTCTGTCATATATATATATATATATATATATATATATATATACACACACAATAGTGTGAAGAAAGGACAATAAGAAATTTATTGTTCCTTAATGTTTATTTTTAATTTTACAGTGCTCAATTCAAAAGTTGAACTAAATATTATTGTAATATGATTAATTTAACATTTTCACAACACAGAATTTTCCAAGTTTCAAAATCATATTTTTACTATGACTCCATCTTCAAGCAATCATTTTTGGAGTGATTAATGAAAAATTTTTTTTTTTTTTTTACAGAAGTGAGAGGTTTTTGATTTACAAGGTATAAATAGCTTCTAAAAAGTATGTCAACAAAGTAAATACATCGGATAAAGTCAACAAGCAGAATAAAAAAAAATTAGCAAGACTTCGAACAAAACATCTCCAAAGAGAAAATTTGTTTTTGTCACGATTAACAATATAAAAATAAAATTACAATTGGATATTGGGTTTGATATTACTATAATTAATGAAAAGACTTGGAGAAAACTAGGTAAACTTAGTTTGTTGACTTCAAGAAAAGTTGGTTGTGGTGTTTCAGGGAAAAAAATAAATTTTCTAGATGAGTTCACCTGTAATATTTCTTTTGTTGGAAAAACCAAAAAAAGCAGTGGTATTTGTGTTAAAAAATACAGCAAATTTACTGGAAGCAGATGTCATTGCCTTATTTAATCTTTGGAACCTACCAATCAATTTGTTCTGCAGGCAAGTAAATATTATCACCACAAGTACTATTATGGAAACAGGAAAAAGTTCCCAGAAATTTTTCAGAAAGTTTTGGTAAATACACAAAGTCAAAGGTGAATTTTGAAATAAAAGAAAATGCAACACCAATATTCAGACTAAAAACAAGTGTATCTTTTGTGTTGTTAGATCCAATCAATAAGAAATTGGAAAGGCTAGTAGAATTTGCATTCATTTCCAAAGTAGACTACTCAGAATGGGCATCACTGGCTGTTTACCTGAAGAAAAAAAATCCATGTTTGTGCTGATTTCTCAAAGGGGCTTAATGAAAGCTAAAAAATTATCATTACTTGTTATAAAGTCCAAAAGAAATTTTCGCCAAACTGAATATGGGAAAATTTTTTTCTAAGTTGGACTTGTCAGCTGCCTACCTACAAATACTGGTAGAGTATTCAAAATTATTAACTATTAGCACTCTATATGAATTCAGCCGACTTCCTTTTGGGATAAAGGTAGCACTGAACATTTTTCAACAAATTATGGATACAATGCTCACTGGGTTAAATTGCATGCAAGCATATCTAGGTGACAACTGATTAAAAGCAAAACCAAACACCAATATGCAGAAGATGTAAAAGTAGTATTCAAAAGGATCAAAGAATATGTGTTCAAAATTAGTGAAACAAAATGTGTGCTATTTATGTCCAGAATAAAATATCTGAGATAATTTATTGAAGAAAAGTGTCAATGACCAAATCCTTCCCAATCAAGTGCAATTAAAGACATTTAGCAAAATTGCAAGCATTTTTACACTTTGCAAACTGCTACTATGCTTATATATCAAATATGCATGAGTTAACAGCACCTTTAAATGCCTTGTTTAAGAAAGATGCTAAATGGATGTGGACAGAGAAATGCCAAAATGCATTTGAAAAGATCAAAAAGTCACAACATCTGACTTATTGCTAACGCATTTTGATCCCAATTTAAACATTGTTGTTGCATCAGATATGAGTGATCTCAGTAGCACAATTCACTCAACAGTTGTGTATGTTGCCTAGAAGTCTGGGAGAAATAAGACTTAAATCATGGAATGACAACTTCATATTAAAAATAAAGGATCTAATTGTATGTAAAGTCAAAAATAGAAAGGTAAATTAAAGTAATGCATTTTCAATATGTGATGGTGTACTGATATATGTTGATAGTTTTTGATTCCAATATCCGTGTTGGTCATCTGGAAATTTCTAGGATGAAATTCTAAATGAAATGCTACTCTTACTGGCCAAAAATGGATGAAGACATACAAAACTGGGTTAAATCATGCAGAGGTTGTACAGCGAACTCCCCATGGGTCTTGGCTGAAAAGGGATATTCCATAGTCTCAGTTACATCTAGATTTTGCTGGGCTGTTGAATGGAGCATATTACCTGGTGGTGGTTGAGTTATATCAAGTGACCTGAAATGCTGAAGACCAACCACCATGATAGCAATGAATTTCTTGCACAAAATCTTTGCAAGGTTTGGTATACCTGATTCCATTATGCTGAACAACAGGATGCAGTTCACATCTCTTGAATTCAAGTTATTCTACAAGTCCTTACAAATACAACATATTACAATGCCCCCATATCATCCAAGATTGAACAGACAAGCAGAACACTTTGTTGACACATTCCAAAGGTCTCTTAAAAATTGAAGGGAGAGGAGTTGGATGAGAAAATGCTTCAGCAATTTCTGAGTGATTTCAGAATTATGCCAAATCTTAACACTTTTGGAATGTTGCTGGCAGATTAGATGTTCGCCAGAAAAATTAACTCTGTGTTCAACAAAATATTACCTAAATGGAAGGCAAAAACATCAAGAAATATCCCTGTAAAAAATTACTTTAACCTGGGAGAAAAGGTATTTTCAAGGTGTACCAAAGGAGGGAAACAAATTTTGGAAGGATGACCTGGTAAAAAAAGGATTGGTTGAATGGCTAACATGGTGCAGAAACTAAGGTGGGAGTATAAATGTCACCTGAACCAGTTAAGTTGTAGACACATTGATTTGGAAAGTCGCAGGCAAGAAGTTCCCATGGAGGTGTTATACGATACATTTGACATACCTACACCACCAAGAATTATTGAACTGCATCAGTATGGCAAAAGAAAGAGAACTATGATGGAATTTTTAAGCATAGAACCAACACTAAAAATACAGACTCCAGAGGGAGTTAGCTCAAAAGGGGAAGTGTTATGTAGAAATAAATTGTTGATACAGACACGTATTGTTGAACAAGGATCTCTAGACAACAAACGTAACTGTTGAATGAATTGTGCTACTGGGATCATGTGATCATAAATATTTAGTATATAAAGCCCTCAGACAGAAGTCTGAGCATGTCTCATGTTGTGCATCATTCCAGTGTTGTGCATTATTGAAGAGATTGTCTCTGAGTGAATTTTTTTTTCTTTTTCTTTTATAATTCTCTCACCTCATGCAAGGCATTACTGCCACTGGTGTGCAGGGGAGTTACATAATAGAAGAGTGAAGCGAGAGAAGAACAGGTCACAGTAGGTGTCAGAATGGGTAGAAAAAGGATGGGTACATTGGTGTGAAAAGAGCTGTGTGAGAGGAAAATGTAAAGTGAGAAGATGGAAGGGAGTCAAGGAAAAAAGAGATGACAGCTGACATTGCATTTAAACTCTTGAAGACTGTAGCTATCAGGGAAACAAGAATAAGGAAGGAAGTTCCATAGACAAGGAGTGCAAGAAAAGAAGCTAGTAGAGTAGAAGTTGTGGTTACACTTGATTGTTTGTACAGTAAAAAGATGGGACCTTGTTACTAGTCTATTAGCTTGAGTAAATTTGTGCAGTGGGGGGGGGCACCAAGGAGCTAAGCTTGTCAAAGTAGAATTCATGAAAGTATTTGTAGAAGAGACAGAAGGAAGCTACATCTTATTGGTGTGAGAGAGACTGGATTTTGTCAAGAATCCCAAGATGAACAGCAGGGGCATTTGACCAGATATGACAGCAGTATTCAGTGCATGAGCAGATGGTAGATTTGTATGTTTGCATGATGGATTCAGATGAGAAAAATTCCTGGTCCAACACAGAGACTCGACCTTTGTGGCAGTAGATTTAACTATTAATTCAATGTAGTCATTCCACTTCAGGTCAGCTGAGAGAGTGAGTCCGAGAAGGCACATGTAAATACTTTCAGGGAGACTATAGCAGGATCCATATTCATGGTGGGTAGGAAAGATTGTCTATGGTGGTTAAAGGATAGAAGCTTTGTTTTGGAAGCATTAAAATTTATGGGCCATTTCTTACCCCAGTGCACCATTGACTGGAGGTTCTTTTCAAGAGTAGCAGCAAGGTTTTGTTTTATCAGCCCCAACAGATTTTTTAGTGAGGTGTGATTAAATGGTGGTGCTGTCAGCATAGATGCTTACTTGGGATCTGATTATATCAGAGTTATTCTAAGAGCATTATTTGAAGGATTCGTTTAATACATTGACTTTATGTGAAGATACTGAAATATAATGTTGGTTATGATTGTTAATTTTTGTGATATTGTTTTTGGACTTTATTATTAATTTTTTTATTATCATATCAAGATTATCAGTGAAGCTATTACTAAGTTTCAGTGTATTTCAATTAAAAAGAAAACTAGCTGTACCTGGCCACATGTTGCTGTGGCTCAGTTTGGTTCAATGGAAAAAAAGAAAAGAGAAAGTGCACATTAAATTTCCCAATACTTGTGGGTACACAATATTTTTAGTTGTTCTATTGTCTGTTCAGCAAAATAAATGGGATATCAATAATAAATCAGTGAAAGAAAACGAATAGAAAACTTTATTTTTTTAAAAAGGGAAGGGATTTCTGTTGTTTACACTCACCAAAATAGAAATAATAATAAAAAAAAAAGGCTTTGTTTACCTTAAATGTAGAGTTTCTTATGTTTTCTCTGAAATAGCAAAGTTGTCTGTGAAGGCATTCATATTGAAAATGAAAGTTATTTGGTTCGGCTCTCATCAGCTCTAAACGACTTTGCAAAATATATTTTTTTTAATATTGTAATACTTTTTAATATAAAGTATATAAAAACAGGCTCTTATTTGATTAAAATGCTATAGTAAAATTTCAAAACAATTTGTGCAGCTGTTTTCTAGATTAGCGAATATAAATAAACGGACAAGTACATTTTTATATTTATAAATTGCTAAAGCGGTGATTAGTATGGAAACGTTTCTGAACTAGGTTAAAGAATTTATTGTCTAACTTAGTAGTAACCATTTGGTTAATAGCGGTGTATACTAAATTGTTTTTTATTTTTATTATGTTTGGAATTATTATTTTGCTTATGATATTTAATGTCATTGCATTTATAGCTGCTGTTTTTTCAGGCAGTATTGTAATATTGATTGCATTTCTAAAAAATGTCTTCAGCTCAAGAATTGTTGTTTATTCTGTGTTCAACAGAATGTGGTATGTGTTTACTAATGGATGGTGAGTGATTAAATTTAGAATGTATGTAGATAGGGTTAGCAATGTTTTACGTAGAGTGAGTATGTGTTAACTAAATCTAGAGTAACAACTAGGAAGTCAACATTTTTATGTTGGTCTGTACTATTACTTTTAGATTCAAGTTTTTCATTATTTTATGCATGAATTTTTTAATTCTATCTACTTTGGAATAAGGAATGATCATGAAACCATCATCTCTCTGTAGCCCGATGTCAGCTATATCAACATCACAATGTGCAGTTAAATTGTAAAAAATGAATCAACCTACAAGATCTGATTAATCTGCAGAATCCAGTGCTCCCATGGTAATGTCAAATAGGTATTTGACATTCATAAATCCATACATAGTATAATGAAAAACTTTAAGAGAATGAAACTTAGTTACAGCTGCACTGATAATCTTGATATGATAATAAAAAAAGAATAATAGAATCTGAAAACAATATGACAAAATTAATCATATCACTTATAAATAATGATATCAAAACTAATACTTGCAATTGTCATAACTCTAACATATGTCCTCTGCAAAATAGATGCCTTACAAATTCCATAGTATACCAAGCCACCCTCTCCTCTACATAAAATCTAAATCTTAGCAAACATTATATTGGGAGTACTAAGAACACTTTTAAGACTTGATTTTATCAGCAGAAGCTATCCCTCAGTAGCCAATTGAAAAGTGCAAATAAAACCCTCATAGTAAAATGGAAGATATTAACAAAAGCTAAAACATGTAAATCATTACATGAAATATGTTTTCTTTGCTTACAAAAAATCCATATAATTACCAAGAACTAACTTATTAAACCAGCATAATTAAATTACTATTTACTGCCACTATAAGATTATTCACACTCTTAAATATATCTAAAATTTTCTCAATATGTTTACTATTTGCTATAATCTATAGACCTATCTCTTTTAATTATTTATATATACCTTAAAACTAATTAACTGTTATGTTGTTGTGCATATTTACTTTCACTACTAGTCATCTATTTTCTAGTACTTCTGTTTTTAAAAACTTACTTCAATTAGTCACATCTGTTTTCTTTAACATAGTTTTTTTTATATCAACAAAACCCTTCAAGACTAATATTTTATTTTTTTATTGTTGTTATTTTTTATTTTTTCAATTCTTCACTTATAAAAGTAATACATTATCTACTATCATATTCCTTTCCTTTGTAAATTTTTTTTACATATATCTTATTTATATGCCTACACTTTGCCCCAATATTCATGTCTTCACACACAATTCTTTTAAAATATAATGACCTCCCACTCCACTATAATCATCTAATATGATGACCTTTTTATTTTTAGTTAATTTTGTTATTTTAAATCTCCTTATCAAGATATATATGACCAAGTAAATTAACCAAATTTCAATACCTGATGATGGTGTGTTGAACACAAAAACTTAACAGCTTTTGAGTTTTAGAATGCTATAATAACTATATATCTATGCTCTACTTTTGTATTGGGCACTTCTTAAAAGTAAATATTGAACTGTGGAATATATATCTATTAGTTTAAAACACATACATACACACACACACACACACACACACACACACACACACACACACACATATATATATATATATATATATATACTCACACAAATGTGTGTTATTTAGCAATCTATTTATCTGTCCAAGTATCTAGAATTTCCTGTATTGATAAACATTTCTTGTATCTCTTGAAGTAACTTCAGCAGGAAATAAAGTACCATTTTGTCCCTTAAGCAAAATTTTGGTAAGTGTACACACATGTGCATAAATACACATACACACACACATATATATGCATTGAATGAAATGTACAGATAATCATTGTGTGTGCATGTCTCTCTATTTATCAACCTCTTTCTCTCTCTCTCTCTCTATCTATATATATATATATATATATATATATATATATATACTTATCAGATCTTAACAACAAAATTGGCAAATTAAATGTTTTCTTGGCATGTACATATATTTATATAGATGTAGCTTACAGATGCCCTAAGAAAAGACATACGTTAAACTCTCTGACCTGTTTAACATACTAAATCTTGTCACTGATTAGGTTAATATACAGGTTATTCATTCTCATTTCGCCTAGAGACATATTTTTATAAAATTGAATGTTTTTTTTCTTTTTTTATAAAACTTATGAAAAGTTTAACTTTAATCATTATTATCAAATGTCACACACACAGGATGTTTCAACCCTTTTGTAAAGGTTTTTGGATAGTAAGATAACTTACATAACTGATGTGTTTTGAACAAAAGCTGAAATCTTGATACAGACCAAATGTACATAGAAATAAGTTTATTTATAGAGATGATTGCCACAACAATAAACTGTGATCAAAACATACCCAGGAGACATAATTTCAAACTTAATCTCTGTAAATAAGATCAGGATATGTATATGTAGCGTGTACACATTTAATTTTCAAAATAAATGATGCATACAATGTTATAAATGCATTGTCATGAAAAATGTAGCCATATTTAGATCTTGTCTTACTCAATCCAAGTCAGTAAGATGTTGATCAGACAGACTCTCATAAGGAAGACAAATTCAAAACTTTCCTAAAGCTTCTCTATTATGTCAGTGTCTTTACTGCATTTAATGGTATTAGATGCATGGGTATATTAGGCATATTGCAATATTAATAGAACATATTCAAGAAAACAGTTCTTAGTGTAGAGTTTCATCCTGCTTTGAATATTATGGCCAAAGAACTGTACCAAATAACAGAATTTATTATTTTAGGACTACCAACAGTGACAAGAACTAAAATGGATAGCACATTATAACTTGAAGAGAAAATGTTAGCATTCCACATCACTTCAAGTGTAATAGTCTGAAGAAAACACCTTAAATAATTGAAAGAGCAATAACAGCTTTTGGACTTGAGAAATATGTTTCTTAAACACTTGTTGGAAGAGACAAACTTTATAAATTTCAACCAAAAGTACTGGCTGCTCAGTCAATGAAAGCTTCCTTATGTTTCCTTATAGGATAATGGCTAGTATTACCATTATCATTAAAGTAAGCTATAAGTACATTACAAAGCATTGCAAACATGCTTTAGCTGTTGCATAAAAATATTACTTTTTATAAAAAGCAAGCTGGCAGTACACTTAAACTTAAATCAAGAAATCACAGTGTAAACACATCCACCTCTTCATGCATCATTTTGGGGAAAAGAAATCTTTTCTTTAATAAATAGACTAAAAAGGATAAGTAAGGAAAGAATAGGGGATTGGTACTCAAAAGGAATATCACATCAAATGTAATAAAACTGAAGGGAAAATGATAAGATCAGATTAATGGGAGGTAAAACATTAAGGAAGGGAAACAGACAAGGGAAGAATAGGGTCAAGGAAAAAAGAAAAAAGAGGAAAAAAGTTGGTTAGCATGTATTTTTTGGGGTCAAACCCCAAAGGGAATCTCCATTCTGATTAGCCACACAAAAAACACCCATATACATTCACAGCAAACCAAAAGATTTTGTCATTTAAATGTAAATCATCTGCACAATCACACCAACATTGCCTGATGATGAGAACCTATCTCGAAACATAGAAATTTCCATGTCGCAATGTAAAATTGATACACAACTATATAATTTTATTATATTAAGCTCTATAATACTCATTATATTGAGCACTGTTTATAATAAAATAAATGCCAGAGTACTCAAAATAAAAAAAAACCTTGAGTCCTCTTCACTTGGAATTATATATATATATTGCAAATGCAAACAAAAACAATCTCTGGAAAGAACAGAAACACAAAAATAAGTGAATATATATATTTAGATGTATAAAAATATAACAAAAGTAACAATCATTCATATACAAACACTTATATAAATACATATATATGAATGAAATTATTTTCAATCCAATATTTTTATTATTTCAAATGTTATTAGTGGATACTTGTGTTCGAAATAGACGTCCCATTTTTATTTTTAAACAGTTTGTTCATGCAACGAATAAGATATAATTATGCATATGTACATACACACACTGATATAAAGTACTGTTTTGGAAAAAAGTACTTGATGATTATTCCTGAAAGGAAGGAGTCTTCATAATTATACAACACAGTATGAAGAGATGAAGATCATAGAAAATAAAATTAAATGTTTATTACTCTCAAGGTTCTTCATTGAGAGCATGTATTTTCTGTGAATCTTGGAGTATGGACAGTTAATTCTTGTAGAACTGTGTATATTTAATGTGTCCATTTATATACATTTGAATGTAAATTCTAAGTATTTGTATCTGATATATATATTTCTATTCCTGTTCCTGTCATGCATCTTGTTATGCCGTGTCTGCAGATAAAAATCTCAGTCCTCTGCTCTGAATTTTATTCCATTCATTTCCTTTAGTGTTTCTTAATTGAATTTTCTTCTATTTAAATCACTGATAATTTCCTCTTTTTTTTCTTTTCCCCTCCTGCTTTTGTCAAGATATGAGAGCTTTCTCCCCCAAAAGAAGAAAATACAAAAAAATAATGAACAGCATATTTTGAAATTCCAGGAGTAAAAACAAAAATGATTTTCTTTTGTTGGTTACTTCTAAGATTTTAATAACAATATGTTGAGGAAAAATATTGTTGTTGCTGTTTCATTTCTTTTTCTTTTTTTTTTTCTGTTGTCAGGTTTTGGAATTGAGATGGCAGCTAAGTTTTCATAGTTCAAATCATTAACAAAGTAAATTCTAAAAGCTACTCTTGTAATTTCTAATACTGGAAATCCATAATTTCTAGTTGAGGTGCCTGTTTATTTGAGACAAATCATTATTAAAGGAAATAAACCGAGTATATTTGTAATTTCTTTCACCTAGCCATTTAGTTGAGCTGCTGACTTTGATATCAAAAACTGATTTGCCATTTAGCCAACTTCAGTTTGGTATGTATCTGTTGTCGGTAGCAACTTTTTAGATTTTAGGTAATATATATATATACATAAAAATACCATGCTCCTAAAATAATACTAAACAGTAAATGTGAATTATTTTTATGAAAAAAACTAATGACCCTCTTTTTCTTTATGTCTTGTGTTCCTTCAGGATGAAGTCAATCATGGCTCTCCACAATTTCTTGTTCTTCATAGCTCTTTATAAATTTTGTCTTTTTTTATTTCTCTTAAATAAACCTTAATTTGTCATTCATTTACTCAAACTCACTGTGTTATACATTGTTTGCCTGTGTTCCATGCAAATCAGATTTTCCAATGCCATGACTGTTCTTGTTCAAATGCAGTTAAGTAATGAAGGCTAGCTATTCTCCATAAATTCTTTTAGGATTTATAATATTTAATGTTATTAAATCTATAATGCAAAAGAAAATGAAATTTAATAGAATTTTTCTGGTTTAGAAATTAATTGAACATATTTTGATTTTTTACTATACAACAGAAAAATATCTTGTGTTCCTAGTTGTATGTACATGATACTAAAACTGAAAAGACATGTATTTAAGTTGCATTGATTTGTATCACAAGAAATGTGTAATTGGGCCAATTTACTTCTATTATGTCCCAATTAACAAGAATCTACTGTATGTGACTTATTTTTCTCAATTCCTATCGAATCCTAAATTTCATCAGAAAATTACCAAATAATGTCTTTAAAATATTTTGTTGAGAAGAAAATAACTTTTTGAACTCGATAAGTTCTGAATAAAACTTAAGAGATTATCCATATTGTTTTTAGCTTAAAAATATAGTTAATATATTAAGTTCTGAAACTTGGGATTAGTTTTTGTTCTTTTTAACCATATCTCAGTCCTTATATTCATAAGCCTTATCATATTTTCTGAACTTCATAATTTAGATTATACAACAGTCAGTTTTCAATCAGCGTCTGACAATAATTTTTGGCATGAAACTCAGCTCTGTTACCAGTGAGGAGAAAATATGTATCATGCATATTGTGCTTGTCCCCACTCCCTTTTTGTTATTTTGCATGACCATTATGCCCTGCCAGTCCCTCAGAAATAATGAACTATTCTGTTTCGATCATGTGAAAAGAGGGGAAAAAGATACTACTTGGTTTCAGTGAAAAAAAATGAAAGAAAGAAAGAAAAAGAAAGTAGGTAAGGTAAAAGTGGAAAGAGATGTCTGATTTAGCTTATAAGAACATAGACTAAATTTTGATCTTAGCCAAAAGGCAGAAAAGTACTGGTAACCACAATCAAAGTGGCATTTTTAGGATGCACATTATCAACTATAGAAAACTGAGTAAGACAATTGCTAAAAATCCAGTTACCATAAATAAAATAACAATGTTTGCTGAATTATTTTTTAATTATTATTAAAAATAGTCATAAGACAAGTCAGTCTGTTAAGTGCCATATGTGAGACCCGCTTGGGTGATCATGTCTCGAAAAAGACATGACTGACTGGGCAAAAGATTATTCAGCAGTAGGTTGCCATTACTTTCTGCAAGAGACTGATTGCCAGCCAAGGCTATAAAACCCAATCTGTCTTGTTATTTAACCCATAGCTGGAGGGAAGAGACAGATTAATACCTTTCCCAAAGGTATTAATCTGTGTGTAAGGGAGTGTAAGGATTTCAACTGGAACTTGAACTCAGCTCCCTGATTTCTTGATCAAAGCAGCATTTTTAGGATGCACATTATCAAATAGGGGAAACTGAGTACGACAATCGCTAAAAATCCAGTTACCATAAATAAAATAACATTGTTGAATTATTTTTAATTTATTATTAAAAATATGTTCATGAGACGAGTATTTGCTGAGAAAGAAGGTTGGATATAAGTGTTTAACATATCCTGCTAAGACCTCATAAACATTGAACTATTCCATTTTGATTGCATAAACAAAAGACATATGCAACATGGTTTCAGTAAGAAAATGAATGACAGAAAGAAAGCAAGGAAAATAGTGAAATGGAAAAAGTTGTCAATTTAAAAACTTTTGTACCCACCTCTTAAAAATAAAGACCAGCATTAATATTTATGATTGTTATTGTAATATTTTGTTAAAGTTGTTAAAATCAAATATTTACCAATGTGATGGTGGGAATGTCTATAGGTATTTTATTGTCATAGAATTCACCATGAAATTTTTGAATCCTCTCTATTATGATAAAGGGCATTGTGTATTTATTTGTGTGTGTGTGTGTGTGTATATATATATATATATATATATATATATATATAATTTTCATTTGGAAGTCAGTAGATTATACAACCTTGGTTTCAACCTTTTGGTATCTTCAGGCATTTTATATCAAATATCTCTAACATATTTTTTAAGAATGCATTACTAGAAGGTTAAAATAGCTGAAATTTCAAAATAAGGGAGAAGTTTTTCAAGAATTGTAAACACTTTCATCCAGGCTTGTGTGATCCTGAAATATGTTTTCTGATGTGTTTACATCCGGACATTACTTCTGATCTTTTATTTAGTAATTTTTCTCATTCTGGAAATATGGTTAAATTTTCTTCTTGGCACAATCTGCAGGCATCACCACCATTTAAAAGTCTGGCTTTTTTTAATATGCTCCATGTTATATCAGGGTCTTTGCAGTTTTTTTTTCTTTAAATTTCTACACATGGTTAGTCAGGTAAAATTTTGTACACCTGTGCTTATACCAATAATATTTAAATTTCCTTCAGTAGATCCCTAAAAGTAAAATCCAAAATAGGACAAGTATTTTTCTAATTAATTAATAAACACTTCTCTAAAACGGGAATTATATAAAATATTCCACAGAAGTAGTTAAATTAAGTTATTGCTGTACGTGAAATTTAGAAAATTGTTTAAAAAAGCAAAATACCATGAATTTAAAAAATGATGTTATGCATAATATTGTTAATGAAAAATGTAATGCTCAGGTGTTTGGATTATAATTATTATTATTTTTTCTTATGTTTTAATGTAAGATACCCAATAGTACGTACATAGCAACTGCTCCGATGAGCTTTTTTTTCCCTGGTACCTTGACCACATGTATTTACTTGTGCTACTATATTGGCATTAAGGTCCCACTCTTTTACCATCAAACTAGTTATAATCTTATATTTTAAGATAAAGATATGATTAGATATGTCTTAAAAGCCTTTATTTACATACAGGGTGGCAATAAAATCACTATACATTCACTTAAAATAACAATTAAGACAAAACAATTTATCAGTAGTCCAGAAATTTATTAAAATGCTTCTGGTTAATGACGATAAAATGCTATGGTAAGTAATTGTAAATTAATTACGGAAAAAGGTTCAAACTGCAAGCCACCTGTTTCAATGCATTTCCTACAATGTGAGGGAATGCATTGAAGCAGGTGTCTCTATCATGAGGGAAAGCTTTTCACATTGGTCAGAGTAACTTCTGCCAAACTACAATTATAAACCAACTTTGATGATTTATAAGCTACAATCATGAACCTGTTTCTGTGTCATGTATACTGCTTTGTTTTTTACTGATTCTGCTTTGCTTTTTTTTATTATACATAACTGTCTAACAACTTTATTGCCACCCTGTAGGGATATTTTAGGAAGAAGTAAGCATATGACTAACAAAACCCACCAGTTCCATAGCTTATGACCAGTTATGTTTAATGTATTAAATACATTAACCATAACTGTGTCCATTTCAACATAAAATCAGAAATCAATGAGTTCATTTCAACAGTATACATTTTAGATACTTATATATGGTGATATTAAATTATATATTAGTCAGTTAAGTGCAATATGTGATATGACTGACTGGGCAGAACATTTTCCCACAGTAGGTTGCCATTACTCTCTGCAGTAGATTGATTGACAACCAAGGTTATATAACCCAATCTGTTCTGCTATTTAACCCATAGCTGGGGGGAGAAGAGATGAATTTCTACCTTTCACAAGGGTATTTGCACATAAGTAAATGCAACAAATTCAAATGAAATTCAAACTTTACACACACACACACATATATATATATATATATATATATATAGTCATCCGCAGACAGATAGATCTATTTCGCAAAACGTAGAATACTTAGTATATAAGTCAGGTAAATTTCAATAGAGATGAACTCAAATCAAAAGAGCTCAATGTTAAATTTATTTATTTAATTTAACAGAGTAATATAATCTACAAAAGATTTTAGATATTCTACAATTTCATGTATAATACATATTTCGCAGTCAAAAAAGATAAAGGGATGTATCTACGGTATAAAAATAAATGGTAAATCATACATTTTAATACAAATTAAAACTAACTACTAGTAGTATTATATTATAACTATAGTATAATAATTAAAAAAATAAATTATTTAAAAATATATTATTAATATAAATATTTTTATTATTTTTATTAATATTTTTTAATATTATTTTTTAAGATTGTTTATTAATATTTTATTTATCATTTTCTCATATATTCTTTAACACAATTCACCGGCAAGATCAAAACTACAAAGAAATAATATTATTTACAAATTTACATGTCCTTTAAAGAACTATGTTCTTGATCAATCCAGTTTCGTAAATAATTAAATTGGACACATTATCACACAGTTGATAAGAAGATTAACATTGCGTCTCTAGGACCAGAGTTCAATTCAATCCCATTTAAACATGCACAGAGGCCTACTAAACTCCATTTGTAACATACTTGTTTATAACACAAATATCATCATCCACATGCAAAAAAAATGGCTAAAAATAATGGAAGTATTATTAATAAAATGGAAAAGAAAAATTCAACACTTAATAATATCAACTATGAACCCGACAACAGTATGTTTACCAGTTTGAAATATAAAACATACATATGACTAAACACATATATAAACACTGCACACATTCTGTCACACATAAAATCCATGCTTGATAATGGCTAAAAGTATAGCCGGAAGCGCTCAGAAAAACAATACATTTGCAAAATTTTTATATAATTTATGTTATGAAAAAAAAATATCACATGAAAAATTACATAAAAAAACTTAATCATAATACCTTGTCTGTCATTTTTTAATGAAACCTGCATAAAAGAGAGATTTCTGCCCAAATACACACACACACACACACATTGTGTGTGTGTGATGAGAAAGATAGTGGAGATGCAGTTTATATCTTTTGATACACAACGGATGATATTAATTTTCAAATAACATACTTCTATACAAACAGAAGATATGAATGTGTTGAACTTCATCCTATTTTCTGCACGTTATGTCTCCTCTCTTCAGAATACAGTTTGAAGCATTTTGAAATTTTAATAAAATGAATCAGTTTGAAATTTTTTTACAGGAACCTGCAGCTAATTATAATTTCTCTGTTCAATGTGCTTGAAAGAAGATTATCTGATCTCTACAAAACTTAACAGGTGCAGTATTTCATCGTTTCATGGAGAATAAAATTTCAAATCTCTTCAAAACTGCTATCTTTTAAATACATTCTCAGAAATGCAGATGCATGCATTAGTTACTGCTTTGTTTTTAAAAAATTCCTACACATTTTCAGTATTGATGCAATAATTTTTTTATTAGGTTTTGATTATTATTTGGTTCTCTAGAAAGTTCAGGACAATTTTTAAGGAAAATTATAATATCAAACAAAATTATACCATTAAATATTTATTCAACTAAATATGAAGCATTTTTTTTTTTTTTTTTTTTTTGCACAACATTTCACCATTTTTCTTTTAACTTTTCTGTCTTCCTAGGATTTTGGTGGTTTCTTGGCAACAAACTCAATAAAGTATTTATTTTTATCTCATTTAAAGAATTAAAATTTTTACCAGTGAGATTATTTTTTTTAAGGACCTAAATAAATGAAAATCTGAAGGAACAATGTCTGGTAAATATGGCAGGTAGGGTAACACATCCCAGCCATGCTACAACAGTTTTTGCCAGGTCACCAAAGAAACATGAGCTCTTGTATTATCCTGATGAAAAACAACACCTTTTTTTCTTCCAATTCTGGGTATTTTTATTGAATTGCTACCTTTAATTTGTCTAGTTGCAAGCAGTACTTTTCGGAATCAATTGATTGGTTACTTGTCAGAAACTCATAGTACAGGATTTCTTTCTAATATTACTAAATGTACAGCATGACTTTCTTAGGATGAAGACCAGCTTCAGAAACAGCAACAAAAGTTCATCATTTGGAAGGATATAAAGAATTCTCTTGGTTCTTTTGCTCCAAATCTGCTGGCAAAAGCCATATATGAATTTATATACAATCCAATTACCTTTTCTACTTATTTTTTAAAGATACGAATACATTTTAAAGGTGCAAAGTACCAGTTACCCGAGAAGAAATAAAACAAAAAGCAGAATAAGATGTGTTTATTGTGAAAAATAAAAAGCAATTAAAAGAAAGTTAGAAAAAACATAATCCAGATTTGACAGTTTACTTCCTAGATGATGGAGTATTGATGTTTGCATAAAGAATAGTAATACTGGTTATATTACAAAAGTAGATATTAAATGATTTTCATGGTGAACATCCTGGAATTTTAAGGATGAAATCCCTCATGAGAAGCTATTTATATTAGACCAAAATGGATCAAAAAGTTGAAAAATCTAGAAAGTAGAAAAATCTTGTAGAGGTTGGGATTTGGCAGCAGAATTATCTACCATGCAATTACTTGGCCAAAGACAGATACTCTGCACATAAATCTTTCAATTTCTATAAATGAATTGCATTGTCTTGTGGTAGTGAATAGGTTTACTAAGTGGCCTGAAATTTGTAAGTGCAGAAAAACCAACATCTTTGGTGAAAGTTAATTTTTTACAAAAACTGTTTACAAGATATGAAACTTTGGATGCTATAGTCTTGGATAACAGTACACGATTCATTGCTTACAATTTGAAGATCTTTGTAGAATGTTCTTGACTGAACATATTACTACCCCACCATATCACCCAAGGTCAAATGAACAAACTGAAAGGTTTTTGAGTACTTTCGAGAAAAAAGCGAGTCATGAAAAAGTGAGCAAAGAAGCTCTACAAAAATTCTTGAGGGTTTACAAGATAATACCAAATTTTAGTACACTTTCAGGCATGTTTTTAAAAAAAATTAAATTGGTGTTTGATAAGTTGTTACCGAGTCAAAAATGAATACGAACAGATAATAAAAAGCACGCTAAATTTTTCAAAACTGGTGAAAATGATTTTCAGAGTCTATAATAGTGGGAAGATGGTATAATAATGTTATGAATTGAAAAGATGATATAAATGATAAAAGAAAAATGATGGAAATGTAAAAGACGTTTCAATCAGTCAAAGAAAAGGTTTAATGAAGAAAGTCTCGAAAAAATGGAGAAACGTATGAAAATACTGTATGATGTTTTTGATGTACCTATACCCCAAGAATTCATTGATATACAAGTATGATTTCTAGAAAAAGGAAACATATGAAAAAAATTGTCCTTAATCATAAAAAATAACAAAGTTTGGTACACTGGCTAACTTGTCAGAAAGTGGAGGGGGTAAATACTAATAAGATAACCAATTTACTAATAAAAAGAAATCCCAAAAGTTGTGGAGTAAATAACATACTCCAGTGATAAATGAACTAGTCTAGAAGCTTAAACAAAGAACTCCAGTGAGTCCTAAAAGATATGTCTGAGTCAGTCTAGTGTATTCCTTACAAATGTTATGCTGAGTAGCCTAAGCAAAACTTTATATGATAACCACTAGAGTTCAAGTTATAACTGACTTGTATCATCATTATTATCTGCCAGAAATTCTTACAATTCAAAAATGTTTAAGCTTTAAATAACCTCAAAAAGGTTGATAAGCTCTAAAAAATAAATTGATCAGTCTCTCTCTACCGAGGACATTGCAAGTATTTAGTCCCTCTTAACCTCATACTCTCATCCATGCATCTGTTTTACTTTTCAGAAGAGATTTCAGTTTTCTGTCAAGAAACTTCAGCTGCCTCATTGCTATTTTGTTTTTTTGTTTTTTTAATCTTATCTACCATTTGTTTAATGATCATTTTAGCTTTGGTAAAAAGTTACAGAGACTTTGCAAATCTGAAGAATGGTCAGAATTTATTGTGCAAATGGTATTTCATTGTCAACTCAGTAACACAAGTGTGCTTTTTACAAATGTTGTAGCAAAGAAAATGGTGACTTGCCTTAAATGGTGATCCAGAGATTTTTCAGAACAGGATGCATGAGTACCCAATACCAAAAGTTAACAAGTGGGTTGCATGATGGACATTGTTGGTCTGCAAACAATGATGATCGATGGGATGCCTTGACATGTGTTGTGTCGCCGTGGTAGATGCAATACACAGAAAAAGTGTGTTGCCGTATTATTCAGTACAGTACTGTAGAATCACTTCTACATGCATGTACATACTTATATACATATTGCCATGTACGCATGTACATACACATCCACGTACATACTCTTACATTAGTACCGCACGTGAAACCTCTTTTTCCTGTGCTTCATTCAGAAATATATAAGCTGATGTTCACATGTGCTTAGACCAGAGCTAACAGTCCGAATGCCATTAGTTCCTTTCCAACTCACATACTGCGCTAATTGCAATTAGTTACATCAAAAATACTCCTCTCTCTCTTACAAGCATACTTCACGACATATTTAATGATATTCAACTACTAATTAGTACTAATATAATATTTCCTTTTTTCAGGAACTTTTCCAGTATGAAGATTGAAACATTTTCTTCAACATCCAAGAGAGAACTTTCTCCACTAAACTAAATCCTGCATGCACAAAATAATCAATCCTGTAACTATGTTTAATACATTGTTATTATTCTTGTTACATTGTTCTCTGAGTTATTTTTATCATTAATGTGGTGGATTGGACAACCAATCTACTTTATAATGGTGACTCCACTTTCAAATTACTACCACATTGTCCAGTCCACAACAGTACAATAGTTCCAATGAAAGGGAAGATAAAACTTACAACACAGAAAGGAAAGGTTTTGGTCATAATAGTCGCCAAAGTAATCACTCCAAATATTATTCAAATGACACTTGAATATTATGCTTTGAATTCTCTACTTAAGTAAACTATTTCAGACCATGTAGAGATATCAGCCACTCTATAAAAACACGTAAAATGTCTGTAGAGATATCAGCCACTCTACAATAATATGTAAAATTTTATAGACTTTGGTACATCAGTGTGCAACTCTGAGAACAATTTATTGTCCAAAATTTATGTAATTGAACGCTATGTATTCAATATTTTAGCTGTTGCTTTGAATATCTTGAAAGCATTTGACAGGGTTTAGCACACTGGCCTTCTGTGCCAGCTCCATGGCTAGGGTATTTACTGAGATTGTTTGATTTAATCCAATTGTTCTAATCAAATTGTGAAATGAAGGTCATTTTGAATGGGAAAGCTTTCTCTCATATAAATGTATTCCTAAAGACTCAATCCTGGGCTCTATATTTTTTTCGAGATTCATCAATGATCTTCATGATTTAATCAGTACCCAAGTAGGCATCTATATAGATGACACCATCCTTTACTCCAATCTTTATAGTAAAACTGCCAAGGCTTATAAAGTAAACCTGGTTGGTACTCTTCAGAAAGACCTCCAATCTATGATGGAGGACTGGGGTAAGAAATGCCTAGTAAATTTTAATGCCTCCAAAATGAAACTGCTCTCCTTTAATCACCACTGGGAAACTTTTCTACCAGCCATCAAAATGGATGATGCTAGTCTCCTAAAGAGCTACAAATTATGCCTCCTTGACCCTACTCTCTCAAGTGATGTGAAGTAGAACGATGTTATCAAATCTATAGCTGTATCTACTGCAAGGGTATCCATGGCTAGGGTATTTACTGAGATTGTTTGATTTAATCCAATTGTTCTAATCAAATTGTGAAATGAAGGTCGTTTTGAATGGGAAAGCTTTCTCTCATATAAATGTATTCCTAAAGACTCAATCCTGGGCTCTATATTTTTTTCGAGATTCATCAATGATCTTCATGATTTAATCAGTACCCAAGTAGGCATCTATATAGATGACACCATCCTTTACTCCAATCTTTATAGTAAAACTGCCAAATTATGCCTCCTTGGCCCTACTCTCTCAAGTGATGTGAAGTAGAACGATGTTATCAAATCTATAGCTGTATCTACTGCAAGGGTATCCATGGCTAGGGTATTTACTGAGATTGTTTGATTTAATCCAATTGTTCTAATCAAATTGTGAAATGAAGGTCGTTTTGGGTTACTTTGTCAAGCCAGAAAGATTTTTTTGTCAGAATCCATTTTGATTTTATAAATCTATCAATGATCCATGCATTGAATACTGTTGTCATATCTGGTTGGGTGCCTCTGCTATTCATCGTGACAAATTCAAAGAAGGTTTGGCAATGTAATCAATACTGACTTGGTATCTTATCTTCAGTCACTCTCTGACTAATGTGATGTGGCTTCTCTCTTTCTTTTCTACAAATATTTTCATGGCAACTTTTCTCCTGAGCTTTTTTCCTGGGTGCCTCATCCACATGAATTTAAACATGCTACCAGATTGGCATCTAGGTCCTACCCTCTTACTACTGAAATAGTTGAATGTATCCACCTCTTTTACTCTAACAGTTTCTTTTCTCACACTTCCCGCTGGTAGAACTCTCTTCTATTTGTGCTGTTCCCCTTTAACCACCATTGGGAAACTTTCCTACTAGCCATCAAAATGGATGATGCTAGTCTCTCAGAGAACTCCAAATTATGCCTCCTTGGCCTCACTCTCTCAACTGACCTGAAGTGGATTGACTTTATCAAATCTATAGCTGCATCTACTGCAAGGAAGTTTAGGTCACTTTGCCAAGCCAGAAAGATTTTTTTGTCACAATCCATCTTGTATATTCATACAAAATATAATGGCATGGAATATAGTTTAGTAAGGATAACATGCTATGATGTGTTTGTCTAAAATTCTAAACAAAGAGAGGTTTGAAACTTCATGAGAATAATCATTTATTTCCAACTTATATGTTTGCAAACCAGACCATGTTATAAAAATCAGCTTTTGATTTTGATATCTGAGATGTGTTGTTTCAACAGAAGCCAAGATTGACAGAAAGTGACAGAATTCTGGCAAAAGCAAGCAGTGCATTTTGCAGTCTTGAGTGTCAAATACCTGAAGACAAGAACTAAAATTAGTGTGTACAGAGATATTGTACTTATTGACCCCTTATACTACTCCAGATCCGTTTTGGCAACTCCTTGAGCACTCCCACCAGTGCTGTATTGGCAGCATCCTCAGCAACCACCTCCAGTTTTAAAGTCTTAGAACAAGTGGAAGTCACTAGCATTGATAGGCCATGCTGTTGAAGGCACAGCTCTACTGGGTAAGATATACCTCCAAGATAAATGACCAGTATCTGCTAAAGAGTGATATATGGTGAACTCTGCAGCATAATAATAGACTGCCCAGGAAGCAATATGACTCTTTGAAGAAATCCCTCAACACTTGTCACATCAAACATCATTGGTAGTTCTACCTAGCTGCAATACAGGAGACCTGGTGACTCACTGTCTAATCCACTGAGAATGAACACAAAGATAACCTGATGGATAAGAGGAAAAACAGTTTCAACTGTTACCAAGCTATTAACTGCAAGTCAAGCCTTCTCCTGCACTCACTGTGGCCGAATCTGCTTGTCCTGCATTGAAAGGGACAGCCATTAGCAAGCCTACTGCAGACATGTACAACACTTTTCCTAGATTTTCATTCACAAAGCCAAGCCAAGAATACATATATATACCAAGTGAAAAGCGGGCAGATCTATGTCCTTCTAAGAAACCCAAATTTAATAAATTTTACAAATGACTCATCATTTTAATGTTACCTAATGATAAAATAATAACTGAAGTAAAGCATCAAGACTCTAAGCTATCTATCATTAAAATCACTTCATTTCATCTATTTTCAGAAAACATCACACTAATTTTATATTTATGCACTGGACTTGGCTCTTCTAGAAGATTCTATAACTGGTTCCAAAAATCAGAAAAATGTGATCTATACATTTACAACTTTTCCTGCATTTTCTGGCATTGCTGTAAATTTTTATCATCTTGGACCAATACTTGACCAAACTTTAAATACACATGCCACTCAAAAGCTAGTATTCTACTTAAAGAATCATCACCAAAAAACTGCAACATTCACCAAACTTAGCAATAAATTTAATACTAGGATATTTTTCAAATTTGTTAGCCATCATAAAGATTGTAAAGCCATTCTAATGCAACATTACAAAAACATACATTATACCCGAACATGAGTAGATAATTGGAAGTCTATTGACGGACTAACAGTAGGTTGGGTAACAATATGTATTAACTGCATACCAATGAGTTAAGGGCAATTTGCTGATGCATGTTCAGGAGACATGACTGACTAGGCAGAAGATTTCCCTGCAGTAGGTTGCCATTACTTTCTGTGGTAAACTGATTGCCAACCAAGGCTACAGAAATCAGTCTCTCCTGCTATTCAATTTTTTTATCCAGATCAGTCAGTTAATCGGCATAGATGATACACACTTGGGTGATCATGTCTCTTTTGAAACACGGCTGACTAGTGAAACTATTTAAAAAATTCTGTCAGTTATTTGCCATATGAGATACATGCTTGGGTGATCATGTCTCGAAAAAGACATGACTGACTGAGCAGAAGATTTTGCAGTAGATTTCCAAGGCTATAAAATCCAATCTATACTGCTATTTAAGCTATAGCTGGAGGGAGAAACAGCGGATTAATACCTTTCCCAAGGGTATTTGTGTTTAAGTGAATGCAACAAATTCAGCTTGAATTCGAACTCGGCTCTTTGATTTCTCAATCTGAACTGATAACCACTGCACCACAATGCACATCTGCTTGTACATTCTTTGAAATGGTAAAATCACAACTTGTACAAAGAAATTTTTCAATATCACTTTTACTCCTATTATCCTGTATCATGCACTTTACACCTGTTATCCTGTACTGGGTGTTTTACACCTACTATTCCAAACAGGATCATTTACACCTGTCATCCCATAAAGGTTTCTGTTATCCCAATTAGTTCCTTTATGCCTTGTATCCTGCATCATGCTCTTTACACCTGTTATCTTATACCAGGCCCTTTACAGACCTGGTATGTATTCTATTCTGTGCATCATCATGATAATATATAAAATAAAGAAGAACAAAAGAAAACTAAATTTGTACTAAAAAAGTTCCATTGCAATTTCCAAACAATGATAATTCTTCCTTATCTTAGTAGAAGTTGTATAATTGTCCTCTCCACAGCATGGCACGTATCCCTGTTCAGAGTGAGGCATTTGTGACTAACTTTGAATTCAAATTATATCAACTGATGTGTTGTTTTGCCTTCATGTAAGAAAATATCTTTTATCCGATTGCCAATGGCTTCTGTGACAAGGTAGAACTGTAGTTGAAAATAACTGAGACATTTCAGACGTGCTGGGAATTAGTAATGTCTTATAATAAAATTGGTGCCTATAAATGATAAAATTTTTGTATTAGATGTGCAAGTCAAGATTGTCTTGTTTAAGACTGAATGTGCATTCTTTTTTTTTTTTGTTTTTTTAAAGAAATGTTTGGGGTCAAGAGTGTAAGTTCTACATGTTGGGAAATATTTCAAACTTACTAAAGGCAAAACTAACAAAATTCTGTCAGGTATTTGGCTAATATTTTTTTGTGTGTGTGCGTTACTTGTACAAGTGTAGAAGTTACAATGGCAAATTATAGAAATCAAATTGACACCAATAGATTCTCGACTGATTGAAGTGATTGTTTTTTCTCCACTTTTGCTTGGTGTAAGTACATCAAGATAAGCAAAATAATTTAAACTATTTACACCCTGATAAACTATATGAAGGGTTCAGTTTGACATTTGAATCACCTCAAGAAGGCCAGACTATACAACAGCCAAAATGTTGTACATATGATAACAAAAATGAAGGCAACAGTCCAACCAAGTAAATAGTATAAATAATTGCATTACCTCATTTCAGAAATATAAACATAGAAACAAAATAACTAAGGCATTTCTCTAAATGGATTTTGGTTGGTTGATTCATTTTCCATGGCCAGCAGGTTATTTAAAGCCAGAAAATGTACTTAGATTGTAAAAATTTTTTATTTTATATATATATATTTTTTTTTTTTTTTTTTTCAGAATTCACCCCAAAACATAAATGAAAATATTATTTATTCTTAATGTTGAACACTGGGTGTGTAGATAATGTAATGAACAAGACGTTGGTAAAACCAAGTTTGAATTCTAGTTGAGTTCATAACTTTTACTTTTGTGCAAATACCCTTGGGAAATTCATCTCTTCTTCCTTAAGCTGTGGGTTAAATTGTAGAACAGACTAGACTTATCAGGTCCCACTATGTATCTTATTCAGACAAAATTAAAACGTGACATGTCTAGATCCAAGCCATCCTGCCCGCTTTGATAACCCAAATATTAAATCTCCATGGTTACATAATTCTCAATTTTCATTGAACAATATTGACACACCTAAAGCATTTCCTCTAACTACCACTCCCTAATTTTCTAAATAACCACAAATTTATCTTATATTTTAAAAAATAAATAATTTTCACCATTTATTTTAACATATCACCTGAAGAGGAACAGTTTTGTTCTGAAACATGAAAATGTTTGTGTAGTGGTTTTATGCTTATCAGTTAAGTGCCATACATGATACAGGCTTCAGGCGATCATGTCTCAAAAGAAACATGACTAACTGGGCAGAAGATTATCCCGCAGTAGGTTGCCATTGCTTCCTGCAGTAGACTGGTTGCCAACCAAGGCTATAGAACCCAATCTGTTCTATTATTTAATCCATAACTAGAGGGAAGAGACAGATTAATACCTTTCCCAAGGATATTTGTGCGTAAGTTATTACAATTATGCTTATATACTAACAAAATTACAATATTAAGCTCTACTCTGTATCGAGCACTCTTTATAAAAGTAAATGCTTGAACTGTGGGTTTTTAATCTACGTGTTCTTTCCTTTTTTTGTAATATATATATATCAGCATGCAGTGTGAGTATAGAAGAATCCAAAGGAGTATCCTGTACATACAGTGGTAAAATCCTTTGTACAATAAAGACGGAAGCTGATGATGGTTCACCTGAAATAAGCCTATACCTCCGATTTACCATGAAATAATGTGTCTGCCTTAATTTTTCACTTCAAATAGGTGGTCTGCAAGGAAACCCCAATCAATACTGGAAAGAGTGATAACGGTTAATAAACTTGAGAAACCTGTTTTCTTAAGTGCTTCAAGAGAAAGGTTTTATAAATTTTAGCCGAAAAGAGTACTGGCAGTTCAGTCTATAAATTCCAAATGTTTTATTGGAGGGCATTGGTAAATATTACTATAACCATAATTTAAAACTTAACATTATTTTTAGTCATTACTTTTGAATATAAATACATGTTACCAAATAAAATGTTCATGCTTCATAAAGTTCTTCATGGAACACAATGCATTGACAGTTTTTCTCTGATACATATTTCCATATAATGTACACTCTCACACAGAGTGATTGAGTGGGCTGAGGAAAATCTTGTTATGCCACTGTAACAAGTGCCAACTGCATAACTGTCTTGAAATTTCACATTCAAAATACTGGCTTTTCACCTTTGGTTCAATAACTGAGCACTATTGCCTGTGGGAAATATAGAATTACCAACAATTGCTCCACCATCTGCTAACTTATATAAAAGTGTCTAAATATAAAGCTAAATAAAAGTGTGTACATATATATATATATATATATATATAGTGTATGCATGCTTACTAATCAATCTGCATGGTAATTGTTCTAATGAGCTGTTCTCATTAGTGGTCGTCTGCATGGTTTTAAGCATGCTACAAGATTGCTAACTGAGTCTCAGCATTTTATTGTTGAACTAGCTAGATACAACTGTCAATTCTATATGTACAAAAGATATATAAAACAAGTGGGATCATGACGGCAAAATATATATATTGATATGCTGTCTAACATATATATTTATGTACCTGCTATTGAGTATTTTACATTAAGACATAAGGAAAAAAAAAACAAAATAATCCAAACATATGAGTGTAACAAGAAGGAAATAAATAAATGTATATATATATAAAAGGCAATCTGTAAGTCTGTGTGTGACTGTTGCCTATGCACACCTACATTTTTTAAGCTATGCCATTCAAACTTTCTAGGGACACATATCTACAGGGAAGCCAGGTCGACACATACTTTTTGAGTTTAAGTTCAACAATTTTCCCTTTTGCACTTTTTATCCAATAGACACGATTGTTTACATTTGCTCTGTAAAACATTTAAGATCTAAGATGGTTGTTGAATTACGTCACAGAAATCAAATCACACATGTCAAACGTGACTAAAATATTTTTTCTTAAAAAAAAAGCCTTTATATTTAATTTTTATTCCGATGTTTTAAAAATTCAAGTGGTCAACGAAAAAATGTGAATATTTTTACCAGTAATTTTGAAACAAAAGAAATATTTTTTTAAAAATGTGTTTCTTCAAACAAAAACAAAATATGTAAAATAAAAAGTGGCATCTTCTACTACTAAAATTTTCTGAGTTGCACGGCAACGCTAGGCTATGATACTAGTAGATTATATTTCAGAACATGTACAAATTTTTTATATATCCACTACAAATTGTACATTTTGTTTTGACATTGAAATTTCAATGTCTCATCAGGTGGTGTGCAAAGGAATGGAAAGCCTCTTTTCTTATAATTGGCAAGTTGTGTGTAGGATGTTGGTGGAGGTTATCAATAAAGGAATAAGTCTTGTAAATTGTCTGTTTGAATTTTGAAGAAATTGAGGTGGGTAGTGAATATAGTTGATTAATGAGTGTTTGGCAATTTTGTAGACAGATTTAACATTAGAAGATAGGATGTAGGTTTTATGGCCTCCTGACTAGACTTTATTCTTTGAATTTCTTAGAGGAGCAGAGTAGGGAAGTGTGGGAAGGGATGGGATTGGACCTATCTTTGATGTTTATTTGTACAACTATAGAATATTTTTGTATTCAAGCACAGTTTTTATAATTAATCTAATTTTGTATATTTAACCTTAATTTTGAATTTAGGAAATCGATTATTTCTATAAAATTTTAAATTAGATCACAGTTTGTGGTGTGTAATAGGTAAAATTTAATGTAAGATTGTTGTTAGTACTATGAAGGTTTATCATTTCTAAGGTGTCCTAGCTCTGGCTTTTGTAGTATTTTTTAGCATGATTGTAAGGTTAGTGGTTGGTGGCGGTTAGTGATAAGGGAATAAGTTTTGTAAATTGTCCGTTGGTGTGTGTGTATATATATATATATATATATATATACATACATACACACACACACACACACAATGGTCTTTATCATAATAGATAGGAGATACATAATATACATATTCTTCAGTATTCGACAAAATAATTATTGAAAAATAAATAAAAAAGCACTGTTAAAAAGCAAACACACTGCAAGAGCTTTCATAACTAATCGTAAAGAGAAAAAAATGAGTCAATGCTGCCTCACTATTGCTTCTCTTTTCATGAGTTTGACAGAATATATATATATATATATATACATATGCAATTTGTTATATATTATATTATATATGCATGGTACTTATTTTAAAGTGCTCAATATCAGTGATAGAGCTAACATATTCAGTTGGATTGATGTGAGTTTGTGATTCTGAGTTACATGTTTATGAGATCGTCAGATAAACTGATTAATTTTTCAAAAATTTGGATATATGTGGGATTGCATCTATTGGTGTTTTTATGGAAGTGGGAGAAAAAATTATTGTCTCGAAGCCACTCATACTAACGCAAACACATACACACTTGTACACCCATTGTCATACACAGACACACATGCTTACCCACTGAGGCTCAGACAAACATAACTATATGTGAACAGTATGAGGCTTGGCATATATATGTATACGTGTGGTGTTGTGTACATATGTACACATTTAATTGGTGTATTCAAATAGTATATGTTTGCATTAGTATGAGTGGTGTCAAGACGACAATTTTTTCTCCCACTTCCATAAAAACACCGATAGATGCAACCCCACATATATCCAAATTTTTAAAAAAATAATCAGTTTGTCTGACGATCGCAGAAGCATGAAACTGAGTGTCACAAACTCACATCAATCCAACTGAATATATATATATATATATTCCCACCACAAAAGAAAACTTAAAGTTTATGGATGTGTGATAAAAACATTAGGTGTGACAAGTGCCCATCCTTCTCAATTGAAAAATGGAGTGCCAGTTTTTAGCACAGGTTTGTTTTCACATTGAAATTGCTGATCATATTTTTAATATAATTTCGGTGAATCTATTGACCAAAAACTATGGAGTGAACAGCTTTTTAAAATTTTTTATACCATTTTCAGTAATCTAGTGGTAGCTGTTTGGAATGACTTGTCATTGTTGATGAAAAGCAGTTACAACACTATGATCTGTAGACCAAACTAAAGTCTATGCCAGTGGTTCCAAAACATTTTTTTTGAGCCACATTTTCAAAATAAAAATTTCTTTGCCCCTCACCAAATTTTATGTGATAAAAAAATAACATTTAAAACTAACAAATCACAATGATAAAAGCAGTCAGTAAGTATTTATAGCTATATTGAGACTCATGTATGGAATTATAAGTAACCCATTATATTTTAAATTTTGAAATCATATTTATTTCGCAAAATGAATCCCCTTTCTACCGCATCTATGAGCCATGCTGGACCATTTGAGAACCACTGTTCCATGCAGTAGTGGTACTCATGGTCGCTATGGCTAAAGAAATTCAAGATACAAAAATCAGCAGAAAGGGTTATGGCCATTGGTTTTATAGAAAATTAGGAAGAGATTTTTATATCTGTCTTCAGGAGATTCAAACTGTTAATGTAGAATATTACTTGAAATTGCAGCAGCAATTAACAAAGACTCTGAAATAAAAAATAAATAAAATTTAAAATGGCTAAATAATGACTTTGAAGAATAAAAAAGACAGAAATCAATGCCAAGACATGGGACAAAATACAGGAAACTACACAAGATATTAAAGAGAAAATGCAGACAGGCTAAAGAAGAATGGCTGAACAACATGCTCAGAAATAAAAAGATTGAGCATGACTAATAAAAGAGTCAGTCAGTCAGTTAAGTGCCATACGTGATACACACTTGGGCGATCATTTCTCGAAAGAAACATCACTGACTGGGCAGAAGATTATCCCGCAGTAGGTTGCCATTGCTTTCTGCGGTATACTGGTTGCCGACCAAGGCTATAGAACCCAATCTCTCTTGTTATTTAACTCATAACTGGAAGAAATAGAGGGATTAATACCTTTCCCAAGGGTATTTGCATGTACATGTATAAAAAAAATAAGAGAACAGGACAAAAGACATGCTCATCAACAGGATGTATAAAATTCAAGGACTGAACACTCATATTAGAGAAAGAGAAAATACTTCATTTATGAGATGAATATATCAAAGATTTATTTCATGACAAGAGAGAGCAATCAACAATACACAGAATGGATTGGAAATATTGAAAGCTGAAGAGGAAGCTGCAATGGCCAAATTGAATAGAAACTAAGCAGCAGGATCAGATGATATTGTAATAGAGATGCTAAAAGCTTTAGACAATTGTGACATAGACAAAATTAAAGAATAACAAATGAAAGCTGCAACAGTAGTAATATACCGGTAAACCTAAGCAGATCAATTTTTATAGCACTACCTGTTATGAAGTACGTAGCTACGACTACATGTGCGAAACTGTGCGTGTGAAAACACAAGCAGCTCCGCATAAAAAAGGACTTCCGGCAATAAAGCTCCGGCACTTAAACTCATCTACACGGCCTTGCGTTCCCTGATTTCACACACTACATTACACTGCCTAAGAAGCAAAAGAATATGAACACCACCTAACAATCAGCTTAATGAGTCACATAACAAAAGTCATTGTTTGAATTCTGATGAATAGTTTCTATTCAATTTGGCCTTTGCACAGCAGAATCAGGCCAGAGATAAGTCAAGAACAGTGCAGCTTCTTCAAGGACACTGGGACAAAAAACACAATATTTATGCTAAGAAAGTTATCAGAAAGGGCAGTACAAATGTGGAAGAACGTGTACCAGTGTTTCACACATGATACAAAGGTATTTGATAAAGCACACCGCAAAGACCTGATAGAAATGCTTGGCAACCTTGACATATTCGGGAAGGACACTAGAATAATCAAGAACAGCAAACCACCTGCATATGGACAGGAATTGAGTTCAGTAGATACACAAAAAAAGGGGCTGTAAGACAAGGATGTGTGTTTTCACAAGGTCTATTCAACATATACAACAAGGCAAGTCTGAGAGAACTAGAAGTTTTGGTAGAATTCATCACTGTCAGCCACAATCTGAACAATATAAGATTTGCAGATGATACGGTGCTGATAGCAGATATAGGAAACCACAAGACCTCCTCAGAAGCTAACAGAATAAAGCAAAAAGAAAGGACTAAAGATAAATTACAAGAAAACTGAATGGATGGTCATAAGTAAAAAGAGAAGCTCAAAATGTCAATTGCAAGTCAAGGACACTAAAGTCAAGTAGGTGCAGAAATTTAAATAACTTGAAAGTGTTCTAACAGAGGACAGAAAGTGCAACGCTAAGATCTGAAGTCATATTGGCATGTTCAAGGATGCATTCCAAAAGCTAAGCAGAGTATTGAGAGACAGGAAAATTTCATTGTAAACAAAGAAAATAGTACTGAATTTTTATGTGATGTCTGTCCTTTCATATGGCAGCAAATACTGGACAATTTCATCAAAGATGAAAAAGACTTGAAGCATCCAAAATGTGGTTCTACAGAAGGATACTAAGAATACCATGGATAAACATGTGAGCAATGACAAGGTTTTGAAAAGGTTGTAAATGAAAAGGAAATGTATCTAACATTGAGAAGACAGTTGAAATTTCTGGGACATGTAATGAGGAAGGAGGGCTTAGAGAATCTGATACTCACAGGACAGAGGGTAAGAGAGAAAGGGAAAAGCAAATCTTGACATACTTGATGGGCTTGAGCAAGTGGATGGCAGAGCAGGGTTTGAGAGGGGTAATGAGAAAGGGTATTAAAAGCTACAAGGATTAGGTAGATGTGGAAAGCCATGATCGCCTATGTCTTGAAAGGACACAGCCCATAGGAGGTTTCAATGCATAGAGCACTCATTCTGTTTACCAGATCTTACTCTTGCTGACTATATCCTGTTGCCAAAGCTTAAAACTGGCTTAAAAGGGAACAAAATTTTAAATGATTTTGGAGAAGATAATAGCAAACCAATGACCAAACTTCTTGGTTTGGCTGAGTGCATGCTCATATTCTCATGAGGCTATAGGAGAAGTGACACCAATCATTTAAGTGATAACTTTTTCTATATTAATTGTATTAATGCTTTATTTCCATCTCTGATATCAATCACTTAACTGCAAAGCCTGTTTATCTTAAATGCCTTTCTGCTATTAAACCATTGAATGTCAGCAGTTTTGGCTCCAGTCTACCAACTTCACACACATATACACACACGCACATGTGTTAAGTTGTGATAATGTTCCATGCCAAGGTTATTGTTTTTTTCAGTAGTTTTACTGAAAAAATATGTTTTGGCAAGCAGGTTATTTGTTGTAATGTGCTCAATATTGGGGTAGAGATAAAGTGTTGATAAGCACAAAGAGTTTGACTTTGGGGTTTCATGATGACACATAAATATTTAATAACCACAAAATATCACTCAACACAGAAAAATGCAGAGACAATACAATGCTATCAAAATATATATAGAACCAGAAAGAAAAGAAAATTACTACAAAAATTAAATGTGAAATAGTAAAAAAGAGTACCACCACACGACAGTAGTTATAGCAAAAATTGTAAATTATAGTGGATGTGTATTGTGGTGCAGTGGATATTAACTCAGAATAACAAATCGGGGAGCCAAGTTCAAATTACAACTGAATTCCTTGCATTCACTTACGCACAAATACCCTTGGGAAAGGTATTAATCTGTCTCTTCCCTACAGTTATGGGTTAAATAATAGGATAGATTGGGTTCTATAGCCTTGACTGATGTCCAGTCTACTGCAGAAAGCAATGGCAACCTACTTCGAGATAATCTTCTGCCCAGTCAGTCATGTTTCTTTCAAAACATGATCGCCCAAAGCGTGTATCATGTATGGCATTTAACTTATTGTAAATTATGCCTGGAAGAGAAACTAGCAATAACCAGCTAAAACAAAAGAAATGAGATCATAGAAAAATGTTGACATGTGAACAAATACCTGTTTTACCACATAAATAACAATAAATCACAACAAAATCAAACAAAAATGAACCATACAAACAATATAAATATACAATCTAAAAACATCTATCTATCTATCTATCTATATATATATATATATATATATGTGTGTGTGTGTTTCATTGAATACAACATTTAAGGAATACTTTTGTTAATTTTTTTTTTTTTCAGCCTTGTTATAAATTTTTATTTGCTTTGGACAATAATCACTATGGACTGTTTCTACACACTTGGTCCTCATAAAAGGGAAATTGTAAAAATAGTAGAAAAACTGAATAAACTTACAAAATATTCCTTGTTAATCATATTCAATAAAACCTGTATTAAAGAAGTATTGCTGCCCAATTATACTTTCCATTTATTCATATAAATATGCTTACTCTTCAGTCTGTATATACACTCTTAAAGTTTTTGAATACGCTTGTATTTTTAGTAAACTATTTTTGCAAGCATTCATATTCACACATGTAATATGTCTGAAGAGAAAGTTGTATGTTTGATAGATAAATAATTAATAGTTACCTGCTCTGTGTGAATTCACTTGTATACTTTATGGGTTATTGAGAGACAAAGATACATATGCTTATTGTCGATTTGCTTCTGTCAATATTTCTGCGATTCATAAACAGCACAGACAAATGAGAAAACTTTGTGTCATGTCTGTTAGTTTGGGTTCAAGTTACCATGGCAACACCACAACTTAATATTTCTTAGATTCTGTGAGATGAGAGTATTTGGAGTTGTTCACTGTGTATTAAAGGTTCTGTTATATAAATACATGCATTCTGTTTTTATATTCCTACCATCCTTATATACATAAATAGATTCTATTAAAAATACACAAAAGGTTTTAGTTTATATATACATGGTCATATCTGACTACCGGGCATGGGTCCAGGCCGATTCGTGCAATGATAACGAAAATCCGGGCAAGAAAAAATGTCTTCGTCAGAAATCAAATTAAGCAATTCACAAAGAAAGAAAGAAAGAAAAACAAAGAAAACATCTGAATGAATGCAGTAAAAATCTGTTTGTTTATTTATTAATTTTGGAAGAAAAGACTGGTTATACTCAGAAAGTCTGAACCCAATTTCCTGCTTTTGTTCACATTCTGTGCCTAATTTCCATTGGAATAGCTTAAAAAATCCACAAAAATCATCGTTTCTAGAAACGGATGACACTGATGACGTCATCACATTGTCAACTAATAAATCCGAGCAATTTTCTCTGTGCCTGGTGTTTTTTTAGCATCAGCTACGGCCCTGTATATATATATATATATATATAGGATTAATGTGGAGAAATTTGTCACTTGACTGTGTAGAGTTGTGCTGACTTCAAAGTTTTGTTAGGATACCATTATGATGTCTTTGCTTATCAGATTGAAAAATAAGACCTGATAAGCAAAGACATCATAATGGTATCCTAACAAAACTTTGAAGTCAGCTCAGTTACGTGATAAACATTTCTACATTAACCCTATTAACACTCTCTCAATATCAAGCACTTTACAACAAAAGCCTGCTTGTTAAAATACTTTTATCAGTAAACCATTAAAAGAACAACAATCTTGGCACTAATCATTATCACAAATCAACATTATCTATATATCAATTTCCATTGTAGGTAAGAATGATGTCATATCATTTCGATTTTTATACAAATCTAAGGATTCCCTTTCTAGTATTTATAAATACTAGAAAGGAAAAAAATTGTCCTATTTCTAAATTTTTTGAATTATAAAAAATTATCCCCTTTCTAAAATTAAAAAAATGTAGAAATAGGACAATTTTTTTTAAATACAAAAAATATATATTTAAACTTCCAATAAGTACCACGCATATATAATATATACATATATATATATATATATATATAACAAATTGCATATACATATACTTATTTATTTACATACACACATATATATATGTATATATTTATTTACACACACACACACACATATATCCCTCTTGTCACACTCATGAAGAGAAAAACAATAGTGAGGCAGCACTGACTCAGTTTATTCTCTTCACGATTAGTTATGAAAGCTCTTGCTGCGTGTTTGCTTTTTAACAGTGCCTTATTTTGTTTTTCAATAATTATGCTATACTGAAGAATATTTAAACTCATTAATTTTTAAGAATATCACTCAAAGCAATATTGTTTATGAAAATTATTTTATTTCTATTTTTACCCTGTAAACAAAGGTGGGTCAATAAGTGTGTAGCTTTATAAGTAAATTTTTATCTGAAAACTTGCAGAAACAGTGTGATACATTTTGGGACTGAAAATTACTCAGACAGCTGTTAAAAGTTTGACGATTAGAAATATTTATGTGCTTTGTGCAGCATTGATAAAGTTTATTCCAATGGAATAAAAAAAATCCCATTCATAAAACAAAATAGACAGATTATGCTGCATCATTAATCTAAGTTGGATGAGCAAGCTTAACTTGTCTGGTGATTTTGAATATCAATTTTTAAAATTCATGTCTTCTCTCACTAGCAATGAGTTAAATAGCAGTGAAGACCGGACTTTTTAGCTTTGACTGGCAATCAGTCTAGGGGAAGGACAATTCTGAATTCAAAGCTGGTTGACTGTGAGGCTTGAAATTCAAGCTCATAAAATGTCTTTTTTACAGAATCTATACCAATAAAATCTAGCATAGGGAATTTTGGGAACACACACACACACTACTATATATATATACACACAGCTTGATAAAACCCCAAAAAAGATCTGTAATGTAATCAGTCCTGACCTCAACTTCAGTCACTTTTTCATGATGTGACAGGGCTTCCCTTTGCCGTTTCTACAGATATTTTCTTGGCAATTGCCCTGATGAGCTTTTTTTCTCTGCTGCCATGACTACATGAATTTAAGCATGATACTAGTCATCTAGGTCCCACCTTTTTACTGTTGAAATTGCTAAATGCAACTGCAACTTCTACTCCAACAGTTTCTTTTTCTTGCACTTCCAAACTGTGGAAATTGCTTCCATTTACTTGTTTGCCTGTAACTACAATCTACAAAACTTTAAATGCAACATTAATTGCTATCTTCTGTCTTCTTGAATCCCATTCATCTTTTGTCCTTCTCTCAATCCCCACTGTACTCAGTCTTTTCTCTCACTTTTACTTTCTGTAACTGCTCTGTATACTTGTGGCATTCCACCTATGCTTTGGGGGAAATGATTAAAAAAATCTCTTTTCCAATTAGCAATGAGTTAAATAGCAGTGATGCTCCCCAACCATTAATTGTTAACCAGGCTAAGAGAAGGACAACTCTGAATTCAGAATTGGTTGGCAGTGAGTCTGGTGTCTGGTAACTCAAGCTCTTAAAAATATTTTTACAGAATCTATAGCAGCAACATCAATTATGGTAAGGCTTTGTTTCAATGTTCCAGAAAGGAATTTGAGGAAGTCATTTACACACACACACACATACACACACCCCTAGGATTATTGTAAAGAAGTTTGTCACTTAACTGAGCAGAGTCTTGCCAACTTTGAAGTTTCATGAAGGGATCATTATGATGTCCTTCACTCGTCCGCAGATTGAAATTTAGTCCTGATTAGTAAAGGACATCATAACAGTGCCTTCATAAAACTTCAAAGTCGGCAAGACTCTGTTAAATTAAGTGACAAACTTCGCTACATTAATCCTATTAATACTCTGTATCAATATTGAGCACTTTACATAAAAAAACCTGCGTGCCAAAATATCTTTTTATCAGTAAATCACTGAAAAAACAAATCTTGGTGCTAAAGCATTATCACAACTCAATACGATATATGCATATTGTTGAGTAGCCAAGATTTTAATATTCCAACTATGAGACTGGGGAGGCTTTGAATCACATCAAAGTCTGAGATAACTACAATTATGTAGAATCATACTATGAGTTTAAACATTGTGTGTGAAATTGAGAAGATTACAGTGTTCAGAACTGGCAATACTTTTGGAAGGTCAGTCACAAGTCATCCTGACCAAGTGTCTGAATATATATATATGTGCACACCCTTGTGCAAATGAATTGAAACAACTGCTTTAGTTTCCTTTTTTGAATATACAGTCAGTTTTAGATCCACCAGAGTGACAGGGTGTAATCAATTTCTATTTTTTCATAAGATTATATCATTTGAAGTGGTGTGAAGTAATATGAATCTATTTTTGTGGTGTAAGATGAAATTTGTTTGGTTTTGAAAAATATTGTGTCACACATGATTGTATCAAATATTTATCACATGCAGACACTATTATCTTGACTGCTGATTAGTTATCCTGTGACCATTGTCTGTGATAGACGTTACTCATAGGAAGTATACAAAAATTGTAACACTGCATGAATACACTGGTCAGCTCTTATAGAGAGATTGTGAATATTGTTGGTGTCAGCCTTTAAACTGTCAGTCGTGTCATCAAGGCAAAGAAACAAACTGGACTCATCAGTCTAAAACGTAGAGGAAAATGTGACTGGGAGAGAAAGAGATGACATGTACATGATTAGGGAAAGATCCTAGGATGACATTATTCATTTTGTTTTGATTAATGAATCAGGGTACAAGCTTGGCAATGGCAGATGGATGCAGTGTACTACCCAGACTTCATGGCCATATTGAGAAGATCAAAAGGTATACAAGATATTATATTTAGAGTCGGCTTGGCTGCAGGAGTTGTTGGAAAGTTGTCGGTGTTAGTAGCCAACTGTTCTCAGATCTCCTCTCTGGATTTTCTGTTTTGACTTAATCATTGGATTTCATAGCAAGACAGTGGCACTGTAAAATCAGGTTTTTTGTTGTCAAATGTTTTTTATCTGCTGGCTGCATTTTATGAAGGAAAATTTGTTCGCTCCTCACCAAATTTTATGTGATAAAAAGTACGAGAGAGAGAGAGAGAGAGAGAGAGAGAGAACTGCAGATTCAAAGTCAGAACATTATCATTATTAACTCTTTCCTCTAATTTGTGGACTCTAGTTGCTATATTCTTAATACTTGATATAATACAAAAATAAAATGATAAAATCAGTCAATAATTATTCATAACTATTTATACTATGATTTATGCATGCAATTACAAGTAATCCATAATAATATTTTAAATTTTGAAATCATATTTATTTTTGGCATAGAAATTTTTTAAAACTTTCTAAATCTTTAGTTGTCATTTAATCATTCCATCTTGCCTATTATCCTCTTCAAACCATTTGGAAACTACTGTCCTGGATGAAGTATGTTGCTGGGCTGTCAAGCTCTATCTACTCAAAATTATATATATATATATATATATATATATATTAGTCATCCACATACAAGCCTGTTTTGCTGTATCACATCTCATCAGTGTGGCTAGATACATCCATTTATTTCTGGCCGGGATCAAAACTCGACCGATTTGGTATCAGTTGGAGTCACTATATCCTAAGCCATAGGTGCATGGTATCAGAGAAGGGAAATCTTAACATGTTGTATATAAGCAGTGTATACACACGCCAGTCACCGAAAGAACTTAATTCATTTCTGAAGAGTCACACACACACACACATATATATATATATATATATATATATATATATATATATATATATAAAAGGAAATAAGTGTGATAACAGTTACTGAACTTGACAAACCTATTTTCCTGTAAAATTGTTTTAAGAGAAAGATTTTATAAATTTCAGTGGAAAGTAGTACTGGCTGCTTGGTCAATGAATGCAAATGTTCCCTTGTAGGAAAACAGATAATATTATCATTATTAACATCAGATCATCTCTAAAAAGATGAGACAAGAAAGGAAAGAAAGGATGACAGATGAGATTCTCAACATATTGAAAAAGAGACAGCAAACAATGTCAAGGAATGCCACAAAATATAGGACATTGCAGAAAAGAATTAGAAACAAATGCATAAAGGTTAAAGAGGAATGGCTCAATGAAAAGTGTGCTGTACACATTTTATTGAAGTGCTCAATTGTAAAAAACATCTTGAGCTTTTTATATGAAAATGGTTTAAGCTAAATCTCAACCTTACCCTATTTGAAAATGCTAGTAAGATTTTAACTGTCTTAAGATACTTCTAGTAAGAAGCTACTACCACATCTCATCCAGCACAGCTTAGGGTTACTACTACTCTACATAATACAACTTAGTATATTTTCTTGTGTATATGTTCTAACAGTGAACCCAATACGAATAGCCTGAGACAATAATCAATTTGGAGAATTTCTACACCTTCTTATTCCCCCGCTACAAAAAAAAGAATGTAAGAATGTTAGAAAAACTGAATGTAAAATTATAAAATTTTTCTTGTCTACCACATGCAATTAAAATAAGTTACTGTATTAAAATAAGTTACTGCCCAAATATTTATTTGAATGTAGAAAACAATACACTTGTTATTTAAAGAGTTAATATGGATGGGGGAAGGCAGAAAAAATGAGATTTTATGTGTGTGTGTTTAATTTAACTAATCAGAATGAAGTTCAACTTTTAAATTTGAAAATATAAGTTATATGTTTGAAGAATACAGGGTTTTTTCTTTTAATCTTAATGAGATTGTGTCAGTCTTTTGAGCTACAGTCTAGACTGCTCTTTTCCAGTGTGGTGTGTCCATTATTATTACAAAATTATAGTCTTAGCTTTCTCTGTATCCCATCATTTTTTAAAAACAAAAAGGGAAGAAAGAAAACATTTTTTTATTCTTGATTTGACTTTTGAGTATGATTATACTATTTTTATTTCTGTTTATATGTTTTCTCAATTTTTCATAAAGTATTCATTTGTAAAAATTTTAGTATCCATTTAATTAATATTATATCATAATACAAAACAAATTATTGGATATATGTAAGTTAATCAATATTCTTTTATGAAGAATTTTTAACCATATTCTAAGGTGAACATGTTGCAGTGTTTACATAAGACATTTATTTCATTACGCTTATTTAATAGAATTTTATTCTTAAGAAATTTAACAGTATACAGTTTTTCATATATGCTGCTGAGTTCTGTGTGGACTGGTTCACAGTTGTGTCTTGATCACACTCTGTATTCCTCTTAAGAGTGCTGGAGGCTCTGTATATTAGGTCTCACAAACCTTCTCTCTGTAAACAGTGTGAATGTTTGCTGAGCCTTGCTATGATTCGCTTCTAGTACTTCTTTCCTTTTCATACTATTCAATTTTTTCCCTTCAATCATTTCATGATTTATTTTATTTTAATTCTTTATCTCCTGATGAGGTCTGAAGAGTGGGAGCGAAACTGGTTGCTTCATTTTTAAAATGTCCAGTAGTATTCAGCTACATACTTTCATGGCTATATATATATATATATATATATATATATATATAATGTGTGTGTGCTTGCATATATTTAGTTATATATTCATAGATTTGCCTCATTTCATTAAACCTCATGTAATTCCAATTTATAACCTGTACCTGGCTTACTCATAATGACTGAGATATATTTAAAATAGATTTATAGTTATGTGAAGACAAAATATGAGTTTAAAAGGGTAAAGGTTAATGCTCTTTTTAGACAGACCTTCCAGTCATCTTCCTAGATTAAATTGAGGTTAGGCTCTTCCTAAATTTTGCATTGTTGATCGAAGCTGCCCTTATCATAACCAGATGAGACCATCTCATAGTTTGTCGTTATAATTGGCACTATTCTTAGAACATTCATTTCTCTGCAGATTTCTGATGTTAATTTGAGGGTTGAAGTCATTGTCAGTCCTCAGAACTTTTGCATATGTGATATTCCCTATACTCATCTAAAACTAAATCAGCTGATTTCAGGATATTGACCTCTCTTGTTGAATCTTGAAAAGTCACTAAAATTAATTATTCTGGTTCCTGTGGTCACCTTTGAATGCTAGCATCATTGACTGACATTACTGTTTCATTCTCAAGTGTGATCTTTGAATTACATACAAGTAGTGGATTTAAAAAGTAATCTATAGTTGTTTGT
Source organism: Ascarosepion bandense (assembly GCA_037127315.1). Classification (NCBI taxonomy): domain Eukaryota; kingdom Metazoa; phylum Mollusca; class Cephalopoda; order Sepiida; family Sepiidae; genus Ascarosepion; species Ascarosepion bandense. The sequence continues at coordinate 1,272,234 of JBBBDQ010001271.1, forward strand.
TTTTAATCATTCTACCCCAAGCAAAACAATAAAGCTACTAAGATACAAGCGAGTGTGAAAGAATATGAGAAAAAAAATTATTAAGAAGAGAAAATAATAAAAGAACAGAAATCAGGAAGACCGAGAGAATAACAATTGGTATTGCATTAAAGTTTTGAAGATCAAAGTTGACTAGAAAGTAAGAAGCTAGACAAGTGTTCCATAAGCAAGAAATTGTCAGAAGAAATTATTAGGCTAGAATTAGGGCTATGTCTAACCATTTCAATTGTAAGTTGATGAGAACTTGTTGTCAATCTAGTTGTACACTTAAATTCATAATGTCTAAGTACATAAGAAGAAAGGTCATCAATTCAATTATCATGAAAATATTTATAGAAAAGTCACAGAGAAACTATATTGTAGTGTTGGAAAAATGATTGAAGCTGTGATGCTATAACAGGACCAATATCATGACAAAACTTTTGTATTTTAACAAGAATACCTAAATACATAGCAGAAGTACCAGACCATAATGGGACAGCAACATTCAATGCAGTTCTTCTAGAAGCTGTTGTATACAAACATTTAAAAATTCTCAGTTTTAGTAGAATGGTTACTAAGTTTTTACTGAGATGAATTTATTAAGTAGAAAAAGGCTACTAGCTTTTTTGTTTTATATATATCTGCAAGGTTTGAGAACGAGGATTTGTTAAATTGAGACATTGACACTTTGAGATAGTTGTATGGCAGGAAGAAAAAAGGTACATTGGCATGAAACAAATAGCATTTATTTATTTACAATTGTTTTTATCAGTATCATCTCTAAGCAAAGCAATAAAGCCGCTAAAATGCAAGGGGTCACAGGGTGTGGAAGAATTAGGAACTAAAACAGGAAGAAGAGGAGGACAGTAGATAGCAATTAACATTGCATTTAAATTTTTGCAGATTAAAGTTGGCTGGAAAGCATGAAGCTGGAAGGAAGTTCTGCAAATGAGAAGAGTGGAAGAAGAAACTGTTAGCATAGAACAGCTGCATCCAGCCAGCTTCACTTTAAATTGATGAGATCTTGATGCCAGCCAAGTATTGTGCTTAAATTCATAAAATCTAGGTAACAGCAAAGAGCTCATTCGAACAATTGCCATGGAAGTATTTCTAGAAAAGGCACAGAGAGGCAATCATTAAGTGAAGGGTAAGTGACTTAAGCCAAGCCACCAGATCAGCACCAACAATATTGCTGATGCTTCTCTGAATCTTATCAAGGAGCTCAAGGTAAATAGCAGGGCCACTGGACCATATATGGCAGCAATATTCTAAGCATAGCTGAATGGTAAGACTTACAGATATGTAAGATTGATTCCAGAGAGAAAAATTGTGTCACCTGACACAGTGAACTGACTTTCTTAGCAGCTGACCTAACAATGGATTTAATATCGTCTTTTCAGTTCATGTCAGCTGAGAATTATAGCCTGAGAAGGCATAACAAGTTACTCTCCTGGAGTTAACTTGAGCCATGCTGATGGAAAGGAGAGAGGGATCTATCAGATGATTAATGGAGAGAGATTTACTCTTGGAGGCATTACAAGTGACAAGACATATTTTGCTCCAGTTAATGATGGTCTTGAGGTTGTTTTGGGCATTAGCTCTCATTTAGACCTTGTTGGACTGATTATCTTTACTATCGAGGCAGGAGTAAATTATTGAGTCATCAATGCACCTGCCAAGTTAAAGTTTGATGTCATCAGGATATTCTGTAATGAAGATTACAAAACATACAAGACTAAGGATGGAGCACGACAGATGTTTTCTGCAATTATCACCAGTGCATCAGCATTTAACCTGGAGAAACGAAAGCCATATTGCTTCTCTGAGAAAAGACTTTGCCATGAGAGATGATGAACCAATTCAGCATTGATTAAAGCCTATAGGAGTTTCCTAAAAAGAGGTGGAAGGCTTATAAGCTGATAGGTGAAAGAATCAGATTGCTCACCAGCATTCTTAAAAAAATGAAACAGATGGCTTCCAACAAGCAGGAAGCAGTAAGACATTTATTATACAGTTTAGAGAGAATAAGAGCCAGTTCAGGAGCACTCTTCTCAATAACTATTACAGGGAAGCCATCAGGTTCACATGCTTTGTGGGGATACAGGCTAGAGATGATTGCAGAAACCATGGGAAGAGTTATATGCATATCACTCTACAGAGACTCGGTTCTAAGTGGGAAGTTAGGCAGGGACACTCAAGTTGATTTAAGAGTAGAGTTTGAGGAGAATTTCTGGACAAAACATTCAGCTCTATCAGCAGAAGATGTTAACACCTGAAATTGAAGAGAGGGTTATAGACAATTTGCACTTATTTAATACCGTATTACAGAGTTGTCAGTAATCACTAGAGTCGAAGTCGCTCATTTTCTCAGCAAACAGGTAATCTACTTTTTCAAAGACTCATTTACATTTATTACAATCAGCAACAAATAGGCACCTGTTATGATTAGATCTGTCAAACGGTATAGACAAAAATAATGGTTTTTGTGGGCTATAGCAGCTGAACATGCTGATATGAACCATACAGAGGATTGATATTTTAATCACAGGTAATGACATGAAGGAGGTCTATTGAAATTAACTTTTTGCCCTGTAAAAACAGACATGCACTACAGGACTCACTTGATTGTCATTCACTTACAGGTTTCAATTGACTGTCATCCAATAAAGGCTAAACTGTAAAAAGAATGGTGTGAAGGGGGTCAGGCCTTTTGGAATTGATTCCTTTCCTAGTAAAGAAAATCTGTTGACACCTGTCACTCATGTCTATCATCCAGTAACTGTCCACATCAAACAAAAATCATTTTGGGGACATAGAATGTCAGAACAATATAGCAATATGGCCACTTAGAAAATATAAAGCAGGAAATGAATAAGATAAATATTAATATTTTAGGTTCATGCAAAACTAAGTGAACAAAATTGTTTATTTTTAATCAGTGACAAACACCTGGTAACATATGAAGGTGAAGTGAAAAGTAAGAGGGGAGTAGGACTCAGCTGAATGATACCCAAGATATCAATAAATTTATTCTGGGATACTGTGAACTATTTGATAGAATTCTTTTAGTTAAATTGAAAGGAAAGCCCTTCAATATTGTCATATTAGTTGTATATGCACTGACAATGCAGAGTACAGAAGAAATTGAAAAATTTTATCATACCTGAGACAAAACTATGCCTTAATGCAAATTGCAAGAAACCTCAATTGTCATGAGTGACTTCAAGGACAAAGTAGAGAAGGAACAAGGTGGTGAAATATTTAGTAATTCAGATTAAGAACCCATAATGAACGCTGAGAAAACTGGGTCTAGTGGTATGTAGCAAATGATCAACACATGATTTCAAGAACATTTTATGGACATGGAAAAGCCTAGGAGGCTAAACTTAAAACCAAATTGACAATATAACAATCAGTTAGAGATTCAGGAATGCAGTTTAACTTTCCTAAGTCTCGACTACAGGAGCAACTACCTTTAGACAGATGATGATCCAAATTTGAAGAATTTGTAAATGGATAGCATTAAAAGCAGATACAATGAACTAAATGAGAATGGAAATTTAATTAGGACACTTTAAGAGAAGAAAGAATGTTCTTCATATAGAAAATGGAACAAATCAATGTCCAGTCTGGATCAAAAGATTTCAGGGTTCACTTTGTTTTAGATGAATGCAAGAAAGCAAACCTTGATGTCATCTGCATGGAAATGATGTGACTTGGTTGTGCATTTGGGACACAAGTTATTTTGAACTGAGCAAAAGGAGAAAAGACAACATAGAGTTGTAATTGCAATATGCAAATCTCCAGATATTGTAATAGACAATAACATACACTGTTCAGAAAGGCTGATGGAAGCCGACATTGTTGTTCATGACTGTAAGATCTAAGTGATATCAGCTTATGCCCCTAGTAGAAAATAGTGCTGTTTCAGAAAAAGAGAAATTCTGCACAGGATTAAGTAAACTTTGTATATTTAAAAAAAAAAAAAGCAGAAAACCAGGTATTTTAATGTTACCAAAAGTATTTTTAAATGCCACTGCTCCTTTGATAAGATATCACCCTTTGAAATGGAAGCCTGAAATAGCAATGGAGAACACTTGTTAAACTTTTTACTTAAATTCTATCCTTAACAGATAGTTTGACCATCCCACGAAACACTGCAACAGATGACGTAGTTGACTTCAGCATTTTAGACTTTTGGATTCGGCAGTTTGTGACAAATGTTAGAGCATACAACTCCTGCTTTGATTACATGTAGTTTCTGATCACATTCCGATAACAGACAGTGAAAGAACACACTTCCATTCACCTACACCACAAAAATACGCTGAAGTATAACATTCTAGTCCTTAAAAATGAAAGGATAAATTTAGAAGTCTGTAATAAACTAGAGTTCAAATTGATGTCAATAAATCTTGATCAAAATATAGAGCAATCAAATAATGTTATCATATCTTCATTAGCTGAAGCATGTGTGACCATTTCAAGAATACCTAGAAAGAAAAAGATACACTGATGAAACCATGAAATGAGGTGAAAAAAATGATACAAGAAACAAATAGAAGAGTTAAAAATGAAAGAGAAAATAATACACAATTAACAAAGAGAATAAAAAACTGGTTAATTTTTTGGGAAATCAGTATCTTCAGAAAATTAGAAACAAAATTATTGAAGCTAAGCATGCAAAGACAGGAAGTTAAAACATAGAGAAAAGCCAAAAATTATAATCACATCATGTAATCAAAACCAACACATAAGAAATGTCCTGATCTCAAAACCACTTTGGATCACATTTCAACCCTGATCACACTAAGCCAAAGATGTTTGAAGAAATAGAATATATAGCAATATATATCCAATTATTACAAAGTTTGTCTCCAAACATAAAAAAATAATAAAACCATTGATTAGAAAATTAAGAAAGCTATTAAAAAAAACTAAGGACTAATAAAGCATCACTTGACATTGAAATTGAACTTTTGCAAATAACTTACTTCTCTCTGAATTCTATAACAAGTTCCTCTATTTTATGAAAGAATAATGGAATTAGAAATGCGATCCCAAATGTGCAGTTTATCACACATCAATGCACTATGGAAACAGAAAGGTAGCCCTCAAGATCCTCCCACAGACATATATATCCCAATTGTATCCATCATGATGAAAGTATTAATGAACTATTAACTAAGCTATTGTTTTATGAAATGCATTTCCTCACAACCCAGTTTAGCCTTCGTTCTAGTAAGAGATATGATGGCACATTATATATATATATATATATATAATCTCAAAAAATGAAAAAACTGAAGAGGTGCAGTAAAAACAAAATCCCTGAAGAGTGAAGACATCACAATAAGGCCTTTATAAAACTTCGAAGTCAGCATGACAGATACATCACTGCTCAATTAAGTGACAAACCTCTCTACATTAAGGAGGAAATTAATTTTTTTATGCTATATCCTGTGCATTTAGAAATACAAATGTGAAAAGATGGACACTGATCATTATATACCACATCCCAAACAAATCTACTAATGATAGACAAGAATTCTGCTTTCCCTTCAAAGGTCACTGTACTGATGATGTGGGGTATATTGATGATATAGATATTGATATAAGCATGATCTTGAACAGAAAATCAACATTATTTATGAAGTATTCGAAGAAATAGGACTTGATAAAACTTTTCCAAATCAGAAACTGTGATCTGGAATTGAAATGAAAGCAGTAATTGCACATACCCTGAATCCATCATAAAAATTCAGGATGTAGAATTATTAAGTATTAAACATTTAGTGTATGGATTAGTTATAATAAATATAGTATAGGAGAAATGGAAATTGAATATAGAATAGGCTGCACTAGAGGTAATGTTGCCCAGCATTACAACTTGCTAAAAAAAATCCAAACATTAACCTGAAAACTCCTGTCAATTTCTTAAATGCCAAACTCATTCAGAAATATTTACTCTATCAGATAGATGCAATTGCTTTTTAAAATCAATTGTTAAAAATGGCTTTGAATGAGTTTAGCCTTCTATGAACATTGGGAACTGACTCTACAGAATCACAAATAAAGAACTGTACCAGATAACAGAAATTGCATCACTTAAAGACTATCAACAAATAAAATGAATAGTGTATGTAACTTGAAGAGAAAATAATAAAATAACAAAGACGCTAACATTTCACATTATTTCAAATAAAAGTTTAGGAAGGAAACTTCCATCAATACTAGAAAGTGTGATAACAGCTATTATTAGACTTGTGAAACCTATTTTCTTAAGTTTTTTTAGAGAAAGATTTTGTAAATTTCAACTGAAAGCAGTACTGGCTGCTTGGTCAATGGATGTCATATTTTTTCTTATAGAAAAACAGCTAATATTATTATTATCATTATTAACATCAGCAAACAAGATCATGTCTAAAAAGACTAGTCATGTAAAAATGGAGCAGATGAATTTCTTGACATATTAAAAAAGGAGACAGCAAACAAGGTATAGCACAGAATATAGGACATTGCACAAAGTAATTAGGAACAAATGCAGAAAGACAAGAGAAGAATGGTTCAATGAAGTTTGCTAAAATAAAAAGAACAGGTACCACAAATAAGACAGATTTGCATTAAAGGAATAAGAGAAATAACTAAACAAAAGATATTAATTAAAAGAATGCCTAAAATCAAAAATGGGAAGGCTGAAAGGACTAGAAATAAACTGCATGAAAACCAAATGCATGATCATCAGTAAAAAGGGCAGCCCAAAATATTAAATACAGGTCGGAGATACCAGAATCAAGCAGGTACAAAAATTTAAATACCTGGGAAGCGTTATAACAGAAGACGGAAAGTGCAACACAGAGATCCGAAGGCGAATTGGCATGGTGAAGGAAGCAATTCCAAAAGTTGAGTAAAGTATTAAGAAACAGGACAATTTTGCTAGAAACTAGGAAGAGAGTACTGAATTGCTAAGAAAAGAAAAACTTGAAGCAACTGAAATGTGGTTCTACAGAAGGATGCTGCGAATATCATGGATCGAGCATGTGAGCAATGATGAGGTCTTGGAAATGATGGAAACAAAAAGGAAATTAATACTGAGCATCAGGAAGAGACAGCTGAAGTTCCTGGGACATGCAATGAGGAAGGAGGGCTTGGAGCTGGTACTAACAGGCTAGCTAGAGGGAAAGAGACAGAGGAAAGCAACGGATAACATATTTGAAGGACCTAATCAGGTGGATGACAGAATGAGGATTACATGGTGTAAAAGGAGAAGGTGTGCTCAGAGCCACCAGAGATAGGGAAATGTGGAAGGCCATGATCGCCTACGTCCTGAAGGGACAAGGCACATAGAAGAAGAAGATAATGTCATATTATGTCATATGCTGATATTTGAGTTTGAACATGGACCACCAGAAAACAAGCACAGTCTACCTCATTTTGATATAATTAGAGAAATCATTCTGCTAGAATCATGTGACATTGTAAAAATAATATATATATGGGTACATAAATAGCATTCGGTCAGAAAAAGAAAAAGGTCTGACAGTATTCTTTGAAGGCGTTATTTCTAGTATATGTGACTTTATATAAGATAATGTAAAATATAATTCAAAGATGGAATGAATGTATCAGATGAAATATGAAAACTTGCAATGTACAGAAGCATGAAGCATTGAGTCCTATTTCTTAGAATACTTGGTAAATGAATGTGATACTTATGTAATATAACAATATGGGCCCACCCGAGGAAGCTGATGCAAGCGGGGGCGTTTCCGGTCGTTGAAAGGAACGGATGTTTGTTTGACCTTATTTCCGGCAGTAGCGGAAATGGCTACAAGAGGCAAACAGAACAGGTGTCTCTGAGAATTACGTGAGCGTGCGTGGGCGAGGCAAAAACCGGAAGAAAAAGTCCCGGTTTGGAGATTATAAAAAGACCTCGGCGCACGAATTCACCAGTCCAGACAGACGAGACCAGACCAGAGTAGCAGTAGAGAGAGAGACACAACAGATACGACACTCCCGTCAACCCCATTAGAAGCGCGCTCTCTCAATTCTCTGTCCCTGTGCTACACGGTTCATCGTCATTAATAAAAAATACAACTTATATATATTTATATATATATGCGTGTTTGTTGTCTGTCAATATATAACATTTATACTCATGCTAATATCAGAAAGAGCAATATAAATGAAAAAGGATGTTTACCTAGGTTTTATAGATAATGCTAAAATATTTGATAAAGTATATTGTTCAAACTACTAAGTAGGCTTGATTTATTTGGGATGGATATTAGAACAACCCAGAATTTATACTGTGAGTAAACAGCCTGTATATGGGTAGAAAATGAATTCAGTAAAAAAAGTGTGTCTTCTCACCAGATGTATTCAACATATACAGTGAGGAGATCCTGAAAGAATTAAGGTCTACCAGGACTCCTTATTGACAACCACAGTCTTAGCAACATTAGATATTCAGATGACACAATGTTGATAAGAGACATAGAAAGAATACTACAAAAATTCCTACAGAAGGCAGAGATAGAAAGTGAAAAGAAAGAACGAAACATCGACTGCAAGAAGAGAATGCATGGGTGTTAGTTAAAGAAACAACCCAAAATGTTAAGAAAAAATTGTTGATACCAAAACTGAGCAAATACAAGAATTCATGTATCTAGAAAGTTTGTTTTTTAACAGAAAATGGTAAATGCAACACTGAAGACATGTTGGATTAACAAATGATGCCTTCCAAACCTAAGAGCTACAAAGGACAGGAAATCGTGGATAGCCATAATCACTCACATCCTGAAGGAACATAGAAGATGTGAAAGTCATAAAACTCTTCTACAGAGTTCAATATTTTCATATTTTTAGCCATTATATGATAGATACATTTGCTGCTAGACAAATAATATCTCTATTATTCTATCTATAGAACAGCAAATAAGTTTTTGCTGCTAAAAAATTTCAACAGTGAAATACAATGGAACATCACCATCAGTCAGTGAGTTATGTGCCATATGTGATACATGCTTGGGTGATCATGTCTCGAAAGAGACATGACTGACTGTGCAGAAGATTATTCCACAGTAGGTTCCCATTAATTTCTATGGTAGACTGGTTGCTGACCAAGGTTATAGAACCCAATCTGTTTTGTTATTTAATCCATAACTGGGGGAAGACATGCATTAATACCTTTCCTAAGGGTATTTGCACATAAGTGAATGGGAGGAATTCGAACTTGGCTCCTTGATTTGTTATTCCAAGCCCATATCCACTGCACCACAACACACATCCCCATCAACTTGTTCCAATCTGCAAAATGGTCATGTACAGAACTTATTTACATTCAAGCTCATTTTTATAATCAAATATATTTCTTACATTTTTAAAGTGTTAATCCCTCCTACCCCAGAGGAAAATCTCATGTTACCATCCCAACATTTACCTTTTCTAGGGTGAGAGGTTGTATTATATAGTGCTGTTTCTTTGTTTTGTTTGTTAAGCATTAAGAAGTTATTTCTAACAACAGTGAAAACATTTACTGTTTATTCAATCATAAAGGAAAGGCATTTTTATATGGAGACATTCTTTCTTCCATATTAATCAAGACAACTCTATTCACAAGGTTTCAATTAATTCCTGTAATGAATAACCATTTTTGTTATGTATAGAGTGTTTTCAAAACAAAATCTGCAGCTGTATAAAAAGAGAATCTCTTAAAAATTTGCTTGAGGAGATGGAGATTTAATTTGCAAGAAATTGTTGTCATTAAACCTAGCCAGACATTTAAACATTAGTTTGGAACAAAAAGGTGGGGAAGGCTATTTAGATTGACTTTTATTGCTATTGTGAGGGATTTTGTGGTGTATAAACCTACCCAGCCTTTTTATTATAAAAAGAAAACACTATTAATCTAAATGGCTACTATTTTTGTAATTTATAGTAAATCAGCAAAATTATTTTTGCTTCTTTTTATAAATTTATTGTTTTACTTAATTTCCTGATTACAATATACTAATCCTTGTTCTTTCCTTTTTATTTTTTTCTTTCTCTTTTCTTATTTTTTTCTGAAAACATTTTCTCTTTCATGTTACCAGCTAATAAAAAAATCACCAATTTTCATTCTTTTCTGTTTTTTTTTTTTACCATGTCATATTTTGCTTCTTTTTTTTTTTTTTACTGCTTGTATTTTTGTCTCTTCTTCACAAATAGCCATTTACCTCTTCCTTTTCTTCCAGACGTATTATTTTTATTTCCACACTCTTACTCTATCACAGTTCTTATTTTACTTTTCTTTCAAGAAAATCTTTGTTTCCTTCCTTTCAGGCTTTCTCCTGTCATTTCCTTTCTTTTAGGCATTTTTTTCTTTCATCTTTCTTTCGTTTTTTCTTTTTTTCTTCTTCTCATCTTTATTATTTCATGTCTCTCTTTTGTCTTGCAAAAATTAATCTTTTTATTTCCTTCATTTTTTCCTTTATTTTTCTTTTTCTTTCAGACAATCTAGTTCTTTTCTTTCAACATTCCTTTCTTTTTCTTCTCACCTTTTTCTTTTCTCCCCACAAAACAATTTTTATTTCATTATTTCCTACCTCTTAATCTTTTATCTTCTTTCAGTTTTTTATACTTCCTTTTTTTCCTTTAATTATCATTTATTCTTCTTACCTTCCTTCCAAAGACATTTTCTCTTCTTGCCAGTCAAAATGATTTGGGCATTTTTTGGTTATACTTGTTTCTCTTATCATTTGTTCTTTTTCCTTTTTTTATTTTATCATGTATTTTTACAGTTTTTCTTCTTTCTATCTTTACATAGATTTTTCTTCATTTTTCTACATTTAACCAAACTTCCATTTTTGCTCCTTCCTCTTAATTCTTCTCTTTCTTTCATTTTGATCTTTCTACAATTTCTATCTTATCTTTTTTATGTAACTTCTCATAATTATCTCCATTTTTCATCAGTTTTTATTGTATTTCTCTCAGTATCTTCTAAAAGGTCTCCTAATCTTCTCCTGGGATTGTCTTTGGTGCATAATTTTAGAAGAAGGTTAATTAGTCCAATGTTAGGTAAAAAGAAATAGATTGGATAAGCAAACTTTATTTTCAATTGCTGTAACTTTTTTGTAATTTTCATGGCTACTTATCAACTTCTTTGTACTAACATTCTCATCCTTGTCTTTGGTAGTAGTTATTCTAGACAAATACTTTTCCAATGTCTGCAGAGGTTATTTTTAGCATTTGCTGCTTTCAACGCTGAACCTCGAAGATGTACTTACAGACAAAACTTGGTATAAAAGCAGAAGTTTAATTTAACCATTCCATTTCAGGTTATAAATTGATGAAGTGCTAAAGAATTGTTTTAAGAAAACAAAATAGTGATAGAAAAATATACAGAATGTTAAAAAAATTAAAAATGGCCAAAAGAAAAGATTGTAAGAATGAAATGTTGAAAAATACAAAGAAATTTCAGAAAGGAGAAATCTCAGTAAAGAGAAATAGTGAAAAGATTGAAAGAAAAATGGGGAAGCTTACAAAGAAAAAAAAACCTAAGAAATAGAGAGAGAGAAAGAAGGAAGGAAAAATGAAAAAAGAGAGGAAAAACAGGCTGAAGAAAGAAAGAGAGGCTAAATAAAGAGAGAGAGAGAGAGAGAGAGAGGCTGAGAAATGGAAGAGAGGAACAAAGAAAAAATAAAGAAATAAAGAAAATAAATTTAAATAAATAAAAACCAGAAAAAGATTTGCTCTTGATAAATACATAAATATAAATATTTAAATGTGTTATTATGTTGGTTTAGCACTGTAAGTTTCTAAATTTAAGAATAAAACCATTTCCTGCCAGACTGAATTAATGAGAAGAATTTAAAACTCTGGCTATCAAACTCTGTACATACACATATAGCCTGGATGTCTGAAAATGTCAGAACAAAAATGAATGCTTGTCTATACATATAGAAGTATGCACACAGACACACATACTGTATTTAGTATTATACACATACAAAGTTGAGCTGGTACAAATACACTACAGCAAAGTACTTTACTTGCTAACCACTGGCCTACAGCATGTCATAATGTATGTGCATGTATTGATGCATATGGAAATATATACAATGTGCGATGGAGAAATTGTTGTCCAAATTATGCAAAATTGAAAATAACTCAGACATCTCATTTTAACAGATATATTTAACAGAATTATACAAAAATATCTCGAAATACAAAAGAGTAAATTTATTTAATAAAATCACCATTGGTTTCAACCAATGCCTGCAGATGACCTCAGAATCTCTTGCATTTCTTCTTGTTCAAGTTGGCGAATACTGCCATAATCATTGCCTTCAGTTCATCTTTGGTGTTACATGGAGTTTTGTTTGTCTCAATAATATAATAACCAAGGGGGTTGCAGTCTGAAGAGTTAAGTGGCTAAAAGTAATGGATGTGTGGTCACAGAAATGGTCTGACAGCCATGACTCTGTTCTGCTGCTTGTTTTGCATAGTGCAGAGGCCTGTTGTCAGACATAAATTCTTCAAACAGCCACCCTCTTGACCCAGGGCAGCACTACCTCTTCAAGGCACTTTATGTAAACCTCTGCAATGAGTTGGGAGCCCTCAACAACAAATTTAGGAATTCTTTACTTGTCAGAACAATCAAAGTAAGTTTTCTCAGTTGGCGTATCTTTGTAATCATCAATAGACTCATCTCTTTCTGAATGCTCTGCACTGGAAATGTTGATATTGGAACTTTAGTGTGAATGCCAAGTATTACAGCATGCTGTTTTCAAATCTCAGGTGGTGTGAATTGGGTCATGGTATTATTCTTCTCACAGATGATATATATATATATATATATATATATATATGAAATGTGTACATATATAAAGATATATATATACGAAATCTCTACGTATATATATATAAATATATATACATATATATATATATATTTTTTTTTTTTTTTTAATCGTATCACCCCGAGCAAGGCGGTAATGCCACGGATGTGCAAGGGGCTACATAAGTGTAAAAAGATTAATTAGAAGAGAGTGAAGAGGAAGATGAACCAGTTAGAGAGGAGCAATAGAAGGATGGGAATACAGGTGTGATGACAGTTTCAAAAGGTGGAGAGAAAGGAAAGGATATACGGGGTGGGGAAAGAACTAGTCAAGTGGTTAATAGATGAGTATTGACATTGCATTTGAATTCTTGGAGGTTGTAGCCGTCAGGAAAGCAAGAATATGGGAGCGAGTTCCACAGGTGGGAAGTGTGAGAGAAGCAGCTGAAGGAGTAGAATTGTCGTCTGCATTTGGTTACATATATGAAATATGTGTGTATACATATATGAAGTGTATGAATATATATATATATGAAATATATATATATATATATGTGTGTGTGTGCAATTTGTTATATGTATTATGTTATTTCTATATTATATATGTGCGGTACTTATTTGAAAGCACTCAATATCAGTGATAGAGTTAACATATTCAGTTAGGTGTGAGTTTGTGATCCTGGGTTTTACTCTTTTGTGATTATCAGTCAAATTGAAATAAAAAAAAATGTTACTTAGTTTGTCTGACAATCCAAAAGCGTGAAACCTAGGGTCCCAAACTCATACCTATCTAACTGAATATATATATATATATATATATATATATATATATAAGTAGTATCCTTGATAATTTGTAAGGTAAATTCCATGAGGGATTGTAATTCAATGAGAACTTACTGATCTTCCATAGAATTAACCTTACAAATTAGCAAGGATACTACTTTATTATTTGCTTCTTTTATACCATAAGTTGAGCTCTCTTTGGAAAATTTCGTTTGGATAATATTATAAATCTAAATTTTTTACAACAAAATTGATAATTTTACTCCAGAATATTCCTTGAAAAACATTCATTACCCCTCCCTACATTCCTTTACGCTATCACTCACTGAAAAAAATAACTGAATTTATAAAAAGGCTAAGATGGAAAACTTACTTTCACCAAAATCCCCTAAAATACACTTAATACAAAAGAGAATTAGGCTTAATTTCTAAAAGCATACTTAAAAACATAAGCTATATACATATAAAATGCAATCTGTGAGTCTGTGTGTGACTGTTCCCTATGCATGCCTTTTCTAGGGACACATATCTACAGGGAAGCCAAGTCGACACATACATTTTGAGTTTAATTTCAGCAATGGAGCCAATTGTTTATATTTGCTCCATAAAACATCTATGATCTGAGATGGTTCCTAAATTACATCACAGAAATCAAATCACACGTGTCAAACGCAACTAACATAATTTAATTTTTATTCTGATGTTTTAAAAATTCATTTGGTTTTTTCAAACAAAAGGGGGGGGGCAATGGTTAATTTTATTATTTAAGTCTTTTTTTTTTCAGATTTAATATTTCATACTTCAGAAGATAAAATTTTAAAAAATAAAGCTTTTTTTTCTAAATATTTCATGCAGGAAATCAACCGTCTTTAATTTGTGTGGCATTAATGTAACTTTTTCCTCTAAAATTAAATGTCTACATTTTTAAATATTCTTCGAAATTTTCTGAACTGAGAGTGTAATAGTTTTTATATTTCTAATTTCAGTAAAACAAAATAAATAATTTTTATTTTTATGTTAAATTCATTTAGTCAACAAAAAATGTAAATATTTTCCCCTGTAATTTTGAAAAAAAACAAACGCAATGTTGTTTACAATGTCACACAAAACATCAAATCATTTTTATGCAGAACAAAAGAAAATAGATTTTTTAATGGGATTTTTTAACAATTTTGAAACAACAATTTTACTTTGTTCAAATACTACAGCAACGTGTATTCAATGCCTTCTTCTTAATGCTGAAAATGGTTACTAACAGCCTTCTTTCCAACTTTTAATAAATGATTTCCATCTTATTCTACTACTAAAATGTTCTGAGTTGCACGGGCAATGCCAGGCTATGATGCTAGTACTAACTATACAAGAAATCCATTATAACAATCTGTGGAAAGATTCTTGGGATATTATTAAATGGTTCCAACAGATTCAAAACAAAAATAAAGCTAAATTTATCTAATTTGATATCATCAATTTCTACCCCTCCATTTCTTATGATCTATTAGTAAAAAGTTTAAACTTTGACATCCCAATGGCTGCATATGATTCAGCCCAAATTACTGATCTAATCGGAATATACATATTACACACTCTTGGTATAATTATTGATTCCAGTCTAGTAGGTCTTTACTGAGATGATGGACTTT